>CAKAOJ020000220.1:600000-934220 GCA_916701645.2 Sebastolobus alascanus | reverse complement strand
GTTTTTTTTTTTTTTTTCCACCAAATTAATCGACAGACTATACTATGCCTTTTTCATGAAAATTTCGACATTCTATACCATGACATTTTTTTACGAATATTTTCGACATGCTATAGTATGACTTTTTTCATGAATATTTTTCGAAAATATTCGTAAAAAAAATGTCATAGTATAGAATGTCGAAAAATTTTCATGAAAAAAGGCATAGTATAGTCCTGTCGATTAATTTGGTGGAAAAAAAACTCAGTTTAAAATTTCGTCAATTTTCATGAAAAGACATGCTATAGTATGACTTTTATGAAAATTTTCGAAATTTTAAACTGAGTTTTTTTTCCACCAAATTAATCGACAGACTATACTATACCTTTTTTCATGAAAATTTTCGACATTCTATACCATGACATTTTTTTACGAATATTTTCGACATGCTATAGTATGACTTTTTTCATGAATTTTTTTTGAAAATATTCGTAAAAAAATGTCATAGTATAAAATGTCGGAAATTTTCATGAAAAAAGGCATAGTATAGTCTGTCGATTAATTTGGTGAAAAAAAACCTCAGTTTAAAATTTCCTCAATTTTCATGAAAAGACATGCTATAGTATGACTTTCGTGAACATTTTTTAAATTTTAAACTGAGTTTTTTTCCACCAAATTAATCGACAGACTATACTATGCCTTTTTTCATGAAAATTTTCGACATTCTATACCATAACATTTTTCTACGAATATTTTCGACATGCTATAGTATGACTTTTTTCATGAAAATTTTTCGGAAATATTCGTAAAAAAATGTCATAGTATAGAATGTCGAACATATTCATGAAAAAAGGCATACTATAGTCTGTCGATTAATTTGGTGGAAAAAAAACTCAGTTTAAAATTTCGTCAATTTTCATGAAAAGACATGCTATAGTATGACTTTTATGAAAATTTTCGAAATTTTAAACTGAGTTTTTTTTCCACCAAATTAATCGACAGACTATACTATGCCTTTTTTCATGAAAATTTTCGACATTCTATACCATGACATTTTTTTACGAATATTTTCGACATGCTATAGTATGACTTTTTTCATGAATTTTTTTTGAAAATATTCGTAAAAAAATGTCATAGTATAAAATGTCGGAAATTTTCATGAAAAAAGGCATAGTATAGTCTGTCGATTAATTTGGTGGAAAAAAAACTCAGTTTAAAATTTCGTCAATTTTCATGAAAAGACATGCTATAGTATGACTTTAGTGAAAATTTTCGAAATTTTAAACTGAGTTTTTTTCCACCAAATTAATCGACAGACTATACTATGCCTTTTTTCATGAAAATTTTCGACATTCTATACCATGACATTTTTCTACGAATATTTTCGACATGCTATAGTATGACTTTTTTCATGAAAATTTTTCGAAAATATTCGTAAAAAAATGTCATAGTATAGAATGTCGAAAATTTTCATGAAAAAAGGCATAGTATAGTCTGTCGATTAATTTGGTGGAAAAAAAACTCAGTTTAAAATTTCGTCAATTTTCATGAAAAGACATGCTATAGTATGACTTTTATGAAAATTTTCGAAATTTTAAACTGAGTTTTTTTTCCACCAAATTAATCGACAGACTATACTATGCCTTTTTTCATGAAAATTTTCGACATTCTATACCATGACATTTTTTTACGAATATTTTCGACATGCTATAGTATGACTTTTTTCATGAAATTTTTTCGAAAATATTCGTAAAAAAGTGTCATAGTATAGAATGTCGAAATTTTCATGAAAAAAGGCATTGTATAGTCTGTCGATTAATTTGGTGGAAAAAAAACTCAGTTTAAAATTTCGTCAATTTTCATGAAAAGACATGCTATAGTATGACTTTTATGAAAATTTTCGAAATTTTAAACTGAGTTTTTTTTCTACCAAATTAATCGACAGACTATACTATGCCTTTTTTCATGAAAATTTTCGACATTCTATACCATGACATTTTTTTACGAATATTTTCGACATGCTATAGTATGACTTTTTTCATGAAAATTTTTCGAAAATATTCGTAAAAAAATGTCATAGTATAGAATGTCGAAAATGTTCATGAAAAAAGGCATAGTATAGTCTGTCGATTAATTTGGTGGAAAAAAAACTCAGTTTAAAATTTCGTCAATTTTCATGAAAAGACATGCTATAGTATGACTTTTATGAAAATTTTCGAAATTTTAAACTGAGTTTTTTTTCCACCAAATTAATCGACAGACTATAATATGCCTTTTTTCATGAAAATTTTCGACATTCTATACCATGACATTTTTTTACGAATATTTTCGACATGCTATAGTATGACTTTTTTCATGAATTGTTTTTGAAAATATTCGTAAAAAAATGTCATGGTATAGAATGTCGAAAATTTTCATGAAAAAAGGCATAGTATAGTCTGTCGATTAATTTGGTAGAAAAAAAACTCAGTTTAAAATTTCGAAAATTTTCATAAAAGTCATACTATAGCATGTCTTTTCATGAAAATTGACGAAATTTTAAACTGAGTTTTTTTTCCACCAAATTAATCGACAGACTATACAATGCCATTTTTCGTGAAAATTTTCGACATTCTATACTATGACATTTTTTTACGAATATTTTCGAAACATTTCATGAAAAAAGTCATACTATAGCATGTCGAAAATATTCGTAAAAAAATGTCATAGTATAGAATGTCGAAAATTTTCATGAAAAAAGGTATAGTATAGTCTGTCGATTAATTTGGTGGAAAAAAAACTCAGTTTAAAATTTCGTCAATTTTCATGAAAAGACATGCTATAGTATGACTTTTATGAAAATTTTCGAAATTTTAAACTGAGTTTTTTTTCCACCAAATTAATCGACAGACTATACTATGCCTTTTTTCATGAAAATTTTCGACATTCTATACCATGACATTTTTTTACGAATATTTTCGACATGCTATAGTATGACTTTTTTCATGAAATTTTTTGAAAATATTCGTAAAAAAATGTCATAGTATAGAATGTCGAAAATTTTCATGAAAAAAGGCATAGTATAGTCTGTCGATTAATTTGGTGGAAAAAAAACTCAGTTTAAAATTTCGTCAATTTTCATGAAAAGACATGCTATAGTATGTCTTTTATGAAAATTTTCGAAATTTTAAACTGAGTTTTTTTCCACCAAATTAATCGACAGACTATACTATGCCTTTTTTCATGAACATTTTCGACATTCTATACCATGACATTTTTTTACGAATATTTTCGACATGCTATAGTTTGACTTTTTTCATGAATTGTTTTTGAAAATATTCGTAAAAAAATGTCATAGTATAGAATGTCGAAAATTTTCATGAAAAAAGGCATAGTATAGTCTGTCGATTAATTTGGTGGAAAAAAAACTCAGTTTAAAATTTCGTCAATTTTCATGAAAAGACATGCTATAGTATGACTTTTATGAAAATTTTCGAAATTTTAAACTGAGTTTTTTTTCCACCAAATTAATCGACAGACTATACTATGCCTTTTTTTAATGAAAATTTTCGACATTCTATACCATGACATTT
Organism: Sebastolobus alascanus; assembly: GCA_916701645.2. Lineage (NCBI taxonomy): Eukaryota > Metazoa > Chordata > Actinopteri > Perciformes > Sebastidae > Sebastolobus > Sebastolobus alascanus. The sequence continues at coordinate 930,669 of CAKAOJ020000220.1, read as the reverse complement.
TTTTACGAATATTTTCGACATGCTATAGTATGACTTTTTTCATGAAAATTTTTTGGAAATATTCGTAAAAAAATGTCATAGTATAGAATGTCGAACATTTTCATGAAAAAAGGCATACTATAGTCTGTCGATTAATTTGGTGGAAAAAAAACTCAGTTTAAAATTTCGTCAATTTTCATGAAAAGACATGCTATAGTATGACTTTCGTGAACATTTTTTAAATTTTAAACTGAGTTTTTTTCCACCAAATTAATCGACAGACTATACTATGCCTTTTTTCATGAACATTTTCGACATTCTATACCATGACATTTTTTTACGAATATTTTCGACATGCTATAGTTTGACTTTTTTCATGAATTGTTTTTGAAAATATTCGTAAAAAAATGTCATAGTATAGAATGTCGAAAATGTTCATGAAAAAAGGCATAGTATAGTCAGTCGATTAATTTGGTGGAAAAAAAACTCAGTTTAAAATTTCGTCAATTTTCATGAAAAGACATGCTATAGTATGACTTTTTTGAAAATTTTCGAAATTTTAAACTGAGTTTTTTTTCTACCAAATTAATCGACAGACTATACTATGCCTTTTTTCATGAAAATTTTCGACATTCTATACCATGACTTTTTTTTACGAATATTTTCGACATGCTATAGTATGACTTTTTTCATGAAAATGTTTTGAAAATATTCGTAAAAAAATGTCATAGTATAGAATGTCGAAAATTTTCATGAAAAAATGCATTGTATAGTCTGTCGATTAATTTGGTGGAAAAAAAACTCAGTTTAAAATTTCGTCAATTTTCATGAAAAGACATGCTATAGTATGACTTTTATGAAAATTTTCGAAATTTTAAACTGAGTTTTTTTTCTACCAAATTAATCGACAGACTATACAATGCCTTTTTTTATGAAAATTTTCGACATTCTATACTATGACATTTTTTTACGAATATTTTCGAAACATTTCATGAAAAAAGTCATACTATAGCAATGTCGAAAATATTCGTAAAAAAATGTCATGATATAGAATGTCTAAAATGTTCATGAAAAAAGGCATAGTATAGTCTGTCGATTAATTTGGTGGAAAAAAAACTCAGTTTAAAATTTCGTCAATTTTCATGAAAAGACATGCTATAGTATGACTTTTATGAAAATTTTCGAAATTTTAAACTGAGTTTTTTTTCCACCAAATTAATCGACAGACTATACTATGCCTTTTTCATGAACATTTTAGACATTCTATACCATGACATTTTTTTACGAATATTTTCGACATGCTATAGTATGACTTTTTTCATGAATTGTTTTTGAAAATATTCGTAAAAAAATGTCATAGTATAGAATGTCGAAAATGTTCATGAAAAAAGGCATAGTATAGTCAGTCGATTAATTTGGTGGAAAAAAAACTCAGTTTAAAATTTCGTCAATTTTCATGAAAAGACATGCTATAGTATGACTTTTATGAAAATTTTCGAAATTTTAAACTGAGTTTTTTTTCTACCAAATTAATCGACAGACTATACTATGCCTTTTTTCATGAAAATTTTCGACATTCTATACCATGACTTTTTTTTTACGAATATTTTCAACATGCTATAGTATGACTTTTTTCATGAAAATATTTCGAAAATATTCGTAAAAAAATGTCATAGTATAGAATGTCGAAAATGTTCATGAAAAAAGGCATAGTATAGTCTGTCGATTAATTTGGTGGAAAAAAAACTCAGTTTAAAATTTCGTCAATTTTCATGAAAAGACATGCTATAGTATGACTTTTATGAAAATTTTCGAAATTTTAAACTGAGTTTTTTTTCCACCAAATTAATCGACAGACTATACTATGCCTTTTTTCATGAACATTTTCGACATTCTATACCATGACATTTTTCTACGAATATTTTCAAAATGCTATAGTATGACTCTTTTCATGAAAATTTTTCGAAAATATTCGTAAAAAAATGTCATAGTATAGAATGTCGAAAATGTTCATGAAAAAAGGCATAGTATAGTCTGTCGATTAATTTGGTGGAAAAAAAACTCAGTTTAAAATTTCGTCAATTTTCATGAAAAGACATGCTTTAGCATGACTTTTATGAAAATTTTCGAAATTTTAAACTGAGTTTTTTTTCCACCAAATTAATTGACAGACTATACTATGCCTTTTTTCATGAACATTTTCGACATTCTATACCATGACATTTTTTTACGAATGTCGAAAATGTTCATGAAAAAAGGCATAGTATAGTCTGTCGATTAATTTGGTGGAAAAAAAACTCAGTTTAAAATTTCGTCAATTTTCATGAAAAGACATGCTATAGTATGACTTTTATGAAAATTTTCGAAATTTTAAACTGAGTTTTTTTTCTACCAAATTAATCGACAGACTATACTATGCCTTTTTTCATGAAAATTTTCGACATTCTATACCATGACTTTTTTTTTACGAATATTTTCAACATGCTATAGTATGACTTTTTTCATGAAAATTTTTCGAAAATATTCGTAAAAAAATGTCATAGTATAGAATGTCGAAAAATTTTCATGAAAAAAGGCATAGTATAGTCAGTCGATTAATTTGGTGGAAAAAAAACTCAGTTTAAAATTTTGTCAATTTTCATGAAAAGACATGCTATAGTATGACTTTTATGAAAATTTTCGAAATTTTAAACTGAGTTTTTTTTCCACTAAATTAATCGACAGACTATACTATGCCTTTTTTCATGAACATTTTAGACATTCTATACCATGACATTTTTTTACGAATATTTTCGACATGCTATAGTATGACTCTTTTCATGAAAATTTTTCGAAAATATTCGTAAAAAAATGTCATAGTATAGAATGTCGAAAATTTTCATGAAAAAAGGCATAGTATAGTCTGTCGATTAATTTGGTGGAAAAAAAACTCAGTTTAAAATTTCGTCAATTTTCATGAAAAGACATGCTTTAGCATGACTTTTATGAAAATTTTCGAAATTTTAAACTGAGTTTTTTTTCCACCAAATTAATTGACAGACTATACTATGCCTTTTTTCATGAACATTTTCGACATTCTATACCATGACATTTTTTTACGAATGTCGAAAATTTTCATGAAAAAAGGCATAGTATAGTCTGTCGATTAATTTGGTGGAAAAAAAACTCAGTTTAAAATTTCGGAAATTTTCATGAAAAAAGTCATACTATAGCATGTCGAAAATTTTCGGGAAAAAATGTTGAAAATATTCGTAAAAAAATGTCAGTATAGTATGTAAAATATTTTATGAAAAAAAAGTCATGGTAAGTATGTCGATAATTTCATGGAAAAAAAGTCATAGTATGTGAAAAATTTTATGAAAAAAAAGTCACACTATAGTTTGTCGAAATTTTAAGGAAAAAAAAGTCATAGTATAGTATGTCGAAAATTTCATGAAAAAAAGTCATGCTATAGTATATCAAAATTTGAAGGAAAAAAAGTCATACATTAGTATGTCGAAAATTTTATGGAAAAAAGTCATGCTATAGTATGTCGAAAAAATTTATAAAAAAAAAGTCATAGTATAGTATGTCGATAATTTCATGAAAAAAAAGTCATAGTATAGTATGTCAAATTTTATGAAAACAAAGTCACACTATTTTGTCGAAAATTTTAAGGAAAAAAAGTCAGAGTATAGTATGTCAAAAAATATCTGAAAAAAAGTCAAAGTATAGTATGTCGAAAATTTTATGAAAAAAATATCATAAAATCACAGTAGTATGTTGAAAAAAAATCATAGTATGGCGAAAAAAGTACTATTTTTGTATGTCGAAATAGTAGAAGTGAAAAGTAAAGAGGTTTATTTTTAACTCGAAAATTTCATGAAAAAAAAGTCATAGTATAGTATGTCAGATATTTTATGAAAAAAAAGTCATGGTAAGTATGTCAAAAATTTTATGAAAAAAAAAGTCACACTATAGTTTGTAGAAATTTTAAGGAAAAAAAAGTCATAGTATAGTATGTTGAAAATTTGAAGGAAAAAAGTCATGGTATAGTATGTTTTTAAAATTTCATGAAAAAAAAGTCATGCTATATAGTATGTCGAAAATTTAATGAAAAAAAAGTCAGAATATAGTATGTCGAAAAATATCTGAAAAAAAGTCATAGTATTGTACGTCGAAAATTTTATGAAAAAAGTCATAGTATAGTATGTCGAAAATTTCAGGAAAAAAAAGTCATGCTATAGTATGTCAATTTTAAGGAAAAAAAGTCAGTTTAGTATGTCGAAAATCTTATGAAAAAAAAGTCATACTATAGTATGTCGAAAATTTTATGGAAAAAAAAGTCATGCTATAGTATGTCGAAAAATGTATTAAAAAAAAGTCATAGCATAGTATGTCGATAATTTCATGAAAAAAAAGTCATAGTATAGTATGCTAAAAATTTTATGAAAAAAAAGTCACACTATTTCGTCAAAAATTTTAAGGAAAAAAAGTCATAGTAAAGTATGTCGAAAATTTTAAGGAAAAAAAAGTCATGCTATAGTATGTCAACATTTTAAGGAAAAAAAGTCAGTTTAGTATGTCGAAAATTTTAAGGAAAAAAGTCATAGTATAGTATGTCGAAAATGTCATGAAAAAAAAGTCATACATCAGTATGTCGAAAAATTTATAAAAAAAAAGTCATAGCATAGTATGTCGAAAATTAAGGAAAAAAAAGTCAGAGTATAGTATGTCAAAATTTTAAGGAAAAAAAGTCATAGTATAGTATGTTGAAAAATATCTGAAAAAAAGTCATAGTATAGAATGTCGAAAATTTTATGAAAAAAAAATCATAAAATCACAGTAGTATGTTGAAAAAAGATCATAGTATGGCGAAAAAAGTACTATTATTCTATGTCAAAAAAAAGTCATAGTATAGTTTGTTGAAAAAAGTCATAAAATGTCATAGCATATTATGTTGAAAAAGAGTTGTAGAAAAGCCATACCATAGTATGTCGAAAATCTTATGAAAAAAAAGTCATCTATAGTATGTTGATAATTTCATGAAAAAAGTCATAGCAAAGTATGTCGAAAAATATCTGAAAAAAAAGTCATGTCGAAAAATTTATGAAAAAAAATTCATGCTATAGTATGTCGAAAATTTTATGACAAAAAGTCATAGTATAGTATGTCGAAAATGTAATGAAAAAAAAGTCATAGTACAGTATGTCGAAAATTTCATGAAACAAAAGTTATAGTATAGTATGTCGAAAATTTTATGAAAAAAAAGATATAGTATAGTATGTCAAAAATGTTATGAAAAAAAAGTCATACTATAGTATATCGAAAATTTTCATGAAAAAAAGTCATAGTATAGTTTGTTGAAAAAAGTCATAAAATGTCATAGCATATTATGTTGAAAAAGAGTTGTAGAAAAGCCATACCATAGTATGTTGAAAAGGTCATAGTACTGTTACCTCCCCCCTATTCTAGGGGATAAACGGAGACCATAACACGACAACATAATCATTTGAAGGAGTCAGAGTAGAAGTGAAAAGTAAAGTGGTTTATTTTTTAACTCATAGGTATTTGCAAACATAAACATTCTCAAAATGTGAGGAGGACTGGACATAGAGGTTGTGCCAAACAAATAGAAATTAACATGAAAAATTAGGCCTGACAAATTCTGACTAGATTATCTAAAAAGAACTTAGATAAGAATAACTTAGAATTTAGATACTTAGAATACAGAGGTGGCACCCCAACTCACCTACCGTCCACCAATTCCCACCACATACCTTTTTTTATATTATTCTTAGAACAAGTTTAAATCCCAAAAATTCATAAAAAAATAGTGTCGAAAGAAACGTCATAAAAAGTCCAAGTATAGTATGTCGAAAGAATTAATAAAAAGCCATAGTACAGTAAGTCAAAAAGTCATAGTATAATATGTCGAAAAAAAATCATATTATAGTTTGTCGAAAAAGGTTTTCAAAAGTCACAGTACAGTATGTGGGAAAAAAGTCGTAAAAAAAAAAAATCATAGTATATTAAGTCGAAGAAAGTCATGGTATAGTATGTCGGAAAAAAGTCATAGTATAGTATGCCGAATAAAGTCATAAAAAGTCATAATATAGTATGTCGAAAAAAAGTCACGAAAAATGTCATAGTTTAATACATCGAAAAAGTTATAAAAAAGTCATAGTATAGTACGTTGAAAAAAAAGTCATAGTACAGTATGTCGAAGAAAAGTCACGAAAAATGTCATTGTTTAATATATCGAAAAAGTCATAGTACAATATGTAAAAAAAAAAAAAGCCATGTCGAAAAAAATCATGAAAAGTCACAGTATATTATGTCGAAAAAAAGTCATAGTTTAGTATATAAAATAAAAAGTCATAGTATAGAATGTCAAAAGGAAAATCATAGTTTAGTATATAAAAAATAGAATGTCAAAAAGAAAATCATAGTATATTATGTCGAAAAAAGTCATAAAAAGTCTTAGTTTAATATATCGAAAAAAAGACATTGTATAGTATGTCGAAAAGTTATAAAACTGTAATAGTTTAGTATGTCAAAAAAAGTCATAGGATAGTATTTTGAAAAACAAATCATAGATTATGTCGAAAAAAGTCAAGGTATAGTTGGTCGAAAAAAAATTCATAGTTTAGTATATCAAAAAAAAAAATCACAGTACAGCATGTTGAAAAAAGTCAGTCAACGTACAGTATGTTGTAAAATGTTTTAAAAAGTCATAGTATAGTATGTCAAAGTCTTAAAAAATGTCATAGTGTGTCAAAAAAAGTCATAGGATAGTATTTTGAAAAAGAAATCATAGTAAAGTATGTTAAAAAAAGTCAAGTATGGTTTGTTGAAAAAACGTCATAGTACAATATGTAAAAATAAGTCACAGTATTGTATATCGGAAAAAAATTCTAAGTAAAGTATGTCGAAAAAAAGTCACGAAAAATGTCAGTTTAATACATCGAAAAAGTTATAAAAAGTCATAGTATAGTACGGAGAAAATAAAGTGATAGTATAGTGTGTCGAAAAAAATCTCAGTTTAATATATGGTAAATAGTCATAGTATGTCGAAAAGTTATAAAAATGTGATAGTTTAGTATGTCAAAAAAAAAAGTCATAGGATAGTATTTTGAAAAACAAATCATAGATTATGTCGAAAAAAAGTCAAAGTATAGTATGTCAAAAAGTCTTGAAAAATGACAGTATGTCGAAGAAAGTCATAGTATATAGTGAAAAAACTAATAAATGAAAAAAAAAAAATCACAGTATAGTACGTTGAAAAAAGTCCAAAAAAGTCAAAGGATGTATGTCGAAAAAAAGTAATGGAATGTTGAAAAAATTCAACGTCTTAGGGTATAGTATGTCGAAAAAAAGTCATAAGTATGTCAAGTATGTTGAAAAAAATCATAAAAAAGTCAATAAAGTATGTCGAAAATATTTATGAAAAATGTCATAGTATAGAATATCTAAAAAAGTCATATTATAGCATGTTGGAAAAAGTCACAATTTAGTATGTCGAAAAAAGTCAGAAAAATGTCAAGTATGTAAAAACGTATGTAAAGTATGTTGAAAAAAAGTTATGAAAAAGTCATTGTATGTCAGAAAGTCATAAAACATGTCATAGATTAATATGTCAAAAAAATAATCAATACAGTATGTCGAAAAAAGTCCGACAAAGTCATAGTATAAAAAAAATAAATATAATAATAAAATAATAGTATAGCATGTCGGAAAAAGTCATGGTACAATATGTCATAAAAAGTTTAAAAGTCATAGTAGTATGTCGGAAAAAAAATCCTAGAAAGCCATAGTTTAGTATATTGGAAAATAGTCATAGGATAGTATTTTGAAAAAACAAATTATAGTATATTCTGTTGAAAAAATTAATAAAAGGTCGAAAAAAATTCACTACAATATGTCGAAAAAATTCATAGCGTTTCGAAAAAAGTAATGAAAGAAGTCACAGTATAGTATGTTGGAAAGAAATGTCATAGTATAATATGTCAGAAAAATTCATAGCATAGTATGTCGTAAAAAAGTCAAATCTCATCGTATAGTATGTAAAAAAAAATAAATCATAGTATGTCAAACATTTTTAAAAAAGTCACAGTAAAGTATGTCGGAAAAAGTTATGAAAAAGTCACAGGATATATCTCATAAAAACATTACAATATAGTATGAGTACCTTCACCCCTCTGACTCCATTCATACAGTCGGAGAAGATGAAGACGTGGATGAACTCTGGTCCGGAAACTCTGCACTCATCTGGGGAGAAAAGAAAAGAAGGACGACATAAGAATTTGCGTCACATTCACATACTTTACATCTGTGCCTACTACTACAACTATATCTAAAATACTACTACTATACTATGGCTTTTTCTTGACGTTTAGCTCGCAGTGGCATACAATGATGCAATGAGGTTGTTGCTTCGGGTTCCCAGGTGGCATAGTGCCAGTCAACTGTTTGTGTTCTCTGGTGTTCATACATGTCAAGGACTTCTAAGACATCTGTTGTACAATTTTATGTGTTGGCTGGATGAGTCAGAGAACAGCACCATGGAGGCTTTAACCAGCCCGAAGAGCTGCACTCGGTACTCATCCAGGCTCGGGAAACACTGGTGAGGTCGCCTACATATGATTGTTTTTATAAATCATAATGAATTGCTGTGGTTCTATCTTGTATGTTTTGTTTTATTTTATTGCTATGGACCCTCCTGAGTCTTAAATAAAGTTTGAATATTAAATGAATATGGCTTTTTAATGATTATTCTAGACATGATACTGTGGCTTTTTTTTTTACATATACTGTGACTTTTTGACATACTATACTATGCCTTTTTTTAATATATATTATGACTTTCGAAATACGACATGCTTTTTTTAAATTTTTTTTATACATACTATGACTTTTGACAAACTGTTTTTTCATGACTTTATTTCGACATACTACTATGACTTTTTGACATACTATACTAGTTTTTTTTATTACTTTTTTGACATACTATACTGTGGAATTTTCTATGACTTTGAAATACAATATTATGACTTTTTTTGCATACTATATAATGGCTTTTTTTATGACATTTTTAGATGCACTATATACTATGACTTTTACATACTATACTGTGACTTTTTTAAATGACTTTTTCAACATACTATTCTATGACTTGTGACGTTTTTTTGACTTTATATACTATGAGTTTTTTGACATACTATACTATGTCTTTTTTTAGACGTACTACACTGACTTTTTAGTCATACTAAAAATACATACATAAAAATAGTTCAACCTTTGGAACGCTGTACCGCACACCACATGTCATGTGACGAGGAACAACCAATCACAGCCGGCAGATATCTTTTCTTTCTTCAGTAAATATCAGTCTACGGTAAATATATGGAGGAGAAGTTAATCATTTTAGTCAGGTCTACCCAGAGCTTTAGGATTTATCCCACAGACTATTTTACTTGCTTCACCCTTTCCGTCCAAGAATGTCACAGCATAAAAAATTACATTTTTCATGGCGTACTATGCTATGAAATTGTATTGACATACTATATTATGACATTTTTTGGCATACCATATTAAGACATTTGTATGGCCTATTATACTAGGACACTTTTACTACTACTAATGTTACTGCAACAGCTAATACAACAAGTAATACTGCTACAAAAACAATTACTACTAATATGAATACTACTACAACAACAACTACTACTATTTGAGAGTTACCAAATGTTTGTTGGATGCGCTCCAGTTCTCGTCTCCTCCAGGCCCTTCAAGTCCCTTTGTTCATTCAGCTGTCTGGACAGAAAACAGAGACATTTACATAAACACTTTTTTTTTTTAATTATTATTAATTATTATTCAAGTGGTTTCGACACAAACTATGTAATTCCCCTGGTTCCATTCAACACCATCTACTATCAATAAAAAGAGGTTAACATGCCGAATAAATATCTTTAAAAACAAATAAAAAAATCTGAAACAATAATCAAACTATCGAGAAAATGTTTTGTTTCACTGGTATTTTCTTACTCTGTGAGTTCGTCCAGCATTGATCTCGTCTCGGAGGCGGCTGAGCTGCTTCTGATGAGCCTCCCTGTGGTTCTCCAGCTGCTCCTCCAGCGTTTTCTGGAGGACGAAGACACAAAAAATTATATTACAGACACAATCATTCAAATATAAAAATCATGTGATTTGACTGTTTTAGTTTCCAGCTGTGTACAGACCGTAGTGTTTTTCAGGTCCACCTCACCTTCCTTGATGTCCTCGTCTCCATCCAGTCTGCTGCTCCTCACCCAACATCTCGAGTCTTTTCTCTGAGAACCAACAAAGACAAATGAGCTCCTTAAATTGGCTGTAATATCAGCTTCAGGTATTCTGAAGTTCCGGACATCAGACACAATGATATTCTCAAAAAGTGTAATTCACACTGAATGATGTCTGAATGTCCATGTCTATTACAGACCACATCCTATAATTTCATGAATTTTCAAGAAGTTCATAATGAAGCTAAAGAGGCCACTGAATTTAAAACAGTTTGTACGCTTTCAATATTCAACAACATTAAACACAACAGCAGCTGGTAATGAGAACAAATATCCTACCTCAGAGCTTCAGCACAGAGAAGATGTCTATCAGTTGGTCTGTATAACGTTCCTCTTCTTCACAGATGTCATCCATTGAGGCCGCATATCTACAAGTGTGTGATAAATAAAAGCATCCGTCTTAATATGCAACACAACTGACAGTAAAAATCATACAACAATAATTCACTTTTATAAAATCTAAAGTTATATTTATAGTTAGTATTGACACTGGAACGTGTATTACAGACTAATGTAAACTAGATCCTGTTTTACATACTCCAATACGGTAGGTGGCAGTATGAAACTAAAAGATGACAATGCAATCTGCCAAAAAACGCAAAGAAGAAGACGACGACGACACTGGAGAAGTGGAGAATTGCATAATGTTCTTGAATAAAATGACAAAGATCTGCAGGATTTGGACAAACCTGAAGTGATGTTAACACCAGTCCACCTACAACCGTTACACATTTTATCTGGTTTCTGTAATGTAAATAGTTTTTGATCTGTGTTGGCTAAAATGTTTATTTTTTCCCCCTGATCACCAAGACCTAGAAGAAGAAATTTCAAGAGCCAAAATCTTGTTCACTATTGTGTTATGTGCGAGTTAAATAAATATCTGAGATTCAATTTCCATTTTTGTTTTTCATTTGTATAGAAAAATCTACTAGGTAGATTGGTAGTAGGTTACCGAGGAGGAAGTGGGTATACTCTCTTAAATATTTCCAATGGCTTTTTGGCTGATAGGTGGGTATACTGTATAGTAAACCACCAGACAAACCTGCGTATACCCTCCACTACACCACCGCCTGAGATATAAATAAAGGTATGGAAGCTGGAATGCTGTTTGTATCTTATTCAGTTTTTATTTTTATTAATTTATTTCTAATAATTCTAATCTGATAAGATGTATCAAATTACATAGAGAATGAATGGAGAGTATGGAAATGAGAATAAATTAAAAACTAAAATGAGTTTCTGTATAAAATCTTGAAAGTATCTATTATAGTAGAGCTTGGAGTGTCTAGTTTAAACATTGTAAGAGGAGATACATTTTGAAATCATGAGCTCCATAGGGTTTAATATAGTTAAAATTTGAAATTGAGCATAGAGAGGTGCAGGGATGAAGTATTTTGTAGGCCAACCCGGAAGTTAGATTCACCCTGGTTCCCTCGACAAAAAGCCAATGGGATTTTTCCGTTGGGTTTTGGATTATTGCAGAAAATAAACTCTGTGGCAAACAAACGTTTATGATACTTACACATTTTGTTCCATAAAATAATCTCCACAAATGAACACCACTTTTATGTTTTTTGAAGTGTGAATATAATCTCCAGAAGTAAAAAGCTAACATAATGGCTATAAACGAACTACACCACGGTCGCATGAGTGTGAGTATACACAACGAGGCTGTAAAGGCGGACGAGTCGGTGTGATGACGTTTAGTAGTCTCATTTAGCCATTTGTTAGCAATCGCCTTTTTTAAGACACATAAAGGCTTCAAAATTCACGAGTGGGATATTATTGATGTATTTTATATTGTAGAACGTAAAAAACTGTTAAGCTTGTGTTAACCACAGACCTTATTTCAGGCATCTAACTAAAAACCCACTGACTTCCAGACAAGGGAACTGGAAGTGCTAAAATGCTAACTCATTTCCTGGTTTTAGGACTCATTCCTGGACCGCTCTATTAAGCTACGTAAAGACATTGGCGGAAGTGACGCGCTCTGCGAAAGGGCGGAAAGCTGCGAAATAATGCCGGTTCTATTGGGGTAAAAAATGTAAATAGTTTGTTTTCAATTTTAAAGTTTGAAGCTTTTTTAAAGTTTGTCTGTGTAATAGTCTTTTTTTGGGGATGGGGAACATTAAAACTCTGTTTTACTTTTTTTTCTCTGTTTACTTCTTGGTCTTCTTGGTAATTTTTTATAATATCGTGTGATATCACTGCAGAATACATATTCAAATAGCCCATGTCGTGCTGAAAAAATATATCAAATACTTGCTTATGCCGTGCAGTAATGAATTTATACGCATTTATGTATTAAGAGAGTAGAGGCCCGAGTAATAAAGAAAAATGGCTCAGACCCCAGAGGGTTGAATACTTTATACCCCCATTGGTTTGAATTGAGATGATCATCTATATTACTCCTGATCTTAAACTACATTCTCAATGATAAGTCAGGTTCTTGCATGTTGTCCAGGCTCATATCTCCTGCAGGTAAACAACATGTTCCCGTGTTCCTCTCCTGCCATTAATCATTGTAACGTCTCTGTGTTGTTCCATCTCGTACTTGTGATAAATCAGAACAGCTCGTGGGTTTTATTATTCATTTTATGTATGTGATATATTTAGTTACCTTCGGAGATTTGCTCATCTATCCCGGCTGTCACATATGATTTCACGGCAAACGTGTTGCTCTGGATTGAAAAAAAGTGATAAAATGCTGTGAAATACGATGAAGTTGTCACTTCTTAAAAACAATACCCAGCTGATCAGACACTTGTATTTCATTGTTGCCAAGTTTGACATTATTGCAGGCAGCATGAAAGATGAAGTCAGCCAAGATACAGATAAAAGTAATTTACAGTTCTTTACAGAGTGGTGCCAAAGTACACAGGAGTTGCACCGCCCCAGTCCATAGCTCACTTAGAAAGGCCTCTAATGCCTAATTTTTTTCTTTTGGGACATCTTTGAAACCCATATTTGAGGTAATGTTCTATTCTTCAATACATAACAATGGTTTGTTGCATTTTTATTAGGGCTGTCAATCGATTAAAATATCTAATCACGATTAATCGAACGATTGTCCATAGTTAATCACGATTAATGGCAAATTAATTGCACATTTGCATTTTTTCATCTGTTCAAAATGTACCTTAAAGGGAGATTTGTCAAGTATTTAATACTCTTATCAACATGGGAGTGGACAAATATGCTGCTTTATGCAAATGTATGTGTATATTTATTATTCGATATCAATTAACGACACAAAAAAATTACAAATATTGTCCAGAAACCCTCACAGGTACTGCATTTAGCATAAAAAATATGCTCAAATCATAACATGGCAAACTGCAGCCCAACAGGCAACAGCAGCTGTCAGTGTGTCAGTGTGCTGACTTGACTGTGACTTGCCCCAAACTGCATGTGATTATCATAAAGTGGGCATGTCTGTAAAGGGAAGACTCGTGGGTACCCATAGAACCCATTTTCAGTCACATATCTTGAGGTCAGAGGTCAAGGGACCCCTTTGAAGATGGCCATGGTAGTTTTTCCTCGCCACAATTTACCGTACGTTTGGAGCGTTATTTAACCTCCTTCGCGACAAGCTAGTATGACATGGTTGGTACCAAAGGATTCCTTACATTTTCTAGTTTCATATGATGCCAGTATTTTTTTTCTAGCTTTAAAACTGAGCCCGCTACAACCTAAAAATCGCAAGTTATTAGTTTAAAGAAATTAGTGGCGTTAAAACTAATTTGTGTTAACGCGTTATTATTATCGTGTTAACTTTGATAGCCCTAATTTTTATTCACACAAACTTCTTCAGTTCAAGGGGAAAGTGACATTTTATAAAACTATAAATGTATTGCTGTTAATATATGTATTGCTGTTAATATCTAGAAAGGTTATCACGGTAATCTTAATACCATGGACTTAAACCACTGATCACTTATGCAAGTCAAGGTCACAGTGATTGCTCTAAACACATAAACATCCACTAATTAAATATTTGTGGAAATGCACCAAATCACTATTGAACATATGTACATGATTCCAATTAGTAATGAGAGCTGGAAATGTGTTGCCTCAGGTCAGAACGTAACATTTTGCAACATTTCCATTTCCTATGCTGAGCTCCAGTTCTACATCAGCGATATTCTTCTGGGTGCAGCTTTACGTTTTATTGTGAATATCACATTCTTGGAACAAAACTCTTCAAATATTCACTAAAAAGCTCTGAGGACATGCCTCCACATCTAAGTGCGTTCTTTCTGACTGATGTTCAGACACGGTGGAGACAGTGTGAATATGTGGTTCAGCATTTCTTTCTGTTTATCCAGCAGCTTGTTCTCTTTAATCCAAGATGTGCCAACACAGTCTCAACACCTGCTGAACTTGCTGGAGCTGCGTCGTGCCTCCGAGGTTTATCGCACCGAGTAGTTTAAATTAGGTCATGGAAAAATCAGACACTACAAGTTGATTTTTAACCAAGACGTGCCACAAATGGTTCTACTGTCATCATGAATATTGTATGACAGTCTTGTAAATATGGTGAGGGATAATGTCTGAGCTCGTCGAGCAGCTACGAGTGCTTCTCGTTCCCCGCGGTGAAGCAGCATCACAATCAACGGAGGAGCCGCCTCCTTATCAGTTAATGGATGAGTACACGGGAATGTCGGCCTGTTCTCCGCGCTGACATTTAAACTGATGAGTCCTGCTCTCCAGCCCAAACACAGGACTGTCAGACGGGCGGGGAGACAAACACTTTCATGATTTATAAGAATAAAAATATCAAGATCAATCAAGATAATAAAAATACACGGGTGTAGTAAAGCCAAGCATGTGATCGACTAATCTCCCAGCAGAGAATTGATTGCTAGAGCTTTTTGTTTGCCTTGCATGCCACATTGTTATCTCCCATTAAAGGAGCGTGTACAGAGATGTGTACCCAGCCATAAATCACAAGGTTTGGATCTGGTCAGGCTTAAGAAGGAGTAATCAATTATACTCTACCAGACAGAGAGGGAGAGGCTGAGCTCGCACCCCGGGCTGCTCTCATTATCATAATCATCCCCCTTAAAGTGATGCTGAGTCAAAAATAGAAACAAGAGATGAATGCATGAATTAGGTCTAACAAATACTACAAACTGAAGAGAGTACCTTCAAGTTAAAAAAACAAACAAACTATATTTTGTTTTACATAATTCATGCAAGCGGTTGTTGTAATAATAAGAGTTGCATGAGGGAGGGAGATTTTGTCTTAACTGCGGTTATGTCAGCAGTTAACCTGATGATAATAAAATCAATCCCAGTCAAACTTTAAAGGGCCACTCCGCTGATACTATTGTGTTCAAACAAGGTTTAAAGAAGCATTAATTATTTATTTTTTATTATATTTATTTATTTATTAATTTATACAGCTCTAAAGTCAGGATAAATTAAGTAATTTACCAAAAAAAAGCAATATTGATTGTTGAGGCAATCATTATCACCGCAGGGGAAATTCCTTCGCCACAAAAGCCCTACTTTATAGACTCTGCAAACGGAGAAAAACATCTGGCTTTTTCGCAGCTCAACGCTTCACTACATTCACTAGTTAGACGCCAAAGTTGTCTGTCGTTTGGTGCTGGCCAGGTGGCATACGGTAGGTTTATCAGAGCTTACAGCTGTCTGTATGCTGTTATTGAAAGCGAGGTTGATGAGAACGGTGAGAACCAAAAGAGTAAAACTGCAGGCTGTAAATCCAAAACACTGAGCTGAAAGACACTAAAATGCTCCGTAGAGCTGAGACAAACCGAGACAGAGGGTTGCTCTATGCAGGTTTGTCACATCGACCACGGTCAATTGACCCATTGTTAATATAAAAACATTGATTAGTGCACCTTTAAGCTCAACTACACCTTAATTAAAACATTACATTATGATTAGAGAGTGTGATTTTAAAAAGATACAGGTCAAACTCTCACGTACTGAATTTTCAAATGTACCTGAGAGTATAAATAAACACTAAAAGCATATTAATGTTGACCTAGTTGTTGTTGTCTCATTAAAGAACTAAAAAAAGGTGTGTTTGATGGAGGTGAGATGACAAAAGTAGTGTGTCAGCAGCGTGTGAGCTGCCTTTGTCCTCCGTAATGAGGCGCTGAGCTGCTAATTGAAGGATCACATGGGACTGAGGGTACGAGGTCCCTCTAACAGATGGTGGGAGTCTTGAGTCAGATAAATAAACCATTAGCCCAGCAAGGAGATAACGCCATGTGACGGAGCCTCATGCCAGCGCCGCGGACAACTTGGTTCCAACATGAAACAACATATTCATTATGAACCGATGGGCCACTTTGTAAAAACAATAAAAGCTGATGGAGGGCAGCCACCACTGCAACACCAATGTGAGGGAAAGACTGCCATGATGACAAGAGAAAACTAAAGTTGTTAGCCTTCAAGCATCAGATCTGGACAGCGGGGATCTCTGCTGATTGGATTGTTTTATGTTAATACCAGTCTGGCGTGCTGTTGCCCTACTTGGGCTCTGACATGAAACACAGACGCAGCCAATAGAAGTCTCTTTGCCTCAGGATAACTGCTATCATTACTACAAGTTGGCAAATTTTCATGAACAGAGCGTCTGATTCTGTGATGCCATTACGAATGCATATCCTATATTTAAAAATGTATTAAACAAGAGAGCAAAGGAAGGCTTTTATTACCCAGAGTTAAACTCTACAACAGTAATGTTGAACAAGCACCAGAAGGAAACTGATCTGAAGTTGGATTGGAAGTGAATCCAATCCTGAATCCAATCCTAAGAGATATCCGTTTGGATATTCTGTCACATGGACGACCCTCTGATGGATTATTGGACTCTCCACACTCAATACTGCTCTATAAAACTGGATTATGTGGCGTTTTACATTATGAACTCACTGTATACATCCTCACCTATTCATACATACTGGCAATTGGAGATAATTTAGGCTGTCAAAGTTAACGTGATAATGCCTTAACGCATATTCATTTTAACGCCACTAATTTCTGTAACGCATTAACGCAATTTCACTTTTCGGAGGTTGTAGTGGGTTTTAAAGCTAGAGTGAAGATACTGGTATCATATGAAACTAGAAAACCTAAGGAATCAATTGGTACCAACCATGTCATACTAACTTCTCATGAGAGAGGATAAATAACGCTCCAAACTTACACTAAATTTTGGCAAGGAAAAACTGGCATGGCCATTTTCAAAGGGGTCCCTTGACATGTGACCTCAAGATATGTGAATGTAAATAGGTTCTATGGGTACCCACGAGTCTCCCCTTTACAGACATGCCCACTTTATGATAATCACATTCAGTTTTGGGGCAAGTCATAGTCAAGTCAGCACACTGGCACACTGACAGCTGTTGTTGCCTGTTTGGCTGCAGTTTGCCATGTTATGATTTGAGCATATTTTTTATGCTAAACGCAGTAACTGTGAGGGTTTCTGGACAATATTTGTCATTGTTTTGGGTTGTTAATCGATTTCCAATAATAAATATATACATACATTTACATAAAGCAGCATATTTGTCCACTCCCATGTTGATAAGAGTATTAAATACTTGACATATCTCCTTTTAAGGTACATTTTAAAACAGATAAAAACAAAATGTGTGACTAATTTGTGAATAATCATAATAAACTATGGATAATCATGCGATTAATCATGATTAAATATTTTAATTGATTGGTAACAGCCCTAGAAATAATAAATATTGATGGTATGATATTTTACCTGATTAGAGCTTGTCTGTTGCCTCCTCTGTGGGCATGAACACACTACTTTATTAGCGGTGTTTCCATTCAATTGTCTTTTTTTTTTTCTTTTGAAAAGTTTCCTTCAACTGTTTTGGAGCAAATAAACTCGACTACAGCAAGACAGTTTGATCAGAAGTTGGCGCTACAGGATTATTGGGGTAGGATTAGAGTTAGTTACTCTTACATGGTGATCTCATGTAATTTCAGCAAAGTTAGCCAAACGTGTGAAATTTGCAAACGTGAAATCATCTGCAAACAGTATAGCCGTGTTTCCATTCACGTATTTTTTGCGCATTTTAAAGCTGGGGTCTGCGATTTATCCAGTATACACTTTTTGTTATATTGGTTGAAATGGTCTTTACACCCCGACAGCAATCCGTTTCTTATGAGCACTGAAAAAAGACCGGAAAAGATCCGTCATCTGTAGCTGCTGTAATCCTGTAATAACGTCTACCAGTCAGTAAAAATGGTCCCGGTTGTAAGGAACCAATCAGAAGCCTCCCTGCCTCCCTGCTCGTACTCTAGCCTCAGCGTGCCTCAGCGTGCACCAGCGTGAACTCAAAGCGCGTGTCCGCCGCACGTTCACTGGAGAGAGGAAGAGAAAACTCAGCTCTTAAAACACCGGACAACGACAACGAACTCGTACCACTATTACCATATTATCGAAAAATACAACTTTGATTTAGTTGTTTATGTTCTGTTAGTTTACTTTATAAAATACTGCAGATTTAAACTATTTATTCTAACAGCTCAAAGTGAAGTCAGACAAACAGGATTATCAACGAGGGGAGACGGCGGATAGAAAACATTGCCGAACAAAATTTACGTTACTCAAACTGCTTTTTCAGTTACAGAAACAAACGAGTGGACTGATCTCCCTCCAGATATTAGAGTAATGTTAAAAAGGGTCGTGTTGTCTCAGCAGGTATCTCTCTCTTTCCCTCCCCTCTCTGCTGCTCTGTGGCCGGCTCTCCAGCGAGCTGCTGCTACCCCCCCCACCCTCCCCCTCCGTCAACAAGGAAATAAAGCCCCTCGTCTACGAGAGCGGTCTCTTGAGAGAGCTCCAGCTCATAGCGGGGTCTGTGTGAGTGAATGCCCGGGTGGAGAGGTGGCGATCCCGGCAGGAGGTAGCTAGCTGTGCCGGCAGTTTGTGGAGCTTCTAAACTCCGACAACAGTTGAGAAAATGTTTGATTCGCCATCTAACATCGTAAAACTGTCAATATTCTAAATCTACACCGTTGATTTCTCGCCTCAACATTTTTCAGAAGTGAATTTAGTGATGAAATAGCTACGAAAAATGTGAAGTAGTTAAGATGCGGCGGTGCTCGTGCATGTGTGTGGGGGGCGTTGCCTTATAAGGAGTTTCGAGGGGAGGGGGGGGTTTAGACGGAGCTCCTGAGGCGATGCGACTTTCAAATTATGCTAGTTTTCCAAGATCGCAGACCCCAGCTTTAAAGTATCGCATTAAGTAAAAGGCAAAATTCGATAAAAAAAAAACTTCCTCAATTGCGCAAAAAGCTTTTTAGGCTCGCTTGAGGTGTTTTTTTGTCTTAATCTCAAAGGAGTTGATGGCTAAATATGAAATGAAAACACTTTCGCTGAATCAATTCTGACATAGCAAACATTTCACTCACATGTTTGATCAGCTGTTTCCGCTGTCGGTGTCTTCCGGTTGTTACCACAACGTGTGAATCTGAATGCTCGTCTTCGTCTCCGGACAACATGAAACATGTTTAACACCAGCTGACATGAAATAACTATTAAAACTTCACCAATAGAAACAAATTCCTAAAGACCTCTCTCCGTTTCTCTCTCGTTAGATGTTAGATGTTAGATGAATGGCCAAGCCGAGCCAAGCCAAGCGGACTTGTTTTGTTTCCGGTTCCCAACCTCTTCTTCTACTGTTTACTGGTAGATTACAGCCACACGTAGCCTGCAGCGCCACCTTCTGACCACACTCCGCTGCAGCAGCTGTAGATTATTCGCTCCAAAACCATTTGATAGAAAGAGGCCTTATTTCTTTTTTGTGACATTTCAAAAGTTTGCTTAAAATTCGCTTGACATTTGAATGGAAACACGGGTAGCTAGTGTTTCTCTTGGACAAAAACATTTCAGACTCTGGCAGTAGGGTAGCCCCCCCCCACGTGTGTAAATCAATGCTAATGTTAGATTTCTGAGAAAGTATATAGGCCATCATCTAACACAATAACACAATAGCTAACCAACAGTAAAAAAAATATTATCTGACTAGCTGACTTTGTTATGATAATAACGTTATAGCTAGCAATATAAGCTTTCTAGCTCGCTTGAATTCTTCGCTATAAGTATCCGTGGCAAAGAACGCATATTACTAAGAAGTGAAAGTCAATTGTTTGTTCCATTGTAACATTCCATTACCTCCGCCATTTTGGACTGAAAGCGACTACCAGACGCCAGTAAAACGTCTGCTTACAAAGTGCTGTACAAAAGTAAAGCAAAATTATTTCTATTATATTGTCATAATTCTAATGTCTCTACTGAAATTGCCTGTGTTGAAGAATAAGAATATTATAAATGTGCATACTATTATAACTATTTACTTATTTATGTATTAAACTTTTTGCCCGGTTGCTTCCCAGAGGAGCATAAAGTGAGCGATGGACATAAATGGATGTTAGAAAAATCCAGCACACAGATTTTGAGAGCAAACTCAAACTTTTCATGTCAAGGACCTCCATAATAGATGTCTAACAGACCACAGACCATGGATGTATAAGAGGTTGTGTCCTGTGCTTTTGCCCTGCGTGTTAGTAAATAACCTACAACTACATTAAATTCTGTTTATGTCGTGCTACTAGCACTACTAGCTAATGGCCGATAGCCGGGTGTTTGGGAACAGAGACGTTAATACATCCACCACGGTACAGGCTTACAGCATGCAGCCCATGGGGTGTATTATAAGATAATAAAAGTGATGAATTACAGCCAATATATCCATTATTACAGCAGGCAAATAACTCTGGATTCAGCTATTAGTTAATTTTACAATTTTTAGGACATAATGATTTAAATGAGGGCTATTTAAGTGTTCGTACTGGGAAGTTGATTTACCTAAAAAAAAATTATCCTCTGATTTACAGACGTCTCTTCATGGCCACAGACTCGTTGACGTTTTCAGTCCAAAATTGCGGCAGCGCTACCGCAGCTCAATCTAGCGGATGTTGTCAAAAAAGCACCAGAGTTTCGTCTCTTCGCTTCTATGCTATTTGTCTGTGGTGATGTATGCGTTTTCTAACAATTATGTCTTGCATATAAGGTAAGAGCAACATCAAAATTTGAAAATAAAGTTAATGTTAAGCATAAATACTAAGTTTGTATAGAGGAAAATGACTCCTGAGGCAAGATTCCCCCCGGGGGCATCTTCCACCGCATCTTCCATGCGTCATGGGGGAAGATGCCCATTTTACATTTAGTTTTCTAATAACAAACTTGTAGTCTTCCATGATTTAATTACCCTATAAATGTATTTAGTTGAGCATACTTTTTGTGTACATATTATACTGATATTCAAATGATATATTTTAAAAGAAAATAGGCATTGTTCTGACATTATGTGCAGGGTTCATTTGATTCTTCTTTCCCTTGTCGGGTCATATTTTTGGTGACCCAACAACTCTAACAAATGACAAATTCCAACAACATTTGAAAGCTCATCATATATAAAACAATAATTTATTATTTCTCTCATTTTACAAGACATCAAATTGTGTGTCTAACTAAGGATTTGTTAAGCTGTTATTCTGTCCAATACATGAAACCCTAAGAAAGCAAAAGCGACTACAATGTGTGCTGTAACAAACACAGACATTTCAATTCCAATGTGAGCAACATCTTTGTCTAAAGGTACGAACAATACACAATGATATCACGTTATGATGTCCTCTACATTATGTAACAGATGGTACATCGCTGGTGGTATTAACTTTGGGAAATCAGCACCATTAGAGAGAAATTAAAACTAAAAAAGTGGATTTGTTAAAAAAATTGTATTTTTTTTTAATTTACAAAAGTCCTTTTGAAAAGGAGTACGTGTTCTACCTTGCAGGAAAATAGCATCGTTTCCATAAAAGCATTAAGTATGCATAACAGTAAAATACTGATAAGAGATATATATAGTACGAACAAAATAATGTAAAATAGTGTAAATGCTGGCTGTTTATGTATGGCACACGGTCTTTACACACTTTCAAAAACCTTCCAAAAAAGTCACATATTGTGTTTCCAAAATTATTCAAAAGAGCAAGCACAAAGGTAGAAAAGGTTATTGAAAGAATTTGAAAAAAAAAGTTTCCAAAATCATCATCGTAACCATGTCCCATTCATGTCGAGTCCAACCGTCATTATAAAGACCTTCTCTTCACCGCGGTGGTGGAAAATGTTCGTCCAGGAAAGGCTTTCCTTATTTCCTATTTACAAAATGTTGCCACTTTGAACGAGGCAGGAATCTCTACCCCAACTGGTAGCGTCCTATGTACAGTCCATTACACCCCAGTCCGTCCCCCTCTGGCCGGCCCGCCACCTGAACTCAGAGCAGGACTTAGACTGTGGTCACAGACAGGAGCGAGTTGTAAACCCTCGTGCCATCTGGTGACTTGGTACCGTGGGTCAGCAGTTCCTGGATGGTCATCCAGTTGTCAAATATTTTCTTACTTCTCTTTTTCATCATCTTTTTGTGGCTGAGTTCGATGATGTTGGGCTCCTTTCTGTCCTCGGGGCCGAGCGGCTCCTTCAGACAGTCGGCTCGGCTCTGCTTCATGAACTCGCGGCGCTGCCTCTGCTCTTTGGCGCGGACTGCGTGCTGCTTCCTCTCCTCCTTGCTCCAGTAGCGGCCCATCTTCAGCTCGCTTATGGCGTCGTCGTCCGTGGTCATGCCGCTGCGCTCCTCGTGGATGCGCAGGGCGCGCTCCCTCAGCAGCTTGTCTCGGACGGGCCGCTTGGTGATGTAGCGCGTGCCGTCGCTGCGGATCTTCACCTTCCACTCCATCTTGGGATCCAGGTCGCTGGGGCTGATGGGGTCCCGGCACATGCTGACCAGACTCATCTGGCTCTGGGCGTACTCCACGGCTGATTTCTGCTGGATCAGCTGCATGTAGCTCTGGTAGTGCTGGGCGTGGGCGGGGATGTGGGCGTGCTTGTACGGTGAATGTGGCTGGGATAAGCTCCGCCCGGACTTACTGGACTCTCCCAGCTTCCTCTCCTTGCTCTCTGCCTGCAGGGCTCCGTCTGAATCCTTGGAGGAGCTTCTGCTCCGGCTGGGGCCACAGGCTTCCTGGACGGGGGACAGGAGGGGTTTGAGGATCCTGCTGTTAGAGCCGGTGGACCCGGACGCCCCCTCCGGATCCTGATTCTCTGCTCCTCGACGGAGCGAGTTGTCGGGAGACAGCTCCAACGTGAGAGGGGTGCTGCGGCAGCTCTCGCCAGTGTTGTAGGCACTGGAGCTGTCTTTGTCGGATTTCTCCGGCAGCTCCGTGATGTCCGAGAGCTCGTGGCGCCGCGCGTCGCTGCTGGTGTTGTAGTTGCGGAAGCCGCTGTTGTGGAGCATCCAGGACTCGCGGCACTGCTCCCTCAGCTGCTGCATCTTGTGAGCTCGCACGATATTCAAGCACTCCAGCTCGATGGTGCGCAGCTCCTCGTTGAGCATCTCCAGCTCCTTGTCCACGCCCTCTTGGTCCTGACCTCCTGCCCCAGCACCCTGGTAGTACAGACCCTGGGCCCCGCTGCTCCTCATCTGGCACTTCAGCTCCAGCAGCTCTCTGAAGCGCTCGCACTCATCGGCCGGGATGCCCAGGAAGTCGGCGTCAGCGTAGTCCGCCGAGATGAACGACTCGCTGCCGAAAGGCAGGTCGGCGCTGCCGAGGGTGTCCTGGCTGTAGGTGAGCCTTCTGCAGCTTCCCAGCGTGTTGGAGGCCGTGGTCTGGTCGTCGCCGAGGTTCTCCTGCTCCGAGCTCTCGTCGTTTCGCGTGCTCTCGTCCGTGCGACCGACGCCGCTGTCCTTCTCGTGGTGGTTGGACAGCAGCGTGGCCGTGTCTGTGGTGCCTCCGTCCTCCTCATGCTTCTTCTGTGGAAACAGACAACAGAGCGACTCAGAAATAAATACAATTATTGACTCTAATCAACTCTGAGTTAGAAAAATAATCATTTATCTACTATTCCAACTACTACTAAATTTATTTACAACTACTCAGGAAACCTTTCAGTTTAAAATGGACCTATAACAAAGGCTTCACATAGTTTTTGTCGATGAGCACGTGCTTTTCCATATGGACGACTCCATTTTCCACAAAGGGAAAAAAAAAACGTTCCCAAAAACAAGGGAACAGCTGTTACCCTCGGCAGAATTGGCTCAGCCAAAATAAATCTATAGATGAACATATGTGTTAGTGCAGATTGATTGTGCTAGTTTGCCTCCACACGCTGTGCATGTGTGTGTGTGTGTACCTGCTGCAGCATGCTGGCAGTGAACTGCATGGCCTGATGGTGCTGCTGCTCCAGCATGTCCATGTGGAGGTCATCCAGGAAGTCGTTCCTGTCATCATCCATCCAGCCCTCGTCCAGCTGAGACGCAGTCGGGGGAGAAGAGACGCTTCATTAGACGCAAATATTTCACTGCAAAGTTTTACTCAAAAAGTGGAACATCTACTATTGAAACTTGTTTGTTGGCATGAAAACAGAATGATACCATATTTGGTTCCAAAAGTGACCATAGGAGGATTTTAACATGAAATGCCTTTTTGTCATTAACTGATATACTGAGCTCACATCCATAATGATGAATAATAATCCTAATTACCTGGATCTCTGGTCTGGCCACCAGCAGAGAGATATTCTGGTTCCCCTCACTGGTCAGCAGAACCACAGCATCCTCACGGTTCTGGATCTCAATGCCATTGATCTAGGGGGACAGAGGCAAATATTGCAATACTTGATCTTTTCAAAATAAAATGACAGTTTGCACCCTGCAAGGGGAGACACTACAGGTGAATAGAGTAAACATTTTAGCTACTAGATGAAACTTCCATGAAACTTCCCCAGTTGATTACTTACATTAATGCAATTATTTTTTGTATTATAAGTTTTCTGAAATTTTATATTTGAATATGCAAATGAGGCATTTATCTTATGAAATATTCGCTCATTTTTCATAAATTTCCAGAAGAAAACTCATTTTGAGAAAACAGCCTTTAATGATATGGATTGTAAAATTCCATACACGTTCTATTTAGCAAGACACTACAGGTGAATAGGGTTAATAAATGTAACTAATAGATATCACCATGAAACTTTCCCAGATAATTACTTACAGTAAGATTTTTTTTAAATATTGGAGATTCATTTACAAGCCAGCAATGGGGTCCTAGAAATATACATGAACTGAATATTGAAGAGACGAATAAAAGACTTCAGTGATCTTACCTGGATGATTTTGTCTCCTTCTCTAATTCTGCCGTCCTTTGCAGCGATGCTGTTTGGATCAATCTAAAGAAAAGAGAATAAAAGAGTGAGAGACTAAGGTTACTACTTACTGAGATCTGTGTTTTACATTCACATTTTTGGGAATATTTCTCCCATTTCTGACTTTAAGTGAGCAACATCACTGCTGACAGTCCTAGCAGCCACTATTTACTAACTGTTGAAGTAGATTTGAGAGCTGCCCTGCACCACATACCTCACTAATGTAGATCCCAGCCTCATCCTCATCATCAGTCCTGTAACAGATCGTCAGGCCGAGCTTGTCTTGGATGTTGGCTCGGTACAAATCCACTTCCTGGTGAGACACATGCACAAATTAATACCCCATACATCTGAAATTATTTGCTTTTCTTTTTCCAAGATTGAGTAGAAAATGGTTGTATATCTGCTCATGTTTTTCTGGACGGACTGACTACGAAATGGGATCGTGGAGCAACAGCGATCCATCAATCACTGTAATGAATCTTTCAGCTGGACGCAGGGAAGCCATTGGCCGTCTTAGAGGCCCACTGACAGAATGAGAGATGATGCAGCGGACTGCAGACGGGCCGAGTGCCGTTTTTCACTTGTCAACACCTGTAATCTCACAGATACAGATAAAGATACGAGCAGCGCTGTTCTTCGAGGGCAGAGGACGGGCTCAGCGAGGGTCAACACTCCCAAAAAACTGAGTCACGGCTGAATACTGGAGACTATCTTAAAGGAATAGTTTGACATTTTGGAAAATATGTGTACTCCTTTTATTGCAGAGTTAGATGAGAACTGTAGTAACATGGAAGAACTAGTTTCTACAGAGCTCCTCTGGGTTCACATGGTAGAAAAAAAATGGACTTGAGGCTCCTGCACAGCGTACTCTATGTACTTCCACATAAACTGTTTGTGCTGAATTACATCAGCAAGGGAGGGCATGTTTGTTTGTTTCCTCTCTACAGGTGCACAGTTGCTCTGCAGTGTGCTGAGATATCCCGCTACAGCGTCTCTATAATATTTTTATAACCAGCCATTGTATATTTATGACACTCAGTAAATTTAATATGACCTTACTGTACTTTGGGGCATTTTTTATCTACTGCGATATCAATTTAATATGGTACGATAATATTCCTACAGGGAGTTCTATCTGTTCATGCAGTGTAGTGTGTTTCAGGTTTATAGTGACCATATTATTCCCACATAGTACATTTTGTTTTCTATGTTGTATATATTGATTTAGGAGTCTCTATATTTTTGGCACACAGCAGCCATGCTGTAATAAATACTTATACATTCATTTACGTACTTCTTCATTTATATGTTTAATGTTTTGTTTAATAATAAGGGTCAATGTCCTAGATTTACCTGTTCTCATTAGCAGTAGGGCTGTCACAATATAAGATTTTCACTACGTGATTATCGTGGCCGAAAGAAGTCATGATAACGTTATTAACGCGATATCTATAGAACAATTAAAAAAAAGAATTAATTACACTCAAAATACGAGTGTAGGGAGGTGGAGAGAGTCTGTAACCATAACTATGCAAAAGTGTGATGTAAGAGGCGCTTCATTTTATATACACATAATTATCATATGTGTATCATTAACATGATATCAATATTTCATTTTTAAAATATCACGGTTATCGTCAGTACCGGTATATCGCGATTCCCCTAATTAGCAGTATATGTTTTATTTATGGAAACGTATGTAAGTATCAGCAAAATGTACTAAAGTATTCCGTGTGCACGGATTTACACATCAAGTTTTTTTTTTCTACCATGTGACCCCAGAGGGGCTCCGTTACTTAAACCTATTACACAGCTTTGTTGAATACTCGATTCTGATTGGTCAATCACGGCGTTCTACAGTGTTATTTCTTTATAACAGACCGTTGCTATGGACACAGTTCTGATGTTGGACTCTGGAGGACCATTTTTGTGTCAAATTATTGATTTCTTAAGTAAGTAGCCGTCTAATAAGCGGGATAATGTACAGCTAGCGGGACATTGTTCTGAAATAAACCCCGCATAAACTGCTGCATCGCCCTGTCAGGGTTTATTTTACAACAATGACCGGCTTGCTGTATATTATCCCTTACTTAGTTTCACTTATGTTATAACTAAGCTTGAAAGTTTGAACTTAGGAACGGGTGGTGCAACTGTTTCTTGGAGTCTTGGCTGGTTGCCTGGCAACTTTACGCCCTTGATGAGATGCCAGACGAGAAAGCTTAAAAATGTCAAATTATTCTTTCAACCTGCTGAAAACCAAAATATTTCACTGAATTAGGCAAAAAAAAAATATTTACTTATATTTATATTTACTAATATAGTAGTCACCTATTCAGACATCCTATTATTTCTAATCTATTCTTGTGCGAATTAGAAACATTATGATGTAAACAGAGTAACAAAGCATGAAATGAAACTGATCTGATGTAAGCAGAGCATCACTGGATCGATCAGCTGTTCTTCTCTAAGACGGAGAGTTATTCTGCGAGGACACTCGATGTTTGTCTGCTGCACGTATGCCATTAGCCGCGCAGCACTTCACCTTTCTGGTCCCAGCCTCGCAGCTCCTCCGTGGATATTATTAATATCAAACAGTAGGTGGCTGGGGTTTAATGGGAGGGGGGTGTCGGGGTCGGCGGAGGTCACTGAAGGAGCACAGCGGAGGCTTGAATATGGCCTCATCCAGGCATTGTTAGCGCGCATCATCAGATTCATCACTGCGGGCCTATTATCTGTGCCATCTAATTATCCACCAGCCGAGGAAGACTTATTAGGCCTTGTCACTAATAAGTAATGATGTCACCGCTGTGCATCTGCTGGAACAAACCAGCAACTCGATTCCTGTCTGGCCTACATCTCAGTGTGTGTGTATGTAGAGAGAGAGAGTGCCCCATCAATAACGGGGATATATCAGGACTTGTGGTCGCTAGCAGGGCCATTGGGCTGGAGACACAGAGGCGACCTTGGGTCTGCTTATGGAGCAAATGATGCACAGCTGTCTGGATGTTGATCTTCACTGAGAGGAGAAGACGGAAGGGAGTTGATGTTTACCTCATATTCCAGCTCCTCGCGCTCTATGTCCTGCTGTATGACCTCCAGGAAGTCATTGGGGTCAAAGTATGCATGTTGAGGATGCCTGAGGAAAGAAAACAAAATAGTTAAGAAAAGAGGAAAAGAGTTGAATGCATATTAAAAAACATATAAAAAAAAGAAGAAAAAGAAGTCCTTTACTAACACATTTGTCAATCTGGATTTAATTTTGCCCCAGAGTTTGAAAATTAAATGAGAAGGAGAGAGGAAGTAATGTAGAAATCACTCTTGAATCAGATATATTGAAGCTGCACCCGGAGGCTAATCACAAATTAACATGCCGTGTTATTAATTTGAGTCAGAAATCAATTAAAGGAATCACAATCATTCATTAAAGGGCAACTGCTGCGGCCACGGGGTTGTGAGATGTAGCCAGACTCTCTGAGCTCCAGGGGCTCAACACACACACAAACACACACACACACACACACACACACAGAAACAATAGATGCAATTTGTGAATATGCAAATACGCATGAACTAAAACCGTCATTTTAATGCGGCTATGAGCCCCGGAGGAGCCGTCGTCTCCAGTAAGACACGGGGACATTTTCCCTTCAAACTTCAGACTCATCCTGCGTGATCACAGCTGTGTGGTCTGGAGGAGGAGATAAGGTGTCGCTCTCTTAATTAAATATTACAGTGAAAGGTCTGACTGTGTCTCTGAGAGTGAGGTGACCTTTTTAACATTGCTGAGCTCTGACACCAAAGAATTCCTGTTTCTTCTCGTTTAAAGTGGATTTTCTGGGAAAACGATTAATGATCTTTTCTTTACCACAACGAAACTGGAACTAAACTTAAAAGTCAGTTTCAGGTCAATCAGTCTCTATTGACTAGACTGGATGGTATATACAACTTTGTTGTTCAAATTATTTTCTACCCAGCAAGCTGCGTCTTGGCACCGGAGGACCAAACACGGCCCAGATTAGGTACCGATAAAATGATGACATACGATCCAATAGTGCTGGTTTGCGTAACAGATCAGTTTGAAGGCTTATGAGACACAAAAATACTATTAATAATAATTTTAGCTTTCATTGCAACGCTCCCGATGTTAGACAGCGTTCATATTACAAATTAACTGCTGCATTGCATTTTGGCAAAAGTTGAGCCAGGTTCAACTGTTTTGCCGGCGCCCTCTGCATTAGCACCTCCTCAAGGTCACATTCAAATGAATGAAGGGGCTGTTTTTCATGCATCACTGTCTGACCACAGCCGTACGCTTCATTCATCTCCAGTCTAATCTCTATAAACAGATATCTGGATTACATGAATGCAGAATCTCTAGGCAACAGGACAATATTTTGGTATCGGAAGCGTTTTGGTTCCCGTTTGTAGTCCGAGTAGTATTGACCAATCATGTTTGAGCGGGCTTTGGTAGGTGAACATTTCGTGTGGAGAGCAAAAGAGGTGATACGCATTGGACAAAGTGCAATCTCGGAACCCATCGGCTATCATCTGACAATCATTTAGCTTTTTATTAGCTAAAAAATAAACTGTTAACGGAGTGTAAACTGGCTACTTGTGAAACAATCCGGTCACAGGCGTCGTCTCAAGTTGCTGATCATACAGTGAAGAGCGACCAGAGATTGTCCCCAATCTGACAAAGAGTCCAGCAACGCAGGTGTGTCAGATTTAGGCCGCTGTGAACCCAATACATGTGGGCTACCTGGGAAATCATGAATTTCTATAATGATACAAGAATATTTCCGTTTCTGCAGAACATTCTCTCTAGTTCTTCATCAGCTGAGCTGGCACTTACTCCTCTGGCAGCAGATACTCCTCCAGCTCCGTCATGGGGGGTGAAGAGGGAGACAGCTTTGTGAGGGCCATGATGTGCTGCAGGGTGATGTCCGTCTGGGTGCTGATGTCCGAGACCTGAGCGTCACCAGCCGGGCTGGACACTTTGGGAATCGGGGCTCGGCGCAGAACCTGGACCATGATGGGCTCCTTGGCGGTGCGGAAGGCCTCCACCGCCTGGTCGTGGGTGGCCTTGGAGAGGTCCTTGCCGTTGACCTGGAAGAAGACGCAGAGAGAAACGAATCAGTCACTTTTGTTAAGGATAGTTTGCTGATGGAGAAGAAACAGGAAGGAAATCACAAGGTTGCAAAAGATGCACGCTTTTTTCCCCCATTTGGCCTGAAGAGGATGTTCATTACTCCGCACTGATGTAATCATTATCTCTGATGATTGAGCCCCCACATGAAGCGCTGCGCCCACACAAACTCAGCGGCGATATTCTGTCAGAGAAATGACTCATTACCGCCTCAGCTTGTTTTACAGGGTCACAGTCGGACCGAGCGGAATAAGACCTTAATTAGGATGAGTCTCTCTTTAATTAATCAAGGTCATTAGCCGAGGCTGCATGGAGGAGCCCTCATTTAGCTAAGTCATTTCTCAGCGGAGGATAAATGTGACCTCTCGTCATAGACAGTGGAACGGGTGCCGCGCGTTAACCTGAGATTAATTTGAGCAAAAGGCCGCGTCGCGTCGCAGAAGAAGAGGCTAATTAAGTTCGGTTGAGCCACTTAAGGCCTCTGTGTGCTGATGGAAGATGAGCGCGGAGCCTCTAAAGTCCCTGCTCTCAATGGAATATGTCACCGGATCCAATGAGACTTAACATTAAATAAAGAAGTCTGCACACAGATCTATGCTGTCCAAAATGTCAGGCAGAGCACGGGGGATTAAATTTTGATTTCGCTTTGGAGCAAATGTCACTGTAAGTTCACCGAAGCGTCTGCTGTGGGAGACGTGAAACCCAAAACAAGCATTAACCCGGTGAACTTTAGAGTCCCCTGCAGCCGCATGCATGCATATTGCATCCTGGGACATCACGCCGGCCCCTCGGATTTTTATCAGCGAGCTGCTGTTCCACTTTCAATCACCATCATCATACAGACTTTGTTGGTTTCCTGGATGTGTCGAAAGCTTTGATAGGATCTCAGCCCGGGGCTCTTCTCATTTCACAGACTCAGACACACACACAGACACAGACACACACACACAGACACAGACACACACACACACACACACACACACACACACACACACACACACACACACACACACACACACACACACACACACACACACACACTCAAAGCTTTCTAAGAACCATGTTACTTTCTAGCATGCCGAGTTTGCAGGTCATAAATCTTTAGCGTTCCTTCTCACTCCTCCTGACATCTAACATACATGCAAGTCCGTGTTTGAGGATTAATTTTCTGATAAACATGTGGCCGGTTGGCACGCCTGCCTTCCGGCTATGGTTGTCTCATTCGAATTCATGGCACACTTTGCAGACTTAACTGTGGAGTAGCAGCAATATTAAACCTTCTCCAGGGCATGAATGCTGTATATACTATACCCACAACCTGACTTTGCCCCAGACAATGTAAAAGCTGAGTACATATTTCTAAAAAGGAGAACATATAGAAACCACAGGGCTCGTGTGTGCTTAGAGGAAGGACGAAGAAAAGCAGGAAACTTAATGCAGGAGTCAGAAGAGGCTATGCGCCCACTAATAAGCAGTGCAGATTAATGCTAATCCTGGGCCTGCAGGATAATTGGATCATCTCAGTGGACTTAAACTTCTACTTCTTCTACATCAAAACTTAATAGCTCATGTATTTGCTGCGAATAATTTGACATTGAGAAAAGTATCACGGAATACTAACGTAAAAAAATCCTACTGAAAAAACAAAACCTTGAGATTTAAGACCACTGCTCTGGTTGGCCTTGGCTGAAACAACCAAAACATCACAACATAAAAGAAGACATCTAAATTCCTATCTGTTGTTGGTGTCGGTAATAAGCCTTCCTGAAACCACACGGGACCTCACATCCTCAACCATCTTTGTTTCCCACAGCGAGCCACGATGTTGTACATCAGCTGAGAGGAATACAAGCGCCTTTGTGCTTTCTCCTCTCTGCATGCAGGCTCCAGCAGTCAGACCTGGTTGCAAGGAATCCCGGGGCTACTTGAAGGCAGCGAACCAGAGACAAAGCCTTTAGCCCCCGTCTCGTCGAGCCCGGAGCATTCTGCCTCGGCGCTCTCAATGGGGGGAGTCTCCTCCCAGCTGTGGAGGGGGTCCCACGACCTCCATTCACTGCGCTCACCTCTGACACGGAGCGGCCCTTTGCAGCACACTGGGAAAAAACACACAACACTCCCCTGACACAATACACAATGCTTCACCGCCACTGAGCTCGCCAGCTATGCTGTGTTAACCCTGTGCCTTAACACCGCCGCAGCT
This sequence comes from Sebastolobus alascanus, assembly GCA_916701645.2. NCBI lineage: Eukaryota > Metazoa > Chordata > Actinopteri > Perciformes > Sebastidae > Sebastolobus > Sebastolobus alascanus. Next base: position 897,748 of record CAKAOJ020000220.1, on the reverse strand, counting down.
CAGCTGCTTGTGAAGAACGCAAAACTCAAGCTGATGCAGTAATGAGCCGAGGAAACTCTGAATGCCTCCTTAACCGTAATCTAAGGCTGGGTTTACACCAAACGTTCTTGACTTTAAGTCCCTGGAACTACTTTTCAAGGAACTAAAAGGTTCCTTCAGCTTCACTGTTGTCTGCGTTTCCAACACGGTCTAAAGACCTGCAAAGATTAGGAAAATTATTCCGCAGCCTGCAGTTCAGTGTGTAGGATGTTTCATCTAAAAAAAAAAAAAAGCGACAATATTTACTGCTGCATATATTTGGCCCACTGATGCACGTTGGATGTAACGAATGAAATGCAGAAATGCCCTAGAACTTAATTTAGACCCTGGTCCCTGCAGTCGAAACGCAATGAGTTCCTCAAAAGGTTCCTAGCTCCGGTTGAAAGTTCCTGTGGTGGAAACGGGACTTAATGCTAGATTTACCTTTGCAAATACCAAACACTTGAGCTGTTGTACATGTTGACACAACGCAATGATGACTGACATGCATAAATGACTGTCAGCCTCTGGCACATCCTCCGAGAGGGGTCTCTGTTAAATCCATTTTAATGACAGAGAGGGCAGCAAGGCCCTACTTTTAAAGGAATACTAATTAGGTCTAAATCACGCGTCTGCTATGTCGGTGTTTGGTGAGGAATTTACACAGCTGTGGCTTTGTTATTCACAGCCTATTTTTCTTTAATTAAAATATCACATTTGACCTCTAATGCAACAGTGGAGACATGTATTCCTGCACAGGATCTGGTTTAGGCTGTTTCAGAGCTATTTCAGTTTCATGAGATATCTCTGCCAGTCATCAGCCTTCTGGGTAATAATTAGGGGCAGCAGGGGCGAGCCGTGCCGCGAGCCCCGGCGCTGTATCTTCCATGGAACGCAAATCAAGCTGGATTGAGATGTTGGTGTGGGAATCTGTGTGTGTGTGTGTGTGTGTGTGTGTGTGTGTGTGTGTGTGTGTGTGTAAAATCAGTGATTGCTAACCTGCTGCCAAAGATGCTCATCTGCCAGGCAGCGAGCTCAATCTCCTTCATTATGATCTTTGTGATATGGTAGACGGAGTGTGAGGCAGCCTCAGCTTTTCATTTATTCTCTATTTAATCAGGTAGTCTCATTGAAATTGAGCTTCTTATTCATGACGAGCCTGATATCAAAAACGTAACAAATACAATAATCAGTCCAAGTTAAAATAAAACTGAAGTGACCGTTCGCCGAGCCCTGTCAAGCTTTCTGTTCTTACACATGTTTATATTGAAAGCAGATTTACCACTAGAAATTCCCGGTAAATTTTTTTGAAACTGGTCCTTAATTTCAGACAGACGTAGGAAAAAAGCAGGTTACTAGCCAACGGCGGTCGATATTTTACTTGCTAACTGAGCTAAGGTTAGCTCCATGAGTAGGTTGAAAAATAACCATGTTTGGCTGCTTAGCTTACATACTTGGACAAGCAATACAGAGGTTACCCTACAAAATAATATAGTATGAAATGCTCCTTGGCCTTAGGTTACGACTCTAGGCAGTGAGCTAGTTAGCCAGACATGCTAACATGCAATGGATATGTTTTTGTTGCAGTACCGCCAGTTCATCACTGGGACAAATTGGCACCAACGCTGATGGCGGCGACGTATCCAGCTCTATTAATACATCCACGGGAGAAATACAATGCTTGACAGGCCTGCTGTGCCTAGTTACGGTTGCTAAGCTATGATTGGACAATTGCAGTTTGGAGGAAGGGGTTAAGCAAACAGGCAATTATAATAATATATAACAATCAATGAAATACAGGGAAGTAAATGATTAAAAAGAAATTTGCATACATGAATGCAAAAATATGACGGTCTGCTAAAAAAAATGAAAAATGACAGGGACAAAACTACCATAAAAAAGCCCCCTAATCGTTATCATAGAGAAAAGCCTTTTGCAGGATATTAAATCAATTCACTGCCTGTGTTGTGTAACATTAGTCTTTGATACGGCCATTCAATCCCCACCTAATCCTCTAATAAAGAGGAGAAGAACATCATTAAGGAGCCAGTGTTTCTGTTCCTTGGGGAAACGCAGTGAGGTGAACAGAGTGGAAACTCTGCCAGGCGACCGGCGAACCTTTCAGAGGAGGAAACCCTGGGAACTTCACTTTATAGACGAGCATTTTAAAGAGCCTCGAGAGCCGGGGCGCTCGCTCGCCTCCTCTTTCTGCTCGGATACACTTCTTAGACGGATTCTTCAAAGTCTGCATTTCGGAGCGGAGAGGAGCGCTGACGTGATGGAGAGAGGGGGGGGGGGGAGCCTATATAACATTTGAGTGGCAGTCTGAATGTGGGTCATTCTACTTGAAAACACAGTTAATCCCTCTTTTATTTCACTTTTAACCATTTTCATAACAAAGAGAGAAAATTCGAGCACCAGCCGGTGATTTCTCAGTGTGGATGAGCACACTTCTAAGTGTGTCTTGAAATCTGCACGTTGTTCTTTTAACTGACTGGACAGGAAAAAACCCTCCGAGGTGTGAGGCTTGAAAACACAGCAGTCTTTATTTGCCACAGTGAGCGAGCTTACTGAGGATTACAGAACAAACAGCTAAAAACGTAACGCTGACTGAACGAGACAGCACTGTTTACTACTAATCTGATTTAAGCACAAGGCATTGTGTTATCCACAGTTGATCAATTAAGAACCCAAATCACTTCCAGTATGCTGTCTGCTTCCTCTCTCTCGTCTAATGAGCCTAATTGAAGGTGTAAAGTGAGTCTCAAGGAGCTGCTGAACTTTAATTGTCTTGGAATCCATTTTCTTTGACTTTTAAGCCCCTTAAGAATCACCTTTTTCATCCATTTTGCTTTTGAATAAGCTCTGAGAAGAAGTGAAATCCTAAATGGAAGATTTTCTCTCTCAGAGGGATTTATTAGTAAAGCACACCAGCAGTAACCTGCTATCATTCACACAAAAACAGAGACTCAGACTCAACGCTAATCTGCAAAAACCTTGAATTGAAAGCAGACAATACTATACTACTGTACTATTATTTGGGTATTTCAACTGAAAAATCAAGTGAAAATTAAGGATGTCAAAGTAAATACGATACTAACACGTTAACGCAAATTTCTTTAATGCATTAACGCAACTTGCGGTTTTTAGGTTGTAGCGGGCTTAGTTTTAAAAGTGCGATTGATTTGTGATTAATCATGATTAAATATTGTAATCGATTGACAGCCCTAGTGAAAATACAACATATAAAAGTGAATATGTGCTGCCTTTTAACACCGATAACTCACGACATTTGTCAGAGTTATCATTATAATTTACCAACGACTGAAAAAATTGTCAGCCTCCTCTAAACCAAGCTCTCGCACACTAACAGATAACTTGCAGCATCTCAAGGCTACCTAAAGGAGGCTGGAGGAGACTGGCTGCCAGAGTGCAGCTGAAGTACATGACATCAGTACAGACATGAGAACACGGGAATACAGTTTAATCAAGGTTGGAGTTCATGGGGAATCAGTAGACAGGCCGAAACTCAGGGTTGTGTCGTGCTTCATTAGCACCGTTATCTCGCTGCACTACCCCAGGCTTCCCTTCTCTGTCCAGCCTCAGCAGCTCCACACAATAAACATACTTCCTATTCCCTGTGAGGAACTGAGCTCTATGCCAGGGCCAAGTCTGTTTGCCCAAGTCAGCGAAGCCAAGTTTGCTCCTACAGCGATCAAACAGAGCTGCACAGAGATATCCTCCAAAGGAAGAAGGGGAGCAGACACGAGTTACAAATCAATCACACAAAAACAACAATATAAGTCTTCTGGATGTCCAATCTCCACAGAAGGATCACAGCTCCCTACACGCAGGTGGCAGGAGTCTAAATCACGCTGCTAACTGACACATAATGCCAGACTCCTGGTCAACACTCTGCCTTTACAGCCTGATAATGGAACATCCTTTTCTAATCATCCTTAATCAGTCAAATGTGACTGCTCGTAGGCCACATGGGCCACACATCTTTTATTCATTAGGGGTGTATACAACACGCAAATGAAGCACTAACAAGGTGCATGTTAATGCTAATTTTATAATCAGCAAACTATTAACCATGTGCCTACAGTGACAATCAAGTTAATGCACTGCTGCTCTTGTAAAACAATAGCTAATTGATGCAAATTAAGAGCACGGCACAACAGGAAACAAGGACTATTCACGTCGAGGTCACCCCGGATCTCTCGATGCATCTGCACAAAGTAGAAATCATCCCACCTCAAGCCTCCTTGGAAAAGGATCGGACCGACTACGTTTACATGCACAGAATATTCTGTTTTTTGCTCTTATTCCGAAAAAGACAATATTCCTACTAAGCTATTTACATGGATAATGAAAATGAATATTCCACTAATATTCACGTTTACATGCAGCCTTGCATTCATAATGTTTAAAAGTAGGTGTGTTTCTCCTTCCGACCAGAAATGTGGGCTTTTCTTTTAGGCGTGCATCTCTGCAAACTGTCGGCTAGTTGGTTTGTGCTCAACGCACAGAGCTGGACTTAAACAGGCAAGAGGCTGTGTGTCGCAAACTGCCGTAAAAACCCCATTCGAGACGCATTTTCCGAATGCGCTGTATACATGTCCAAAGAATGCTCCTAAAACCTGAACAATATCGGTATATCCCACACATCTTAATTGGAAAATGCTCCATTCGGAATAAGGTCTAATTCAGAATATCCAAACGGAATATGCTGTTTACATGACCCGTATCAAATTCGGAAATTTGGAATAATAGTAGAAAATTGGTGCGCATGAAAACGTAGTCACTGACTCATCTGTACAGCAGGTTACAAGAAAATGCAAGAATCTCTGTCACTAACCTAAGTATTTGCTTATTGGTGGAGGATCTGAGAGTCCTGTCCTTCAGGGATTCATGAAGAGCTTGAGTTTGTAATATAGGACTCATGGGACTTGATAATTATGATTGGCATCCATGCGTATAGTGACACTGATGAGGACATCTATATGTGGTAGGGATGAGTGAGAAGGGTAAACTCTTAACATTATTATGAGCTACATCAATGTTACGCTTCAATAAGCTCACCGATAGTTTGCTAAGCACAATCACTGCTGGTTTTTGTCAGCCTTGTCCTGCAGTATTATTGTCAGGACGTTGTTATATCTCTGTCATGGCTGTGATCCCTCTTTTTCATTTGCTTTGGACTGACGGTAAGTACGCGGGCTCCTGTGAGTGCTCCCCTGTGGCAGCCGGCCACCTGCTCCAGTGTTTAACAGATGTGACGGCACACCGGGGCCGATCTTAGCCGTTATTAAAAACACACAGTGTCAGGCTCCGCTGGCCGCGCTCGGAGCTGGTGATCCCTGCTTTGTCTCTGTACGCCGTCTGTGTCAAGCCTCATTACCGGGGGGGGGGGCCGGGGCCGAACGGGCCGGGCTGCATCTTTGCGAGTTCCTCTTTTTCTGGTAACTGCTTTGATGACAGGGGTCTCTGACAGCGGGGCAGAGGGGGCAGAGGACCGAAGGGATGACGGGCTGTCTTGTACAAATATTTTCATCATCTAATTTCTCTGTCTCTGTCTGGTCCAGGAGATGTCCTACCGAGACCATCTGGCTCTGTGACAACTTGGCTTCGTGAGCCGAGCGTGACGTCTTTACAGCCTTCAATCCGAAATACGGCTAATTAGGTAGCGGCAAGCTTCAGATAGGGAATGTTCCGGCAGGCTCATTTGTAAACTTCTGTGGCCCGGCAGATCAGTCGCGTTTGGTTTAAGATGCTGTTCCTCTGCTGGGAACAGAGAGAGGAATCGACAGATACAGAGAGACCTTAGAAAGCAAAGCAGACAAACTAAAGTCCAGATCAGTTCAGCGCGGATCAGAGCCCCAATAGGCAGCTTTCGGCGAGGCTCTAATTAAGCTCCGGGCCTTGTAAGAGCCGCAGCACGGCGCCACGGCCATTACAGAGCGCTTCTGGAGAGATTAAGAGCCCTAGGACTGTCAAACAGAGTTTCCAAGGTCTCTACCTTAAAGTCCCTGACAAAAGCAGCTGAGCTTACATCTCCACATGGTGCTTACCTTGAGCTTTGAAGAATGGACCGAGGGGTTCACTGCTGTCAGAGGGGTCAAGTTTAAAAGGGAGCGCTGAGCTCAGGCCTTTAATGATCATAACAAAAAGGGGAGACGCTTATCTAAAACGCCATGTCGGCTGCGTTTAATAGACCTTAACAATGTTTGATCTCCAGTACGGCTCTATTGACACTCAGTGCTGTAAACAAAGATTTTGCACAAGTACAATTCCTTCGAGAAAATACCGTAGACAGATACCAAAGCTCTTACTTAATTATATCCAAACAGACTGCTGAAGTTACAAAGTCAGGCGAGTATTTCTAATCCAGCCAGGATTGATAAAATGCCTTCAGGTAAAAAAACAAATGATGTGCAGTCCGTTGACTTTTGTAAAAGAGTGTAAAAGCATATTTTCATGCTTCCAACATGGGAGTTGGAGCTAAGGTGTTTAATGAACTGGAAAGATTTCAAGTGTTCATGGATTATTAAGTCCTCAGAGAGATGAAGGAGAGAGCAGAGAGTGGGCGCTGTGCCAGGCTCGCTGAACAAGAGGATCTGCCTGTATTATCAGTAAGGAGAAATAAGACCTCCCAGAATCCCCCCAGAGGTACGAGCTAGGGATGAATGTGCCCACACAGATTTCATTCACATCTATTTACCGTACTATGGAAAGGCACACACCGCAAAAAGGATTAATACCAACCCAGTCGCCAGAAAAAATGTTGGCATTGTACGTTTCTGCAAACCACGGGATAGGTTCAATGTTGACGTTTCTGAACCAAATATAAGTTTCATATCAGCCTCGTATCACGCTTTCAGATACGCACAATGCCACGTGGTTAACGTTGCGAAAACATTGGTTAGGTTTAGGCAACAAAACTACTTGGTTAAGGTTAGAAAACAGATCATGGTTTGTGTTAAAATAATACCGCAACAACGTAACGCAACAACGTAACGCAACAACGTAACGCAACAACGTAGCGCAACAACGTAGCGCAACAACGTAGCGCAACAACGTAGCGCAACAACGTAGCGCAACAACGTAGCGCAACAACGTAGCGCAACAACGTAGCTCTACGCGTCGCTCATTGTACTACGTCACTTTCGTCTTACCGAATCCAAAAATGTTCACATTCAACATATCCGTGGTTTGCAGAAAAGTACAATGCCAACATGTTTTCCTGGCGACTAGGCTGCTTAATAGAGTTAATGCAAAGAAAAGGTTTATGTTCGAGTCCTGTGGCCACAACCAGAGGAAGCTCAGCATCAGAAATGAAGCTCTCATCAAGAACCGGTGCTAATGTGTGATAGTAAACGAGCACTCAGTCATCGTCACTACCTGATGACGGAGCTGTTTCACGTCTGTCAGAGCCTCAAGACTTTTGACCTTGAGGGTAAGTCTATTTCAAGTATTTGCAAGCCTTTCACTGCAGCTGACCATGACCACTACTACAATATAGCAGCACTGGGTTGACTTGACTTTGAACATTTTCCTTTCAAAGTGTTTTGCACCCATAGCTGAGACCAATCGCTTCAATGCAGTTCATAAAACCTACAGAAAACATAAAGGTTGCGCTGCACAACCTCACCACTGCAAGAGCTTCACACTAACCTGCACGGTGAATGGAGGCACGAACCGTCGGCCATCATTAACCCGTGCTAGTAGTTGTACATTATGAATGCTCCTTCAAGTAGGACACATGTAATGATTAGACAGTGTGTCAGAGGGTTGGCCTGGTTGTGTGTGCCCTGTAATGTGTGCTGTCCTAGATTGATCATTGTGGTATAATTGGCCAAAGACCATGAAAAACACAATATTTCTCATAATTCTGGGAAAATAAACAAACTATTACACTCCTAGTTGTATTATTACTGTAATCCAGTCAGTGTTTGGGTTAAAGGCAAATAATGACACATGCAAGATGTGGCCTTGAAAATTAATAGGGATCAAAACTGATCAGGATTTTTGCTTTTGAGTGTCAAGTGATTCAAATCTCACAGCATCAAGTCTACAGTCTACAGTGCTGCCTGATGAATATAAAAACAGAGACTGCTTCTCTCCACCTGACTGACAAGATGACAACTTTTTTACACCTTTCAATTCTCTTGTTTGCCACGTCTGAGGAAATGTTGCCTGTCAAATGGCTGGCTGACGTTCTTCTTAGAAAATGAAAGACAGAAAAGTAGAGCTGCAATGATTGCTCAATCAATCGATTAGTCGAACGATTGAAAAATAATATCCAAACTATTTTGACAATTAATTCATTGTTCATGTAATTTTTGAAGCTAAATAAACTGATTGGACTGTTGGTAAGACGAATCAGGACATCTGAAGACATCACGTTGGGATCTGATGGACATTTTTCCCAATTTTTGGACATTTTATAGCAGCAACTAAGGACTATTTTCATTGTCGATTAATCTGTCAATTATTTTCCCGATTAGTTGTTCAATAAAATGTCAGAAAATGGTGAAAAATGTCGATCAGTGTTTCCCAAAGCCCAAGATGACGTCCTCAAATGTCTTGTTTTGTCCACAACTCACAGATATTCAGTTTACTGTCATAGAGGAGTAAAGAAACCAGAAAATATTCACATTTAAGAAGCTGGAACCAGAGAATTTTGACTGTTTTTTTTCTTTAAAAAAAAAATTACTCTAACCGATTAATCAATTATCAAAATAGTTGGCGATTAATTTAATAGTTGAGAACGAATTGATTTATCGTTGCAGCTCTACTTCATAGACTTAACTATTAATCAATTATACGAGAATATAATTGGCATATTAATGGATGATAAAAAATAATCGTTCGTTGCAGCCCTAAAGAAAAAGATTTACAAGGTGGCCACCGTTGTTAAAAAAGTGTCCCATCAAAGACTCGGGTAGAATGACAAAATCCCTCCGCGACTCTTCCGAGAGCATCGTTATCATTAACCTTTTAAAATGGAAAATACATCCGCAGCGCGTCAGAAATCCTCTGCGTTATCTCTGCTGTCATGTGGGGGCCGGGCGCTCGGCTCGTCTGAGGGCGGCAACATGACAAATGACTTGTCATGTTAAACCCGGCACACTGACGTTCTCTACAGAGCCTCGGTGGCAGACGGAGCAACTGACAGAAGTAAAGACTGCTGGGAGACAGACAGAACAGGGTGAACGGGCTGCCAATCCGGGATAACTGACAGGCCCGATGACACTGTGACCGAGGAGACAGCAGAACAAAAGAAGTGACAGCCCTCTTCCATGCACCATATTAGTGGTGTGTTGGGGGTGGAGGAGTCTCTCTGACACCAATATCAGCACCCATAATCCATTTATTATGCCACTGCATACACCCATCTTTTCTTTGAGACAAGCAAAAAACCTTTTAGTCTTTTTTTTTCCATGACAGACCTGATCAAAGCCGAACTATTTGCAGGCACAATGTCAGACTCCCCCTGTTATCTTCCCCTGACGGGAGGGAGAATAATGAGCGAGATCCACAGAGAGCTTGATCATTACGTTCATTTAAACCAGTCACTAGCCACCCGGCACCCCCGCGCAGCAAATGGAGATGTAATTTGGTGTGATTGGAGGATAACACTTGGCCGGGGTCCATTATGGATGAAAAGAACGAGGGGAACAAAAAAAAAAACCCAACAGATTTGAGCAGAAACCAGTCCTCAGAAGATGTGCAACACAGTCTGTCAGAGTCTGCTGTTAGATGTTTTCACTCATTAGACCGGACTGCCACTTGAATCCAAACAACTCTCAGATGAATAAACCAGCACTCTGAGTGAGACGTCTCAATTAAAGTTGACCAAAGAACAGAGGATGGCAACACGCTGTAGGTTTTGTTCTGGGCCACCACACGGCAGTCACACAGCAAATGATATACCCACAGTTTCTCTCCACACTGAAGGAATACATAATAATCCAGTCAGCTAACTTTCATTATGACTTCAATATCAAACATCTTCATTTTTTATGCTAGGATCTGCAATCAAATGATTTTGAGAACAGAGCCGGAGAAGGTGGGTTCATGCTGAGTTCACCTGACGGCGGAGATGATTCAGACAGAAAGGTAGAAAATTCTGAGCAGCGTCTGGGGAAATTGGCTGAAGCAAAAAAACTCCATTTAATCATTTTCAACAAAAAAAACAACTTAAAAACCAATCATGACTTACTTATCTTTTTTCCAAATATATCCAACATGCAAATTCAAATATCCTAAACCAAGAATGTATTTAGAGTTTCAGGACTGGTGTAGGGCTGGGGGATATGGAGAAAATCAAATATCACAATATTTTTGACCAAATACCTCGATATCGATATTGCGACGATATTGTACGGTCGACTATTGGTGCTTTCACAAAATATTTCACAATGAGATTTTTGATAAATAATCATACGTAATGTGGATATAATGACTAAGTGGGTAAAGACAAATATTAGAACAGCTAGAACAGTCTATAAGTTCAGAAATTACATCACTTTTTCTAATGCAGTCTTTAAAACCAGGAAAAGAAAACACTTATGCCATATTACGATATCCAAAATCTAAGACGATATCTAGTCTCATGATATCAATGTAATATCAATATACTGCCCAGCCCTAGACTGGGGCAACCAATTATTATTTTTATCCTCCATTTATCTGTCAATTATTATAAAAAAGTCCATGTTGACGTCTTGAGATTTTTTGTTTTGTCTGACCAACAGTCCAAAAATCCATGATATTCAATTAATAACAAGACGAGTAGTACATTTTCATATTTGAGAAGCTCGAACAAGAAAATGTTTGTCATTTTTACTTGATAAATGTTGATCAATTAACTAATCAATTCATTACTGCCATCCAAGACTTACTGCAATACAATCACAGTGCTTCAGAAATCATCTGTTATCTCTGCCCAGCACTAGACTGGGGCAACTAATTATTATTTTCATCATCCATTTATCTGTCAATTATTATAAAAAGTACATGTTGATGTCTTGAGATTGTTAGTTTTGTCTGACCAACAGTCCAAAATCCAAGATATACAATTAACAATGATATAAAACAAAGACGAGTAGTAAATCTTCACATTTGAGAAGCTAAAAGCAGAAGATATTTCATTTTTGCTTGATAAATGTCAATTCATCAACTAATAAATTAATCGTTTTAGCACTAATCAGGGTTGTATTGTTTAAAAGATACTTTTAAAAAGAAACAAAGAACCTGTTGTGTTATTGTGAAAACATTCTGTGTTAATGGTGCATCTCCAACACGCCTGCTCTATTTTCTTTAGTGGAAAAAAAGTTGCAAAACAAGCACTGGAGTGTTAAATATAAACTTTTAGGGAAAGTCAAACAGGGGTTAAAGCCCGAAAGCTCCGAGTCAGCATTCAGTTGACAATGAGGAGGTGGGCAGTGATCGGCGCACACACTAGAAGACACATTGAGAGAGCTGTCACCTCTTCATCAACCCCCCCCCCCACCCTCCTTTAAGCGCAGCGCGCCACCTCTCGCTGACCCCTGCGGCCAGAGTTCAGGCTGCTCAGCTGCAGGAGCTCCGGCCGCCAACAACTCCTCTCTGCTCTGCTCCCACTCAGCCGCTGACCCCAGAGACACGAGCGCAGCAAAGTCACAATAAAAGACTAAAACTGACTGAAAAAACAAAGTAGAATAAAACAAGCTAGAAAGAGTTCCAGAGGCTCGGTCACAGTACCTGGCAGACTTCATAGAGTAGTTTATATTGCTCCTTGGGCTTCTGCAGGGTACAGAGGCTGCATCCCATGGTGGAGGAGATCACACCATCCAGGCTCTCCCTCCAGCCACTCACACAGTGGAGGCAGTTATCTTCTCTTTCTTCTCCTCCTCTCTGAACTGACTCCCTTGGCCCGCTCACAGCCACACAGCGACTTTGGCTGACAGGATTGACTTCCCCCCAGCTTGTGGCTGTATCTCTGTGCTCAGCCTCGTCTCTCTCTCTCTCTCTCTCTCTCTCACACACTAACCCCCCCTCCTTCTCCTCGCCTCACATGCTCCCTCCCTCTCTGACGCCCTCCAGCTTTCTGCTGAGCTTTACGGGGGCCGGTGCCAGAGCTCGGCTATATACACCCCCTCATGTTTATTAAGCGGCCGTTCATTGATTATTCATGAGGGGGGGCTAACCCGTGAATGGGGCTGACATCATGCGAGATGAAGTCCTCTTAATTAATAAGCATCATTAGATCTATTGTGCAGGAACAAGCTGGGCGACAGGAAGGCTTTTCATCTCATGGCAAGACTAATATGTTTCTCTCCAGAGGCCCCCAAATCTTGTTTGTTAACAGTTACAGACTTTTAATTATAAATCCAAAGTGTGACAAGAAGACATTCATCTTTCATTTGAGGATAAAGAGCTTAATATTTGCGACCAAAGCTTTGCTCCGCAGCTTTGTTACGGCATACCCTTTCCGTGCCCCAGTTAAATTAGCACTTGGTGACCTCTGGTTTACTAATCCAGCATTCTTTCCTCATGTATGTCTCTCCAAATACACAGACCCAAGGCCAGGGAAAACAAATAAAGCAGATACATATTTATGCTGGCCCTCTCCAGTGCAGCCGGACAAGCCCTTACCCAGCGGAGCATCTTATGCCTATACAGTACAGTCTCTGGGTCCTTCTCGCTGCGCTGTGTGCAGACAATGGGTATGGCTCCATAAGCCGGACCTGGCATCTGTCCTGTTGTTTGGTGCCACACCAAAGCCAACCAAAGATAAATGTCCATTAGGGGAAAGAAGGGCAACAAATGCTGTTGCTGGTTACAATTTGTTGGTTTGTAAGGGTCCAGGGCTCCTACACATTTTCCATTTCAATATTCCAAACTTTTCCAGACTTCTTGGTACATCTTTCACACTATATGTGACTTCATCCTCAGAAGATGCTGTGACAAGACTACAGTGCTGTTGCCCTTGCATACGGCTTACAATTGCCGCCTCTCCTATGGTGGAGAGACTCTTTTTTTCTATACTTTCTAGACCTGTAAATTACTAAAATCAAATTCCATACTTTTCCACATTACGTAGGAACCGTGAGGGTCAGAGATGGAAAACTTTACAGGCAGAAGATGTGTCAGTGCAGCCAGTATTCGACCCTGTGATGTTTTTGTTCAACCCCCTCACGATTCAATCCCACTCTCGTTGCGAAACACAAAGGACTGGTTCAATTAAGTCCACGGTGCTAAGCCGCATACCTGGATAGATTTCATGGCGGGAGGAGGGTGGGGGGGTTGGTCGTGTGGGAGAAACCCTGGCTGCTGGTGATAGTGGAGTTTCCTCCTGCCAGATGTGTCCACTGATCCCTATCTATCAGCACTTCCACACTTCCTGCGCTTCTCCGAGACAGCCGCTAGCGTTGCTCGAAGGTTTCCAGTCAAATGTCAAGCAAATTTTATGTAAATTTTTTTTCAAATGCAGAAAAATCACAGAAAACATAATGTGAAAGCTTCACATTATGTAGAATAAAACTACATCAGAAACACAGAGCAAAAATGAAAGCTGTTCTATGATGTCACCTGCCATATTTCAAGCTGTCCATGGCCAACTCTAACCCTTTCACAGTGTGCTTTCGGTTCATTCAAGTTAATTATAACATTTTGTTCGCCTAAAAATGTCTTATTCAGCGTTTGGTTGTACTTAGCTCCACCCTCTCATTTCACTTCTATTTGCAAAAAAACAAACAGCCAAAAACCAAGATGGCGTCGGCCAAAATGCCGAACTCGAGGCTTCAAAAGCGCAGTCCACAAACCAATGGGTGACATCACGGTGATTACGCCACTTCTTATATACAGTCTATGGCTGCAACTCATATTGTACAATGCTGTGACAGTATGTACAGCACATCTGGAAGGCTTTGGTAGGCAGTTTTTGGCTATTAACAATGCTACATTATTATGTGAAATGCACTGCCACAGGTTGCATAATTTATGTATTGGCAAAAACACTCCTGCCTCAAGCAAAGTTTTTGATTTTACTTTACCAGAAGTTTTTATTCAGCTTCCCCAATTTCTAATTTACATAAAAAAACTTGGATGGGAATTCGGCTAATGAGATTTCACTTTTCCATTTAATCTCTATGTTTGTATTCTGTCCAATAACTATTAACCAAAGGCTGTCTCCAAATAAATTCTCATCTTTTTCCCACAACCATAAGCTCACAGAATACTGGACAATCTAAAAAAAAAAAAAAAGAGAGAGATTTTAAAATAAGATCCTTCAGGCAGAAGAAGCGATGGTGACAAAAAGTTGCCTCGGGCGAACTGTGAAGGTATCTGTGTGAGCTTAACAATCATTCATAATTACTGCAGGCTTTGCTTGTCTGGGTGCGAGGCTCACACTTTCATCCAGAGTGGCATGAAAAACTAATTCTACGCTCACATTTAGCCGTGCTGTTGTGCCTGGGGCTGGGGTCGGTGGAGAGTTTTAGCCGGCGCTCTTGCCCGGCTAATCTTTATTTCACACTGAGATTATCCCATTCACAGAATCAAAACGCAGACAGCGCTGTGATATGAACAACTGCTCTAAAGGTTACGGCTGCTGTTGCGGGAAAAATATGTGTGCATTAATGAATAATGAGCAGCAGAGAAGTTAACTGAGGACCTGTTCAACCGCAGAGTGTCTGCACACTGGCCGTCATTGTGCTCGGAGATTTAATTTTGTCGGTGCTGATTAAATTTCTTGCCCTCGCTGGTGACAAAACCTCTCTCTCCTGCGTCCCCGTGGTGTGGTTTGATCTCAGCAGAGAGAAACACACCTCAGCTTTTATTCATTACTGGTCTAGACGGTGACACAGTGTCGGAGGTTCCTATCTCAGCGGGAGCGAGACCAAACGATAATAATGTCGTGCGGTTTGTTATAACAAACATCAACATTTGTAGGTGTTTTTTTTACAGAGACGAGAGGTCTAGAGGTTACCACATCCCATCCCAATTATTAATGTGGTGCTTGGATCCTGGGTATTTGATCTATGCTTGGTTGGATCATTCATATTCATAGAGGCTGCCTGGTGTTGTTTCGGCGTCCCACTGGGCCCAGTTTAAGAGTCATGGCTTTAACTGGAGCCACGGTGGAATCAGGTGGCGATCGCTGCGGCGTAAACCATCCCTGTGTGGTTTAAAACTCTCTCTGAGCTCTTTATACGCCTCACGTTACTGAAAAAATGGACAATTTCACCTCAAGAATCTGGCTTCTACATATAAAGCTTACAGTTACTACATGGGCTAGTGGAAATTATACCATTTTCATTTTTTTATTTAATTGTTTACCCAGAAATTTGTGTAAAATGGCCATCACGATTTCCAACAACACAAGGTTAGAACTTCCAATTGCTTGTTGCGTCCAACTAACAGTCCAAAACCAAAATACATTCAATCTATAATGATATAATGTAGAAAAAAATTGCAAATCCTCACATTTCAGAAGCTGCAAGCATCATCTATAATTCATGAATGGCTTAAATTACTAAAGGAATAGTTCAACATTTTAGGAAATGTGCTTACAAGCTTTCTTAGTGAGAGTTAGATGAGAAGATTTGATATCACTCTCATGTCTGTACCATAAATATGAAGCTGGAGCCAGCAGCCGGTTAGCTTAGCTTAGCATAAAGACTGGACGCAGGGGGAAACAGCTAGCCTAGCTCTGTCCAAAGACAGACAAAATCTGCCTACCAGCACCTCTAAAACTCACAAATCAACGTATCCTCATACAATGGTTCGTATATCTTACGAAAAGTTATTCCTCATTTTTAGTGCATATACTAGCATTTAAACCCGTGAGTTTAACCTGATGGCCCCACCGCCGCAGGTTAAACGCACTACCCACCTTCAAACGAATGGGAGGACTGGCGTTTTCTCCACAACGCCAGATTTGGTGTGAATGCACCCTTGCCTCTGTAAAATACCAAATGCTTCAGTTTTTGTAGAGCTCATCATCAAACTCTAAAAAGCGAATAAGCACATTTCCCCAAATGTTAAACTAGTCCTTTTATTGAATCTCTGAAGATTTACAGTGTGTGACTGGGGAGTAATTGCATATACATGACCCTCATTGTCTTCTGTCCACAGGATGGAGTCACAGCAGATCCACTGAAATTAATGTAACCTGACCTCAACATTTCATCCTGCCGCGTGGCTAAATGCCAAGCCATTCAGCCCATCTCTACATCGTGGGAAGCGCGATGTAATCAGTGGTCAGAACGGAGAAAGAATTTTTAAAAAAGGTGGACTTAACAGGGTGTGGAGACAAAGTCTGCAGAGGGTGACAACGTGGCAACACGTGAAGAAACGGGACACCGATGGCTGATAGTGATAACACAAGGAAAAAGCATGATGTCCAGGTCCTCTCGCACGACTCTAATGCACTGTCCAGACGGCAGGATGAGGGGGGGAGGAGAGCTGGAAGACGAGGAGCGATAGAGTGACGGGGGAAAATTGGCTACATATTGTGAATGTCTTAGTGTGGCTTGTCTGTCGTATAGAGTGTCATTGTTCTGAGCATCAGCGGACGCTGGATTAACGTCACTAAACGTCATGTTACTTGAGGTCAGGAGAAAAGAAAGAGGACTTTCCACTGTTTTCAACAGTTCTTACTTTTGTGGGGTGAAACCACAAATGCTGAATAACATAAACAGGCAGATGCTTAAATTTTCCTTTTTCCGACATGACTGGATGGACTGACCGAAGTGGGACGCTGCTTAAAGCAAAGGGTACCACTCTCGGATTAAGGCCTCCTTTATAAAGGCTCTATAAGTTATGTGATGTTTTTCACTTTTCAAAAAGCCATCAAGTCTGCAGTTACAAAGGTCGTGGGTTTCTCACTTTCTAATAAGTCAACAGCAATGGTTATTAAGTCATGTAATTATAAATGTTAAAGGTGCCCTGTACAGTATTCTTGTAAACAAACAAACAACAACAGCAAACAAACTGTTGCCACAGGAGAATAATGTGAAACCATTTGCAGGAAAGTGTATGTACAGTAGTCACAGAGTGCTTGTGTGCTCCATAGCGCTACTTGTGGTCAAAGTTACGTCACTGGGACCACTGCAGACGTGTAAAGTAAAGATTTAACTTAAAGCTGCAGTCGGGAACTTTGAGCAAATATGATAAAAAGTTATTTTTATAAAAGCGTCACTATATTCTGACAGTAGTGCATGAGACAGATAATCTGTGAAATAAATCACTGCTTGTGAACTCTGATCAAACGGTCAAACTAGGCAGCGCTGATCAAATATGAATCAATATTCTGTTACTGTAATGACTATTTCTCTCCTCAAATGTTTTCAGAATCATCTTGTAGTTTGCTGTTCAGCTGTAAAATGAGAAAGTTTGTGACCATGTCGCCATGTTGAAAACAGTTGAGCCACAACTAAGTACCGCCCACCAGCTGGAGCAAACTTTCTCATGATGTTTTTGACAGATTATCCATCTCTTGCACTACTGTCAGGATATAGTGACCCTTTTATAAAAATGACTTCTTTTTTTATCATATTTGCTCAAAGTTACCGACTTCAGCTTTAAGTGGTCAAACATCCATTGATTGGGTTCCCCTGATTAAAGGGCCACTGCACCGATTTTACACATGAATATTAGTTTACCCATAATGAAGAGTACTCAGCTGGTGAAAACAGTTGTATAATGTCTTCTGTATTACAAACTGGAGGTGTAGAGTTTAAAATATGTGGGCATTTATCAGGTATGGAGGGCCTTATGAAAGATTAGTACTAAGGGGAATGTGGGAACCAGCATTTTTGGAGATTGACCCATACTACGGATAAGTCAAACTATCTCGACCAAGTTTTAATCTGTATTTTGCCCGTTAACTTAAATGGAAGAGCAAAACTAAATCCCTAGAACACCCTTTTAATTACGGAGCTTCATTAAGAGGAAAAAGCAAGAGCAAGTGTCATGCTGGAGTAGGAAAACACCAGTCAAAGAAGATTTTTTCACAACATAGCAACCCAAAAGTTATTAATTATAACGGACCTATAGAGCACAGAGTTATCTATCAACCATTAATAAAGCCATCAGTAACAACTTATAAAACTTTTACATTTGCCTTATTAAAAAGTGGTACCAAGCAAAGTTTGCTTGAGAGCAGAACACCAATAAGATGTTATACTGAACTGCTAAATAAAGGGACTTTTTCCTCTGACAAATTCTTTGTAAAGTATGAATTTTCTCAGGCAATAGTCAACAAGTTTGCTCCACCATAGACTGGGATTAGACGGCCTCCACTGAGTTGATTTTGGCCATATCTCAGTCCCCCTTCATATGGTTTGGTTTGAGCCCTCATATCAGCTCTCTAATCTGTAGAGGATATGAGAGGAGAAGGGAGCTACAATGCCGCCGTGTTAATGGAGATACCAGATGAGCGAACAGGAGCGGCGAGACCTAACACAGGGGATGTTGAAGGAAGGTGTGAAAAAGACAGACACACGAGACGGCGAGACACACGAGTAACCGCGGAGGGGGGGAACGGGGCAGAGACAGAAACTAAATGTGTGGAGGAGTTTAATGAGTCTCCAGTCCCTCTCAACTGTACCGCTGGGGCCTGAGCGGCGCGAGGATCAGTTTATGCATGTGGGTGCCAGTGTGTGTGTGTGTGTGTGTGTGTGTGTGTGTGTGTGTGTGTGTGTGTATCCACCTCTGAAACACTGGGCTGTGCATAATTTATCAGACAGCTGTCAGCTTTGTACTCCTATTTACACTGCGAGCCAGATCCTGTGCCAACAGGGAGCCCAGCCAGCGGGAATGACAGCCACCGAAACAGTTTAATTGGAGACTCAAACAACTAATAATGCCATCACTATCACTTCAGTGTAATTACTTAAGTATGAGTGGATGTTAACAAGACTGGAAATGCTGCGATAACACTCCTTTCACACACAAACCGCGATGTATGACGCTGGATATTTTTGGGATTTAGATTTTTCTTCACAGAACATGTAAATGTGTAAACATGTTTCCTTCTTTTTCAAGCTCCCCGCGGCTGTCTCCCATTATCAACAGCTTGCCAGTAAAATGCACAGAATTTCGCTCTGTGCTGCTGTATAAAATCCTCCTCATTTTTCGGGGCTTGGAAAAAAAACAGCTTCAGGCATTTGTTGTGGTGCGGCCGCTGAGGTGGTTTACACAAACATTACGACGCAAAAGCAATTATCAGTTTTGGTGTGTGTTCATCATCAGACTGGGACCTCGGTCCCTCTGCCAACTTGCGGGAACGTTGCCCGCTTCTCAAAAAAGAAAAAAGAAAAAGAAAATTCAGTCAGGTTCTTCAAATAAAAACAAACATCACTCACAAAGGAGTATGGAGGAGAGCTTTCTGGCTTTCTAAATGAGCCAGTATTGGTGCCAAGTGGATGCAGGCATGGGCAGCATGCGTTGAAGTGTAAATTAATTGGTCTTGGTGCAGACAGTGACAGTGATTCTCTTGGCTTGGTCCCCCATAACCCACCATCACCTATGAGACCTGTATTTAGCTCCATAATAAGCTGAGTAAAATTACCACCTAACCTTTGCTACTATAAAAAACGTCTCCACTACCGTGTGATGGCGAGGTATAATAAAATACTATTTACAGCTAATTATCCAAATGCCACGACATTCCTGCAGAAGGTAACTCATGGCGCTTGTCAACACAGTTATTAGGCGGGATATTAAAAGGAGTTCATATTTCATCCCCTCTCCCGTATACGGCGAGCGGGGCTCGATGATGTGGCTCTGCTCTGAGGGTCCCTGTAGGGCTCTGCCAACTCTGGGGTCCACACAGAGTTCCTGTCACCGGCTAATTCCCCGAGCCTTCATCACTCCCGGCTGCTCCAGCATGTTGGCAGCCAAAGTCACCAACGAAAGCCTGCAGCTACACCGGTTGCAGAGCGAGGAAGCGTGGGTGCACACATACTGCTGATACTGTCAGCGCAGGAGGGCGCACAAAGTGAAAAGGCTCTGGATTGAGACTGTACAGAGGCAATCAGATAACTTGGGCAAAGGGTGTCACAAGTTTTGAGGATGGAGTTGACTTCAAGATCATTTTTACAGCATTAGAGCTGTATTATTTACAGATATGGTGCAGCAGGTAGAATGGGTCGTCCATTAATCGCAGGGTTGGCAGCAACTATTGCTCCCAATGGTTGGGCGAATGTGTGGGTGTCCAACCCCGTGTCCTACAAAAGTATGTTCCCATACAACTAAACTGCATTCTCAATTATGTTTTGAGGGGAAACATATTTTGTTGCGGCTTATGGTCGCAGTTTCAAACAGTTTTAAACACGTGGTTAACGTTGTGAATTGAAACAAAATCAAAAAATACTTTGTTGTTAGGTTGAGTAAAAAAACATCATGGCTTGGCTTAAAATGAGTACAACATTGAAACAAAACAAAAACGCTACAAAACTACTAAATTAGGTTCAGGCAACAAAAATAAGTGAACGGTGACTTTTAGTTTCACACGGGACACGAACGGCGGTCTCCTGGGGGAAAGTCCTGTGTTTGTTCGACCCATCCACCACACCTCCCGCCCGCCCGTAGTAGACTTTCTCGCTTGTTATGCTTGTTATGATACCACGTATCTTTAATTCGCGGTCGCTTGATATACTACCTATCACCTACTCTGCACGTCGCTCGTTGTACTACGTCACTTTCTGCAGCCTTCCGCGGACTATTACAAACATTTTTGTGATATGTCAAAGACAACCGTAATCTGTATGGGAAGTAATTTTTAGGAGACAGGGCTGGTGTGTGAATGAGCGAATGGGAGGCATAAAAGCTATAAATGCAGTTTTTTTTTTCGAACTTCCCAGGAACTTAACTGAACCAGAGTGTTGTGGATTTGTAGATTTTGGCAGGAAGTGATTTGCGTCACACATGGGGAGGATGACTAACACAGAGATGAGCCACGAATGCAAAATGCCAGGGGCCTTTGAGCTATTTGGAACTTGGCCATCCATCCTTCTCACCTGTCTAATGCAACCAGAACTGCCTAAATCAAGAGGAGAGCAAGCTGGACGAAGCCAGAAGAGACTACTATGAAGCCAGACAGCTACATTAACAGGACGTGGATGAAACAGAGACCAGTCCTGTGGTTACAGGTGAGTCAAACCTGTTTCTCCCAAGACCAGGATCACACAGAACACACTCAAATAGAAGCATCCTTACAACTAACTTGCAACGTGAAGGTAGGCGATGTGTTCACATTTCCCTCAGTCGTTGACAGCTGCAGAAGGAACCTGAAACGTATTATCACCTCCAGAGCAGCGCTGACATTTAGAGGGTCTCCCTAAAGCAAGGAAATAACTGGAAATGGAAATAATAGCAGACCCCTTGACTAGGTCTACACCTTACGGTAAATTTAGTTTAGTTCCTGTAGTAGAAAAGGGGGAGTATGTCAACCTGTTTGAGTGAAAGGTTCCCGAAGAGTGAGTTATAGCCAAAGGTCCATGTTCAGCACTCAGTGTCATTACATTACGGTGCTCTTTCCGAATGAAAAGCTCTGAGTGAGAGCTGAGGTCACTGAGAGGTAACTGACTGACATGTTGGTTGACATCACTCAAATGTCTCAATGCCCAGCCGGGTTTAACTGCACAGAGTCGGCTGTGATGAATGGGCCCCGCCACACACACATCCACGTCTTTAGCACTCCACGAGAATTTGATGAAATTGCTAGTGATGTTAACTGGATGTCTTGACCAGTCAGTAAATCTCTTTACTACGTGACCCACCCCGGGCCATTAGTCAGGCCGAGGCAGTGACCTCTGAGGCCTTATGGGCAGTGAGGACTGATTCAGAGCCTCCCTTTTGTTTTTGCTAAGCCGGTCAGTAATTTGAAAGCGAGATGGACGCTCCTTTTCAGATGGGTCGGGCTAGAAGGTAAAACGAAAATTGTGAAACTCTCACAAGATTAGATTAGATTAGAAGGTTAGGCATTGACCTTGAATGGTTAAGGTTAGACTTTGACCTTGAATGGTTAAGGTTAGGATAGGTCGTCTGGCAGAGAGTCTCGCAAGAGCTTTTTGCAAATGTTTGCAAGTTTTCACAATTTATGGGTTACCTTATAGACACAACCCTTCAGAGGCTCCAGTAGATGTCAGCTGACACTTATTCTAAACATCACTTTGACTGATAGTTAATTTCATACATGGCTGCATAAACCTCTACATACAGAGGTAATACATGTTAGAGGCAAGACATAAGAGCTTTTAGCCATTTCACTTGTTCTTCGTGTTCCCTTTGCAGAGAAAAATGGTTCAAACCATTTAATTTCTGGGCTTTTTAATATCCAACGATTGGAAGCCTCCAACATGAAAATAATAGCTGGTGACAATGAGGTTTAGACGAACACCGTCTCTTTAACTATTCTAGGATTTTTAAAAAGGTGTGAAATGACAAGTTGTACACCGGATATCATCATTAACCAAGAAATCCCACAGGGAACCTGACACAGTCTGGTTGGATGATGACGGCTGACCTTTTGGATTAGACGAAACCACCAAATTCATTTTCTCTGCCGCTGGCACTTTGAAAGTTAAAATGTCTTTGAGCAACACATTTAACACTGATATGGTGACTTCAGCTTATCTGTCCTTGCTCTTAATGCTTTATCCTTTCCATATAGCCCCAGGGTTGGGTTTTAAATAGATTACATACTGCAAGATTGCATTGTTCTGATTCAGGTTGTAAAGGTCAAACAAATCTATCGAATTTCCTAAAAATGCATTTGGGTTGTATACATTTTCAGATAACTAGCAAAATTTCAAAGGTTGGGTGCCGAACGTCATTGTCAAAATTGCTGTTTTTACTACAAATTAGTAACCATTAAATATGCATAATTGCCATAAAAGCAAGTAGCAGTTTGAATGTGGCAGGATTTTACACTACTTATTATGCAAACTGTCATGCGTAGTCTGTACTGAATTAGATTTCGCCAATAACTCCTCTCAAAAGCTTCCCATGACACATCTGCTCATGACAATACAAACCAGATTTGCAAAGTAAATTTAATTATCAACTCCCAGGAAACCCAAGTGTGTACAATGTCCTCATTCTCCACTACTGATCCAATGATTACCCCAAACAGTGGGGCTTTTAACGAAGGAACTGCTAATGCCATTAGCCCGAGTGGAAAATGAATGTGTGACATATGTCAATAGATGCACTGAAATGATTGTGCAAAGTGGCTCTTGGTCTGCAAATAGAAGCATTTAGTGGGCCACTGTGCTATTCAGAAAGTGTCCTAATGATATGCAAAGCATGCACCGAGTTATGCATTAAAATGGAAATATGAACGCAACTGCAAAAAGATGTTCATGCTGTAATTTTCCTGTTTATTTTCCAAATAAACAAGGGTATTAGAGCCTTTACCAAACAACTCAGTGGATCGTAATGAAGCCTTTTTCAGCATGTATGTCTTTCAGAATGAGAGACATTATATGCTTCAATTATGGGGACACACTTAGCTGCCAGGACAAGGAAATACCAATATCAATATGAGGCGCTGGTTGAAAACATTTGTGATCCAGCCAGTGGGCTCAGTGTATAGCACATCAAACTGGGAATGGGAAAATGGCCCCAAAGTGCAGGTCTCTCCTTTTATGCTCTGAGCATCATTAACCCAAACATAATTCCTTGAGAATTGTTCCCACCAACACATCTTCAGAAGGAGTGTGTTTGATTGAAAATAACAAGAACTGCAAAACCCCCCACCCCACTTCTCCCCCCTTTCAAATGGAACGAGAGAAAAATAGACGCATGCTTTTAAGGAACCCAAGCCTGTAATTTCCATCTCCTTGCGACTTCATTTGCGCTGAAGTACCCAGCGAATGCTGCCTTTACGGAGCACAATGCTGCGGTGACGCTAAGAGTATACCCAGTCCATTAAGAGAGGCAGAGAGAACTATCTTCTCTTTTCGAGAAGAGCCGGAGAGCGAGGGGGGAAAGAGACACAAAAGAGCAACAGACAGAGGGGAATGGTGGATGGAGGGAGAACAGGCGCTGGGGGTGCTAATGCAGAGAAAGGGAGGGAGAGCAGGGAAAGATAGAGAGAAGGCTGTGGTTTAATGAGGAGACAGTGATTTTAGGGGCGAGCTGAGGGGGAGGGTTTGATCTTTGACCTCTCAGATCCCTCGGTGCGTGTGACAGGCCTGAGTTCAGACGGAGGATTAAGGTAATCAAGGGTAGTAATGAGAACAGAGCACACATTCATGAGCCCGGACGCTCCCCGAAAGCAACAATTATGCACCTTTCTCCTGAGTGTGTGTGTCTGTACCTACATGTGGACGTCATCTTTGCCTGTGGTGGTTTACTTCATGACAGAAGGGGGCCACTGCAGACAGATATAGATGTGTGAAATAATGCCCACGGATTACCCCCCCCCTCAATTAACGGGATACCTAGCCTTTGTCCCACTTTCCAAGGACACGTGTCTTTTAGCTGGTACAGATGACACTTCAATCCAACTTGACATGAACTAGTTATTGGAAAGTGGATATGTGGATAGGTACAAAAATCACCTGGTTGCCTCGGGTGAAGCTACGCTGTGGTGATGAAACACAAAGTCGATTCAATCAACTGAAATTCAATCAGCAACAATTTTGAGAACTGATTATTCATTTAATTAGCAAAAATGCCAAACATTCGCTGGTTCCAGCTTGGAGTTTGTGAACATTCAGAGGGCGTATTCACCATTTTCTGAAATTTTATAGACCGAACAAAAGAATCAAAAGATTAATTGGCAATGAAAATAGCTGTTGGTGTAGCCATG
This sequence comes from Sebastolobus alascanus, assembly GCA_916701645.2. Classification (NCBI taxonomy): domain Eukaryota; kingdom Metazoa; phylum Chordata; class Actinopteri; order Perciformes; family Sebastidae; genus Sebastolobus; species Sebastolobus alascanus. The sequence continues at coordinate 872,913 of CAKAOJ020000220.1, read as the reverse complement.
TACTGATAAATCAATTAGGGAGGCAACTATTTCCATTACCGATTATTTTCTTGATTATTAGGTCAATCATCATAATCGACTAATCATCAAAGAGTATCCCTTCCATCCAAAGGTAGGTAGACTGGTGTTAAAATACACTCCACTGTCATTACATAAGGGTAAAATGTTGTTTTTATGATTAATAATAATGGTATTCTGCATTTGGTAAGTGTTATATGTTCATATTTTCTCCTGATAAGGTGCATTACGTGTCTCCATTACTCCGGGCCAATCACAGGCTTGGACTGCTGAATGTTCACCAACACTTAAGTTGAAGAAGGTGCAGAGAAAAAGCTCAGTTACTGTAGAACATTTTTGCGAAAATCGTGTGATAAGCTACGTGGACAGGAATGAAACAACTCAGTGTTAAGAAATCCTGAAAACATTGTTTTGGCATGTAAAACTGGAGCAGTATATGTAGTTTGGTTTAGCTTGGATTAGAGGTTTGCAAGTAAGGATACAATATAAAGGAATAAGGTATCCCAAACAATTCCAACATAAATAGCAATATCACAAAAAGAGAGGAACTGGACTTTGTAGATCTTTTTCCAAATCCTTACACTCAGCACAGTAGCAAGAAGAGGTATTACACAGCCTTTCTGTATCCCAGCAGACACCCTGACAAGGCCAAGAGTGAGGAGGCACCTTAAAAGGCTACGCTCCGTTTGCAGCAGGCTGGTGGAACATGACTTCATTTTGAGGTCGGCACAATCCCTTCAATCACTCCAAAAACCCTGGCTCCGGTCTTAACACCTACAAAGGGGGACGTTTAAGTCCTCGTAATGAGGATGCCACATGCCGATATCATCTTTCACAGGCTCCGTTTGACCGGTGCTCCTGTTGGATGGAGTCACGTTCAGCGGTGCACATCCCTGCCTTTTTTTAATCACATGTTTTCAATTACTCCGGGAGCGCACGGAACCGACTTGTGCTGTAATTCAATAAGGATACAAAGAGGCAGGTCGAGAGGGTGGGACAGTCGGGCATTGTCCCGGGGACAGCTGAGTGACAGGGGTGAGTTTAGGACCCCGGAGCACACAGTGGTTACTTTGTACCTGTCAGTCAAGCTGTGACACGGGCAGGCTGCCGGGGGACTTGGGGGGGGACGCCTCGAGAGGCGAGCGAGGTGAGAGGTCCTCCACCACGGGGCAGCCCCCCACCGGCAGGTGACTCACCACCCTCTGGCTTAGAAAAAACTTCACATAATAATAAGAAGGGGCAGAGCAGCTGGCTACTGGGACACAACAGTCGAGAGGGTCAGGACCAATATGAACTACGGGTCCTTAAAAGCATTCGGTGAAGCTACACGAGCAGCCAGGATAACACCAATTTCAACAAAAGCGATTAAAGAAGGGCTTTTTCACTTCATGGCATTACAGATACAGATAGAAAAAGCACATTGTAGCTTTGTTTTTCACAAAAAAATAAACTGTCCATTTATGTTGTAGCACATCTTTTGTTCCCAGAACTCTCCAAGGTGTTATACGGATTTGGCGACACACTTCTCGAGCCATAATTGGCTGATTTGAATTCACTGTTTTAAAATCCACGACTGGTAAAAAAAAGCAGAGACAGACAGATAGTGGATCTTTGAGTCCGATACTGATATCGGTATTTTGAGTCTACAGTCATGCTGGCAGCTGTGTAAAGGCCTTTATACACCAGGGGCGTTTTTTATTTTGTTCGATGATTCCCAGGTCAATATATTTTTTCGAACTGTTGTTTTTGTCATGAATACTTTCACAGAGAACGCGAATATTACATGGCAAAAAAGCAATGTACAAGGTCGATTTTTCGGAGCTTTCGCACCACAAATAAAGGCATCAACCAATCACGTGGTGCGGAACGGGTTGAGTTTCGACTACATTTATGTAACAACAGCACGGATGTTCCATAGTCGAACCAAGACGGCAAACTTAACTACTTCTTTTAACCTTGACGAGGGCAGCGCAGACTAGATTTTCACAAAATGCCCAATTGTTACGAATATTTCAGCTTAGCCGCCCCACTAGATTGGTCCGGTCCACTCTTTCCGTTCATACCTTTCACAATAAAAGCCCTAGACATATAATATTCACAGGCGAGTATTTCACATTTTCGTGTTGTTTATTCGTCACGCCCCCGGTGTGTAAAGGCCTTAAGGGTGTTCTTAAGGACACTGGTGCCTTTGAGCTAAATGTCAGCATGCTAACATTTGCAAATTAGCACAACACAAAGGTAAAGTTGAGGCTGATGGGAATGTCATTAGCTTTAAGGGTATTTGGTCGTTAACCAAAGTATTGGACAAAGTGAAATGTTGACCTGCAGCATGAAGGATATTAGGATTCATGTCTGTACAAGATGTTGTGCATATCCATCAAGTAGATGTGGAGATACTTCACTGAATAAGTGAAAACTTTGACATGCTGGTGTTGCTAGATGAAAAGACATGGGATCACCAAAGACATTAGGATACAATGTCCAGGAGCCACGGATATCTGTACCAAATTCCATGGCAATCCTACCCATAGTTCTCGGGACATTCTACTAAAAACATGTTTTTTTTATTAATGAATATGAATGCCCCTTGTTTTGAACTGAGATTTTCAGCAATCATATAGGGGTGTAATGGTCAAATGTCCACATACTTTTGGCCATGTAGTGAACACTTCATTGGTACTGACAGCGTAGCACAGTCCAACTAAAATACACCAAACACAGAACTCTTAAGCAAAGAACAATCAATAACAGTTGCATATAGTGCTGCTAAAACCATCTCTATTTGCACCACTCTGCCAGAAGAACCTCAGGTTTCCTTTCCACTGAGGCTCACACTCCGAGCTCTTTCAGCCCCATCTATCTCTGTCAAAGCTTCTCACTACAAAGTACTCCTTCCTCGGTCCACCACTGACTACTTCCTTATCTACCGCTCTCAGCTAATACACCATTATTCAGACTGCTTCCGAGCCGGTGGACGTCCCTCAACCAAGGAAAAAGAAAAAAATAAGATCGATTTTTGCCGCTGAGTGGTAGAGGTAAGGAGGTATTATGTGCCAGTCACGGCTGGCTTGGCTGCCAGCTGGAGGGAACGGCTGCGGACAGCAGATCACACAGAGAGAGGCCTCTGAATAACACCAACAACCCCCGAAGATCAACGCTGAATACAAAAGGTAAATGCAAAGAAGAAAACTGTGGACAGGAAACACTGGCTGATGTACTGATGGAGAGTCCAGCAAACAAGATTGTGATTATTCAGTCACAGAATCCAGGCATGAAAATTGATAACACCAGTTATTATTGATTCAGTCAAACGACCAACATGCGTCTTTAAGTGCATTTGCTGTAAGTAGCTTAGACTGTGGCTGATATGATATGATATATGACCACCTTTGAATAATCAGGCTTACAGCGTTAATACAGTTCCGCTGTTAATGCCAATAAAACACTCAATTTTCAGTTACGTTCATTCAGTCATGGTAGGCCGGGGTGCCACAGCAGTTCCTGACCTGATGTTGCCTCACATAAAAATGATCCCATTGAGTTCAATGCAGTGTGGTACACAGACTTTGGGAAAACAGCACCACTACTGAGTATTGGCAGATATAGTTGAAGTTGGAGAATAAAAAAGTTGGATTGGTGCATCCCTTGAGTATTATGAGTCAGTATAATTGTGTTATTGTTAAGGAGAACAATCCTCTGACACAGCTTTCAAGACCATGAAAGCTTTGCACTGAAACTAACTTTAATTCTTTAAGTGTAAGCACTTTAAGGAAGAGTGTCTACTTATTCAGTGGCAGAGAAAACTCTGGGTAGAAAAAGAAGAAAAAAAGAAACTTTAATGAAAACTCAAATGAATAAATGTGCAATTTAAATAAATATTCATCACAGACTTTGCAGACTGAGGTTGACAGTATGCCAAGCATATAAGCTTCAACAAAAAGCCAAAATCAAACCAAAGCAAGCAAGGAAAAGAAAATATGATTGGGTTTATGACCCCACATGTCTCTTCCCTGAGAAACAGGTGAGCAGGAAGAACCATTAGCCAACCTCAGTATCGCTCAAAAAGACAATGACCCCCTTTACACTTTGCATTGAAATGCGTTTTGGGTGATCAGATTGCAATCGTATAGTGCTTGATCAAATGAAAGCACAGGTGGAAATGCACCCACGCATTGAGGACGGATTGTGACCAAACAGCCAAACCACCTCTGGAGGTGGTCAGGGACGCACTGTGACCACATTGAACACAAGTGTAAATGCAATGCGTTTTCAATCCACATACAACAACTATGTGGATGTAAATACATAATCGTGCGTCACTGTTCCGAACCAGTGAGGAGTGAGCCATTAGCCAGTTAGCAAGCTAAGCTACTAGCAAGAAGGCTTGTCAAAATGGATATTCAAGATGCTAGTGGATGGAGTTAAGACCATAGACTGTATAAGATATGGACGTGGTCTCCGTGACATCTTTCTGAAGAGCCGTTCTGAAGCTCTGGCTCCGGCCGTCGCCATCTTGGCAGTGACGACACAGCCCAACTACTGGCTAATCCAAAAATGGACAAAGAAGGTGGATTGTCAGTGGAGCTGAGGTGGGTCCGGGTGACACAGCAGAGCAGACAGCTGGCAACCTGGTACGCCACCCACCTGTCACTCAAAGTGGCAACGCCCTCATTAAGCCTAACTTTAAGCCTTAATAGAATTTAAACGGGAGAGTTGTATAAAAATCCACCTCCGGTACAGTTGTCATGAACGGAGAAATTCGCTATAGAGATCAAAACCGTTTTTTATACCAGGCTGTAAAAATGTTTATTTCTGCTGTAAAGTCGGGCATTATAACATGGGGGTCTATGGAGATTGACTATGGGGATTTGGAGCCAGCCTCAAGTGGCCGTTTTTGGCACTTCTACATTGGCTTCATTTCTCAGCACCGGAGGTTGCCGCTTGGTCCAGACGAGACCAAGTGTCTGCTTTCAATTTGGTCCGATGAATGTATACAAGGTAAACTTGGTAATTCATACCACAACCGAGCCATTAATGAAACAATGGCTAAGAAAGTGGTGGAAACCGGCTACAAGCGGTCCAGGCTGCAATGCAAACGAGAGGAGGATGTGACGTTCGGTTGTTTGAGCTGGACAGAGCGATCGGATCTCAATCAAATCTCAATGTGGACACTGGAGAAAATACCAGGTGTAAATGTGATCAGGTTCTAGAAGAAATCTGGGTATGAGACACATTTTAATGCCAGGTGTAAACGAGGTAAGTGTCTCAAAAGGGAGGACTTATACAGGCTGGACATGGACAAGGAATTTTCTATTAGATGCAACCATAATGACCTTGGTGAAAGTTATTTTTCTCCAAGAACACCTCTGTGTGTGTGTGTGTGTGTGTGTGTGTGTGTGTGTGTGTGTGTGTGTGTGTGTGTGTGTGTGTGTGTGTGTGTGTGTGTGGATGGGATGACGAGACTGTCAGGCAGGCAGCGGCTGAGCAGACAGTAACAATGAGGCTAATGCACATGCCGGGCAAGACCCCAGTCGCCAAGGAAACACAACGTGCTTCTGACCGTCGCCATGGCAACCTGCATCCCAAAAGTGTCAAGGGCTCTCTTCACGGGGCGATGTCCCATTGTTAAAGACTTCTCTCCTGAGGTTATCCGTCTTCATCAGAGTGTGCGTTACAAAATGAAAATAAGGTATTAAACAGCTAATGGATGGAAGAATGAGATTTTCAAATTGAAACGATTATAGATTGTGCAAACTCAACAACCCTCTGAGGTCACACCATCCTTTCAACTGTATAATAATTGGAGATAATCCTCTCCAATCAGCAAGAAAAGAATTTGGATAATGAAATATTACTAAATGTGCCAAAAAAAATGCTAATTCGGATGTTTTTTGAATGAAAACCAACGCTCATTGGCCAGTCAGTCCAACCCTGACTGCATCAGCGTGCCTGGCCCTGAGCTCCGGCGTTGGTGGCGGTTCAAACCAGCTCAGCTACACACAAAGTCATGTTATGCAACCTGAGCCGGGCCGAGAATGTGATTTTCTCCGTCCGGCGGGCTCTAATGCTGCTCTTGATGTGTAATGAGTACGAGGGTTCAGGTGAAGCCTTTGTTCTCTCTCGTGCGCTCGCTTTGGTAATGAGATTATTGGTTCAGATGGGAGTTGGAAGGGCTGAAGGATGGCAGAGCTGTAGATATATGGAGTGTGTTTGGGGGGTGAGGTTTATATGCATGCATGGGTTGACTGCCCTGAGGGGCTGATCAGCAAGCAACAGGGCAGAGATTAACCCCAGATTACATCACAAATGTGCCCCAAGCCGCTGTCCTCTGCCAATACATGCAGCTCTGAGATTGGGATTGTAGAACTCACCCCTGGTGAGACACACAAACACGCTCTGGCTCTCTGTCAGGCACTTTCACTCACATTCCAGCACCGATGGGGAAACAACAAACAGCTTGCCCATGCAAAACATACACAATAAGTGAAACCCTCTTGCAGAGAGAGAGAGAGAGAGAGAAGCAAGGCCACGAAGAGGTCAGCTGCCGTCCAGACTAAACAACCCTCGGAGAGCTGCGATCACGTCATCTACTCTCATTCAACAGGGGGGGTCAAGTCTTTTGAGAGGGAAAGAAGGAGATGTCCACCTCCGGGTTACATCAACAAGGTCAGACCATTCACAGACAGCGAGAAAGAAAAAGTAAAAGGTTGCCACATAGTGAAGCACTTCTCCAAAGAGGCAAAGAGCTTCTTCAGAGTGAACTTTGTCAGTGCAGTTGACCTGATGTCTTGCATAACCCTCAAACTGCAGAACATGTGGAGAGTATATTCAGCTGATTAGACTGTTATCAGGCTATTAAATAGGCATTATCAGTCGCTACAAGCCCCATAGATGTGGGCCAATAGGGGCCTATTACATCCACTGGTAGGTTTTATCAGTGACCTCTAGCGACCGTAGTAATTATTTCAGGAGCAGAAACATCAGGAAAGAAAAGTCAGGAGCTGTATTGACACCCTGAAATTTCATAAGGGGTGGAGGTCGGGGACGATGGATAGGACACAAAACACAGGGTTTTCCCCCCAAGAGACTGGAGTTCGCATCACGCATGGAACCGACAATGTTTAGTTGTCTTTGCGTTTTCCCTAAACTTAACAAAGTGTTTTTTTTGCCTAAACCTAAAGAAGTTGTAGTTTTGTTGCCTAAACCTAAAGAAGTGAAGTTGTAGTTTTTTTGCCTAAACCTAAAGTGAAGTTGTATTTTTTTTTTGCCTAAACCTTAAGAAGTGAAGTTGTAGTTTTGTTGCCTAAACCTAAAGAAGTGAATTTGTAGTTTTGTTGCCTAAACCTAAAGAAGTGAAGTGGTAGTTTTGTTGCCTAAAGCTAAATAAGTTGTAGTATTGTTTCCCTCCCAAACCTAAAGAAGCCTTTTTGTTTGTGTTCAAAACGTGATGTTTCATTCAGTTTTACAACATGTTAGAAAGTGTTACTTTTAAATTTCACTTTCACAACGTAGTAGGCCCCTACTGACCCACATCTACGCTGCTAAATAGACTGATAACGTCTATTTAATGGCCTGATAACAGTCAAATCGGGTGATATAATGCACTGCATATGCTGTTGTAGGAGCAAAAATCCATAGCAGTCTACCCTTGTGATGATCTCACAATCTATACTGTGAAAATGTACCATACAGTGTGAGAATATGCTGTAAATAATTCAGTGCGAGGTGATTTGTCCACAAACACAGCTGGCCTTCGCTTTTGTGGCTTCCTGATGAACAGCATCTTTTGTCATCACATACCATAAACATTTCTAAATGATGCATGCTTCATTGTATGTGCTCAACTTTAAAATACATATTCATATATCTCATTACAAGCAGACAAGCAGCCCCAAAAAAAGAAAAAAATCAAATCAATCAGTTGGGAAACTTTCCCAGACATCCAGGATTTTTTTCTTTGAAAATCACACAAAGCAGTAACAAGACTGTTTTGCTGAAGGGAGGTGGGTTCAAATAAGGGCAAGGAGGAGAGGTAATGTATTAAAGAAAGCTCTGAGGGGGCTTCTGAAGAGTCATATCGCCACCTACTGGTTATATTAAAAAGTCTGGGAGTGAACCCGCTGATGCTGAGCAGCAAAGGAGCCTCAAAATGCTTCAAAGCTTTCTGTTTTGCTTTCATGTTGCGTGCATGTTAAACAGAGACACTGTAATGACTTTCACAGATGTTCAGTGAGGAAAAGAAAGGAGAGGGGATGGCGAGGTAGGGAAAGGAAGTGGAAGAGAAAAAACATAAACAAGTAGACAGACACAAAGTGAGAGTAAGAGGGGGCGTGTGAGCAAACAGAGAATTTGCGGAAGCAGCTTCAACAAGTGGCCTAATCCCAGCGATCTGTCCTGTGGGGGAGGAGGGGCCACACTGGTGTTTACCTGCTAGATTCTACAGCAGGCCATCAATCTCAATGTGGGCCTCGCACCCCCCGCCCCTACTCCTTCTGGCATTTCATCACTCCTTCTGTCCTCCCATCAAGTACCTCTCCGACATGCGTGTGTGTGTGTGTTTGGATGTTTCAGGAGCCCAGCTGGTTGTGTCGGCAGTGGGAGGAGAGGTAGGAAGAAAAAGAGGGAAAAGGAGCTTAGGGAGCAGGAGCCATGGCTCCAGTCTAGCATGACTCAGTCTGGGTGCATCCATGCCCCTGGGGAAAACACACAAAACATGTAGCAAAACACACTGCTCTCTCCCCCAGCTCCTCACCCTCTGTAATCAGTCTGTTCAGATGCTCACTTTCCCCCCTTTAACAAGCATTTCCATGTCTCTTAGCCCAGCTGCTCGGAGCGGTAATAACGGCAATGACAGGAGGGCGACTGGAAAAGCATTAGTGCAGAGTCTGTTTGGACTTTTTCCTAGAAGACAGAGATGTGTGCTCGGCCGCTTCCCTGCTCCAGAGTGGCGTGGACGGAAGAATGCGACGCCCAGGAGAGAGCACAAACTGGACGACATGAGTGAGGCCGGAGCGTTTACAGCCCCAGAGGGGGGGGGGGGGGTGGTGGAGGGTTGGGGGGGTGGCCCACCTGTTCAAACAGCCAGAGCTATCCCGAGGAAATGAAAACGTACATCTCTGCAGAGCTGTGCAGATCCCGCACACCAAATCCCTTTCACTTCCTCGCTGGCTTCACTCACTATCTTCTGTTTCCACAGCTGGCTCCAGGACCGTCTTTCCCCTGCACTATCTGCACATCTAGACCCGGCACGGAACCAAAATAGAAATCCCTCGACTCATTCAGGTGGAAAATTAAATCCTTCAATGTCAACATTTTCTGCAGTACGTCACATATATGTCTATAAAAAAAAGTTATGACAACTTAAAAGTGGGTCACAGTAATTATTCACCAGCCACTCTCACACAAAAAGACCACATTGGAGTTGCAGCAGAGGTCGAAGTCCTAAACAGTGAGGAGGACAGGGACAAACGCGACCTTTGACCGACCTTGGCCAGTCACTGCTCAGGTCACTGCTCACACCAAGGTGTGGGATGAATCACAGGGTCAAGCTGGGTACGACCCCTCTGACCTTAAAGTACCATTCTGTCTGTGCTGTTTTTAGGCAGCAAAGAATAGCTACATTATGCAGCACTAGCATGAAAATTCAAGAAAAACAACAAGAAAATGGTAAAAAAAAAAAGTGCTTTTTATGTTATGAATGATTTCTTTTATGATGTATTAAGTGCTCCCGTCCCTGCCATAAACTAGTTCACAAGGCTGCAGGGAAATACAGTCATTTGCTTTGCTGTTCAAATGGGAATAAAGTTGCTCTTGCACAACTTCACCCTAAAGCAAACGTCTTCCAGACTGTGCGTATTAACCTTGAGTCCCTGTCTCTTCCCAGCCAGTCTCGGCCTTATCAGCAGACGCAGACTCCTGGCGTCGGGACGCGGGGCAGACAGAGGTACCTAGAAATAAACACCACCTTAACTGCACCCATCGCCATGGAGATACCCTCAGGGGGGAGTCCAATGAAATACCTGACAATGGGGGAACAGCCTGCCAGCGAGTGCCATCAGCTCTTTTTACGAGCGACTAATGTACTCCCATGCCTCTGTCGGGGGGGCTGTCCGTTATTACCGCCGTTCACTTAGACGGACTCATCCGATGACTCATGCTATGGTGCAGGCGGAGGACGAGAGGTGTTGCTCATGTATTCTGTCACCTCGTCACTTCACCAAAGCCTAAATAAAAGCCTGAACCTTTGGGTGTCAGACGGGGAGAGGATGCAAATGATCACAGCTCCGGCTGGTCCCTGCATGACTTGACAGCAAAGAGACACCCAGTCTTTTTTTCTTTTTTTTTTTTTTGAGCTTCCACCAGAAACCTTAAATTACACCTTTCAGAGGAGTCATAAATCAGAGCTTGTTGGTTAAATGCTTTTGTGTCAGACATAAAACATAAGCATGACAGGTGGGGAGAAGTGAGTCAGCTAGTAAAACGAAGGGAATGAATGCAACTGCGGTGGGGAGCCATCAAACTAAAAAATTCACAACAACCACCAGTGGCATGCTCCTTTCACTAGGACTTATCATTTTTTGACAAGCTGCTTGTCAAAAGCAGTGCTGTACGTGCACACTGCGGCCACCAGGGGTCGCTCCGTCCCTCCGGAGTTGTGTTTTACACATTAGGGCAAGGCCAGCTGGACAGGAGTCAAGAATGATCTTCACAGAACTGAGCCTCTATCCAGATACAAAACCCAGCCGGCGAGGAGCACGCAGCTCCGGCGGGTCGACCCGCACTCTTTTAACAGACAACAGCTCCAGTTACATATAAAATGCATATTTTAGGGAACATATAAATACTTTATAGAACTGCCACAGCTGGCACTAGAACTTGTAAATCCATTCTCATTTGTGAAAACATCTGCCAACATATTTCTTTGTCTTGGGATTATTACTGGAGTACAACTGCAGGGCTCCTTTGGAGAACAACGCAAAGCAAACACAGAACAATAAACTGACATTACAATTAGTTCAGGCCACACCTGAGAGGAGGGAGAAACACACACACACACACACACACACACACACACACACACACACACACACACACACACACACACACACACACACACACACACACACACACACACACACAATAAGATGAGAAATCTCCCTGCTTAACATTTAACTCCCTCTGCAGATGTTGGTGACAAATTTATCTCTTTTATTACAAGAGTCCAGGAGAAGAGTAGAGAGCGTGGGAGGTGGAAAAGTAGAAAAATAGAGACAGAGAGAGAGAAAAAAAAAAAGTAACAGTTGGATGTTTAAAGCCCTTTTGCTGGTCCCACTGGGCATTGCAGGAGAAGCAACGGCGCAAAGCTCATGGCTGACTTGGTCCATCACGGGCGCGTTCGTACTTTTCCAGCAGGCAGACAGGAAGCACCTGGGGTCCAAGGGCCGGAGAATGCCCCCCCACCCCGCCCCCCCCAACCCGGCCCCACCCAACGCAACACATCATCAGCCCGACTAGAAGGATCCTGTGCTGGCTCCGTAGCTCTAAACAGCACTCCCTGGCTGCCTGTGTGTAAACAAACATAGCTCCTCTATGCGCAGCAGCAGCACAGGGGAGTACGTTCTTTCATTCTGCCTTTAGCCTCAGGCACTTAAAACACCGAGAGAAAAAGCGGTGCGGTAGAACTGTTGGCTCTGAGACCTGCCTCTTTACGCTAAAACCTTCAACGAATTAAATGCTTCTCCCTCAGCAGGGCTTGATATCCAAAGTGCAGAGAGCTGCCACTAGAAAGAGGAGGGTTGTATGAAGAGCATGACTGATGGAGCTCTGCAGGGTTTTTTTGGGGCGGAGCACGAGTAGCTGGGTGGGAGGCTGGATGAGCCGGGCCCGGCGGGCACTTCTGGGTCGCGTTTTTTGGTGACTGTGTGGCTGCTCCCGCTGGGCTCGATGGGGAATGAGAGGCTGGCCACAGCAGCCAGAGGCAAGTGGCCCAATGTAAACAGCTCATTCTGGCGGTGAGGCTGAGGAGCTGCTGTAATTACTGCTGGTCATGAGAAGATGAATAGAGATTTAGAGAAAGGGAGGAGAAGAAGTAGATGAGGAGGAGGAGGAGGAGGATGAAAAACTGGGGGGGGCATGAGTGCTGGAGCAAGAGGTTGGGGTGGGCGGCATGGTTCCAGCCCTCCCATCGATCTTTATCTATCACAGATTCCCAGGGAAAGAATTACACGGAGAACAGGCCCGGGGCAGGGAGTGCAGTTCACACCAGCGCTGCACTGTGAAGCCAAACACTTCTTGTTAAATTCTCCGTTCCAGAGGCCCTTGGCAAATCAACTCTAATGCTACTGAGAGCCCGAAAATGAAGTTAGTGGATATTCATTTTCCTGTTACAATGGACTAACATAAAAAAAAAAGTAAAATCGGTTCCAAGTTTTGTCTCGTGTTCTGGTTGTATGCCTGTGACCTGTGTCTTAAAGAAAGCTCCATGTGGGCTTATAGCTGATACACGCTCAATGTATTCCCCGAGCTAAAATCAGGGAGAGAAAATAATCCTTGAAGGAAATGGAAATGTAACAGCTAGACCTAAAAAAAAGTACACTGACATTTGCACTTATGTTGTTGTTGCTGATGTTTTTCTGCCTGTCTTTCTCTTCTCACAACAAAGGGCCCTTATCAAACCCCACAATGCTAGCCAATTAGCGCCTGCTTTTTTTTGCAGCATGCAAACCTTGATCTGAAGTGGAAAACAAGTGAAAACCTCTCAGGGGGCTATTATTCTTTGAAGGAGCTCCTACAGCCGACGACTACGGGTTACTCTTTAACTCCGAGTAACAAGTTACAACTTCTGTGTGAATGATAAAAGAGCTCTTTTGTCAAACATTTCTCTGAACCTGGAGTGTTTTGAAGACTGTTCACTTGGAGCCACCAGTTGATTTAGAGTTCTACTATTATGTTGCTGTGTTCATATTGGGACAGCAACTAATGATTATCTTCCTAATCGATCAATAGTTTAGACCAGAGGTGGGACCAAGTCATTGTTTTGCAAGTCACAATTAAGTCTCTAGTTATTGCACTCAAGTCCCAAGTCAAGAAAGGCAAGTCCCAAGTCCTAAACTTTGAGTTTCGAGTCCTAAACAAGTCAAAATGTGCTCTTCACCAAATGTAATGCCATTTTAACAACAGAGTAACTGCCACCAACATGCGCTCCAGCCCATTCGCAAGAAAAGGTGTATAAATGCCACGATAATGCGCGAGGCGTATAGTGTGCTGAGTTACGTTGTTTCCGTACGTATTTTACTTAGTTTACTTACTTTCTTTAAGCCCAACCATGATGTTTTCCCTTACCCTAACTAAGTGCTTTTCTTGCCTGAACTGCGGACGTTTGCGTGGTGTACAAATGACAGGCGAAAAGGCTAAAATGCTTACTCATGACACGCGGAATGTCCGTGTAATGTTGTGGTATGTATACGCCTTCCGGTGAGATCGGGATGGGCGCTCAGTAACGTAATGTTGGCTCTTCATGGTTTTCTCCTGGAACTTGATTGGATGCTGTCAGATGGGTTCAAACAAAGTGGATCTGGGGAATTAAGTGTAAGATAATCAAATGCAAGTCCCAATAATATTCACCAAACATAAAGAGTCCAGAGTTCAACAAAAAAACACCACTTTTCGGGGTTCATCAATAAACAACAAAAGATAAAAATTCAGCTTGTTCGGTTCAGTTCAGTTTTTTCCCCCACGAGTGAATCCTCTTCCCAAATAAATCAATAAAGGATCTCTCAAAAAGTAAATAAACCCAACATTGTCGGAGTTACCTCCGCTACTGGGCAGTTGATCATCTTCGTGCACACACTTTTTAAATAATATATCTTTTTATCTTTGGGCTTGGGCGGAAGTTATCCAGTGTTTTCAAGTCAAAAGGCTCAAGTCCAAGAGAAGTCAAGTCCAAGTCATGTGACTCGAATCCACACCTCTGGTTTAGACTATGAAAATGTCAGACAATAGTGAAATCAAATCATCCAAGGTGGCGTTTTGCTTGTTTAACAAACAGTCCAAAACTCAATCGGGGAGCCAACTAAACTCAACTTGCTATTTTTACCACATGTATTTCATTAATCCACCACTATATGTGTCTCTATATGTCATACATACCCTCATGCATCTTGGTCAGAGGTTGTAACTCCCCCTCTGATTAACAACTACTCGGACTCATCCTCTGATCCCTGCTAGGCCTTTCCTCGAACCCAGCTCTGATTAACAAATTAACAAGCTCGGGAATTCATCCAGGTCTCAGGTAGCGGTGCAGGAGACCCGGCTGCGGAGGATTAAGACTCTTTTATACCCAGATTACACAGCACTTAGCCCCCCTGGCGGAAAGAAAAGGTGGGGAGGTGGGAGTCAGAGTGGGGAGGGGCATCAGGTGTGTGTGTGCCCTCGCAGATTAGCGTAAAGCTCCTGGTAATGAAAGAAACGATGACCGACACTCCCCGCGTCGCCTTTGAAGTCTGATCAGACGGGGAAATAAAAGGCATTCCCCCCCCCCCCAAAAGGAGCCCCCAGAGGATCAGGATCCACACACAGCCTCCCAGAGGTCGGCACTGATAAGGAGGACCGGGATTAGACCCATCCGGCCTCGAGTTCTCTCCGTCTCTCCCTTTCGCTTGCCGCTCAGCCCTTTACAGTCTTCCTGCCCTTGCACCCACTAACTGATTTTGTCATATTGGGCCCTCACATAAAGGGCCAACAGCCAAAGGTGACGAGGGAAAGTCTTGTTCTTAGCATGCTGTTGATTGAGTTTGCCAGTTAGAGGAGGTCAGCCTCCACTGCTGAGGTTTAGGGGTACTACTGAAACTAAAAAAAGAGAGATGTATGAGAAGGGTGTGATATAAAGTTTGGGTGTTTGTGTTTTTTTTCCTTCAGTAAAGCAGACCAAAGCCGGCAGGAAGAGAAGGTCAGGAAAACTTCTCCCACCGCATGCTTATACACATTAAATAAGGATTTTTGAAAACCCAGCAGTAAGACTCTGAAACCCTGGGCTCGCCTACGGAGCAGCAAGGGATGTCACTGATGGACATGTCTGACATTGCACTAACAAGCAGCCTGAGGATTGCGCAGCACACATATACACACTGAACCACACACGCATGTGAAAACATATTGAGCACTGCACTGACACATAATTGTATTTCTATCCTTGTAAGAACCCTCCGATGACCATAATTATCTCCAGACCCTGACCTCACTGCATACGTCTATGTTTCATTTATAACCCTCAAGATTTTCATTAGATCAATTCCCATTTTTATACCATTCAGGGACAGCATCTCTGAGAAATAGCCACTCAACGGATTTGCACTTAACAGCTTCTTCTCTATAGAGCGCTGTTACTGGCGGAGTCCGCCACGGTTGCCATTCCCACCAGTAAGCCCAAGTGACGCCATATCAACCAGACCATTAACCTTACAGTACCTATATTTCTTATTCCATCTACCAATTTGATACATTAAGATCAGCTTACTCATCATGGGGAGTACTAGTCAACCTGTAAATTGTCTCTGAAGGGAGCTTTTGAGATTAATAAATAACCCTGATGAAGTCAACAAGGATATCTCGGTTTGAATTTGGAGATCTAATATTACCGAGAGAAGGCGTGAGCTTCAAACTGGAGCATTTACCTCGGAAATCGGAGGTCGAAGCTTGGAATGACGTCACACCCGAGTTGACCGCATTCCAGTACAACAAGTCGGAAAATTTAATAAGGATTTGATACCAGTTGATAACAACGGTACACCGTAGCAACATGTCCACAGAGAGAAGTTGGACAGTACTGTGTGTATGCGAGACAGAAGTGCTAATAAACAGTACATTACTACAGCTTTTTACTGTTGATGCGCGGAGCAGCCATCTTGGATTATGAGGTCGGGGTTGGTGAGGTTCGTTCGACTTTCCAAGTTGGAAATTCAACTTCAGGGGGCGTTCCAGTTGAAATGTCTGACTGAGAACACATTTTTTTTAGGTGAGCCTTTCTTTGAGGTCGCAAAAATATTTTTTCTGCCGTCCACGTCCACAGAACTGTATTGCTTTGCTCCGGTGTCGGTACTTTTATCTGTTTCTCCAAGTTGGGGGCACACCAACCATCATCTACTGTAGGTAATACACTGACTATGGATAAATACCTCATACAACCCCACTTCAAAACACCTGAACTATCACTTTAACCCCAAAAATACCAACCTATGAGGACAGAAAAGCCAAGGTCTTCAGTCTGGTCACATTTGTTAAAATGACTTATGGGCCTCATAAAGGCAGACAACAACAGACATGAACCCAAACACATTTTTCTCTCCGAGCAACTCCCACCTTATCCAAAGCTTGGTTCAGTTGCTACATGAAGGGTTTTAAATAGGGTGAAGGATCCCTGACCAATCCCTGCACAGGGTTAGAGGAATGCACCCTTGTGTGTGAGCCGCTCTGGGGCGGGGGGGGGCAGGGTGGGGGGTTTGTTACACAATGTACTAGCAGAGGATTTGTATCCAGGGCTCCCTCCAGCTGTGCTGCAGTCCAACGGGGTTAAATTAAAGGCAAGCTACACAGCGTTGGCACTCTTGTTAAACCCAGGATCTCTTACAATAGCCTGGCTCATTTTCAAATGATCTCCTCTCAGATAAATGTCAGTGACCCCACATTCACTTCCAAAAGGCTTTAACTAGCAATGCTTCGCTGGCTTTTGAAGATGGATTTTGCAGTTTTGAGGGGGTAAAGTGGCATTTGAGCCAGATCTGTCAGTACGCTGCCAGCCAGTTACAACTTGCTGTCATTTCACATTGAAGTCCCCCCCCCCCCCGCCCCCAATCCCAGATTTACAGATGCCAAGGCGCTGCCATCATTCACCCTGATGAGCCGGAGCTGCTAGCTCATCATGAGCTGAGCTGTAATCCCCGTTCTTCTGACCCTTTGTGAAAGTCATCAGCTGATCAGCGAATGCCCCCCTCTCGGCATCTTCACTTGACTCCGGGCTGATTGAAGGGATTTGGAGGGAGAGAGAGAGAATAATGGAAGAAAAACTGAGACAGAATCCAAGAGAGAGGTTGATGAAGAACACATGCTTTTACAGAGAGACAACCCAGAGGAGAGAGGAAAGGTTGCCAGCCAGTTAGTCACTGGTACTGTAGACGGAGCACAGTCAGGGCGGCAGATGGCACTGGTAGTGTGGAAGCGTTGGTGATTGTGGAAGGCTAAGACAAGGCTCATTATCACCTCTCTGCATCACATGGCACATCAAACTCCCCCCCCCCCCTCCATCACCACCCGTACCTCTCGCTTCCCGTCTGATAACGGTGCATTACTCTCCCGGCATGGCCTCTCAGCTTCCACGATTGAGCAGCGCAGAGCCTCGACCCGCTCTGTATCACCAACACTTTTACCCACAGCAATTAGAAATAAATAACTATGTTTTAACGAATCTGAAATTAAGTACAACAACAAGAAAGTTCTTTCAATCTGATTCGCCACCTTCGATTCGTTGTAGATGTTTTCGATATTGTGAGGTGTGAACTTTCAACATCAACACTGAATTTTTTGTCTTTTCTCTTACCTGAAAATTAATTCACCAATCTGTTTGTCTTCACGTAGCCTTAGCAATTGCACTGCATGCCTCCTCACAAGGTACAATTTAACTTTAAAGCTGGAGTAGGCAGATTGGAGCAGATATGATTTAAAAAATGTCATTTTTATAAAAAGGTCACTTTATCCTGACAGTAGTGCATGAGACAGGTAATCTGAAAAACATCATGTGCCTCTGTGTCCTCCGGTGCTCCTAACGGCATCTGCAAGATTTCACAGACCGGAGGAAAACAACCAATCAGAGCCGAGCTGGAGCCCGTCGTCTCTGAGCAGCTGTCAATCACTCGCAAACTCCGATCAAATGGTCAAACTAGGCAGCGCTGATCAAATATGAATCAATATTCTGTTACCGTAATGCCTATTTCTCGCCTCAAATGTTTTCAGAAAAATCTTGTAGTGTACTGTTAAGCTGTAAAATGTTTCTGAAAACATATGAGGCGAGAAATAGGCATTACAGTAACAGAATATTGATTCATATTTGATCAGCGCTGCCCAGTTTGACCAGAGTTTGCGAGTGATTGACAGCTGTCTCCGTTGAATGAGCAGCCAATAGGAACGCTCTCTCTCTGAAATGACCTGTGATTGGTCAAAGTCTCCCGTCACAGGCTAGATTCTGAAAACAGAGCCATGAGGAGGTGCAGAAGTCTAGTTTTCTCTCAGAACACTTTAATTACAATATGCTGAAAGTTTATTATGAAATTTTTGCCCAATGGTGCCAAAAATATTCTGCCTACTGCCGCTTTAAAGCTCAAAACTTGCACGACAGGATCTGTGATTTCACCACGACCTTCTTAGCCACCCTTATCTTGGGCGCTCAACACCCCACAACAGGCCTGGATTTATCAGTCCTAAAAGAGCCAGGCTGTGCACTTTACCAGCTGCCCACATGATGTTTTATCACGGCTGTGCAGCCCTTTGTAACCTCCTGCTCAACCCATCATCCACGGTGCATTTTTACTGGCAGCCCGGCCAACACCAAACCGCATAAACAGCACGTCTTTAGAAATGTGCAGTGCAAACTCGGTCTGCTCGACAGCCGTGTTTCTGTTGACCTCCCAGAAAAATACTAATTTCAGATTATTTCATTGAGCAAATGCGATCATAACTGTTTATAAATACTGAGGGGTACCTCAAGCTCTGCTCGGTTGTAAACCCTAAATGCAATTGAGGGTAGTTAGCAGCCAAGCGAGGCTGAATGTGATCCCTATCTGAGGTCGTGACTGCGCGGTTGTGTGTAAAGGAGAACATAAGCAAGCCAGCAGAACTATCGACGGTTAAGGATGTGTGGTCTGGCCAAAGTGGATGAAGGTTTGGAAGGGAAATGAGGTTGAATGTGAGACTGCACAACATGCTCTGTTCCTCAGTCCCAACGGTCGGGTTGGCTGGCCCTCCAGAGAACCGAGTTCAAATGTTCTATTTAGCCGAGGAACCGAAATACACCCTCAACGCGGTCTCTGGGTGATGCAGCTGTTTCTTCTCAAGAAGCGCAAACCTAATGGGCAAAACAGTGATGATGTCAGCCATCGCCGGCAACACAGGGATAGAGTTTGGTCGCGGAGGAATGTCCCCGGGTTTGAAATGTGGTGAGATCAGAGGTCAAAATGTAGGATATTAACAAGGGTTCTTTACAGCGCAAAGTGCCGCGCTCTTGCTCTTGTGCTTGGCACCTTCTTCTGAATGGAAAGACGTGTTGTGGTGAGAGCAGTAATTTCCGCTTCTGCTCTTGAGGTTGTGCACAGACGGCACCATCGGGATTTACCGCTCCGACTGTGATACACCACTACGTCACCCTTGCATTGACCAGCCACGCTACCGTGCTGTGCAGCAACTTTATCTGCCAGACACAAACTTCTTAAACTTCTTATTTGCTTCCCATTTTCCTAAACGTTTCTCCTTTGTGTTGCTTGTTTCTTGCAACTGTTGCCAATACCGCAAAATTAAACTCTTTCGATTGTTGACTTTGTTCGTTGTTAATGATAAGGATGTCTACAACTTCCCCACAATGTCAAAGTAAACACGGTTATCTCTAACAGCCCCTTGTCATCCACCCCTCCTCCGCTCCCCTGCTGCTCCCAGGATGTGGTTGAGGTCGGCGAAAGGCAGGTGGGTTACGTAAGCAAGAGTTATGGGTTTACTGGCAAGAGTGTGAATGTGTGTGTGTGTGTGTGTGTGTGTGTGTGTAGGTGCTGGTGGTGGTGTGTTTCAGTCTGAGATTCTTAGTGGTCTTTCTACGATTACAAACCCCCAACACCCACCTCTCTTTAACCCTTTAGAGCTCCCTGTCCCCTCTGGACAGATAGAGACAGTGTTCCTTTAACACGCAAATGTGTTTTAACGCCACTAATTTCTTTAATGCATTAACGCAACTTGCGGGTTTTTAGGTTGCAGCGGGTTCAGATTTAAAGCTAGAGTGAAGATACTGGTATCATATGAAACTAGGAAACCTAAGGAATCCATTGGTACCAACCATGTCATACTAGCTCAAGATATGTGAATGAAAATGGGTTCTCTGGGTACCCACGAGTCTCCCCTTTACAGACATGCCCACTTTATGATAATCACATGCAGTTTTGGGGCAAGTCATAGTCAAGTCAGCACACTGACACACTGACAGCTGTTGTTGCCTGTTGGGCTGAAGTTTGCCATGTTATGATTTGAGCATATTTTTTATGCTAAATGCAGTACCTGTGAGGGTTTCTGGACAATATTTAACATTGTTTTGTGTTGTTAACTGATTTCCAATAATAAATATATACAAACATTTGCATAAAGCAGCATATTCGTCCACTCCCATGTTTATAAGAGTATTAAATACTTGACAAATCTCCCTTTGAGGTACATTTTGAACAGATAAAAAAGATGCGATTAATCACGATTAAATATTTTAATCGATAGACAGCCCTAATTTCTAGATAACAAAAAGTAGCTTGGGCAAAGAGTAAAATAAGAGCTATCGAAAAAGACAAAAGGAAGTCGAAACACACTTGTATTTCTGATAGACAATGTGAAGACCAAGTTGTTCTTTTTAGAATTCCCTAACCTCGTTCCCTTCTATCTGTGAGCCTGAGCTCAATCCTTAGTAAGGATTACAGCCAGTGTCACTCATCTGTTTACCCCTGCGCTATTAACTTGTAATAATCACACGCTCCCGACTGGAAGTTACTCTTTAGCACTAGCTTAAGGATTATGCAAAGGAGTAAGTCAATACAGGTTAAGTCTCTATTATCGCGCAGCCAATACTCGCCTCCTGGCGCTAAATTGCCGCGGGTAAATGGCTCCTTTTGTGGCGTCCCGCACAATAGAAGAAGGAGGGCGAGATAGCATCGGCTTGTGCCTGTAATCAGCGGCCAGGTTTGACTGACGCACGGCATTATTAGCATGACACAGGCTAAGGAATGGGAGCTCCCAGATTACAATTTACACGCTATCTTCTAACGCCGCTCAAGTCAAGAGCCTGTCACAACAACAGGTACCCTGGGGAGCTCACACACACACTTACACACACACACACATTATATAGACACACACACAGGGAGGAGATGTCAGGAAGGAGGAAGGAGGAGGACAGGATAGAGAGCCTAAAATTGGGACACTTTACTTACATGGCAGATCACAAAGGCTTTTATAGCACAGGAAATCTTTCTTACCTGCAGAGAGAAAAAAGAGAGAGACAGAGAATGTTAAGTGTATTTCTTTAGCACAGAGTGTTCATGTCACCAGTCGGCCAGTTGCTTTGGGTTCATTCTGGTCTCCCTCGGGAAGACGGAGAGGGCGACTGGATGACCATATTTGGCCACGTGGGCGCTCCTCTAGACGGTCTCTGTTTAATAAAGCGGCTGGTCTCAGCTGGTTGGGCTGATGGGCATAATTCCTCTCTCTCCACAGTTTAACTCCTATCTTCAACAGGCCCAAACACACAGACACCACAGGCCGACGGACGGGATTCACATGAGTAAAGTCAGTGTCAAACACTACTGATGCTACTGCAGAGTTACGAATATCGCTTGTTGGTACAACTGCTTTTACCATTGTTTATTTCAATTCATTTTGTTAACCGTTATCACACAACTACAACTACACTTCTTCTATTAATGTTCGTGCTAATAACATTACTTCAGTCATTACTTCTGCTGTTGTTACTCCTGTTAAGTCAAGTCAATTATATTTTTTGTGTAGCCCAAAATCACAAATTTGCCTCAGGAGGGCTTTACTGTTACTATTACTGTACTTAGAAGGCATTGAATGTAAAAGAACATGGCTTCTTCCATTTAAATTATGCATTATCAATACAGTAAAATGAATACATTTAAGGTTTCTTAACAAAATATATATACACATATATATATATATATCCCTGTACAAATCTGGTTGGCAGACTGCCTGGATTAAATAACTATGTGTAAAGTGAAAGGGGTCCTCTCAGCTCTTTAGCATTTTTCAGCACTTTTTTTTTGGGGGGGGGTTTATGCCCGGCAACTTTACGACGTTGGTTCACTCTCACTGCTCTCAACCTCATTTCCAGCAGCAGCAGGCGGCGAAGAAGCTCCGATAAGCCCGCTGCACACTACCTGCCCTGTGCTAAACGGCAGACGGACATAGTTAGAGACTAGCCGGTGAGCACAGTGGAGCATTTAGCAGCAAATGCCTAGTTCACACTACACGACTTTAGCCCCGATTTTCTGCTTGCCGACAGTATTTGGAGCTCCCCGACAAAAGCCCCAGATCAGAGGGAACTCGGCGTTGGCTCGGTGCTCGAGCGCTATGTGTGAACTGTTGAAAGACGCGAGACATCACAGACACATTCCAGATATCTAGCATGCGAAATATCTGGACCTGTCGGGGAGTTACAGCCAATGAGAGCGTGAGACACGGGTTGAGGGGAAACCTGGAGGAGGGGTCACCTGTAACAATAGTAACTTAACTGCATGTGTTGCATTTGCAACACGGACCAAAGTTGTGGTTGAACCTGGGATGTTGGATGTTTGCATGAATAAACACAACACATAACACAGTGGATCTACACAGGGGAAATAGTAATGACGATGTGTGAACATGTGTGCCAACGACAACATCAACAAGCACGACTACGCCAGTGTTACTTCTCACGAGTGTTTTCGTGACAAAACGTAGTTTGGAGACCTCATCTGGGATTCCTCCTGGTGAAAGATATTGTAGCGTGTCGCCGGTCAGTCATGTGGTGTGAGAACCACAACTTGGAACTTGGTAGAGACCAAAAACAGAGCTAAAAGGAGAGAGAGAATAGTGGACTTGGATTCGCCAGGGGATCAGGATCAAGACTTCAGATGAATGCTAATGTTGCTCTGTGTGTTTTGGATGTGTAAATAGGCAACTATTTGCTAACATGTTCCCTTTACCAGCTTTATAAGGAGATAACATGTCAATACTGTGTTAACAGCTTGTTGCGCTGCCCCCCCCCCAAAAAAGTTAAGAAACTCTCGGACATTGTTTTTCTTACTTTCATTATAATCCTTGTAAAAGAATAAGATCAATTTTATTATGTTCCTGAAACAAATGTTATATAAAATAACGTTTTGGTCATAATTTGTGGCTATTTGGTTGTATGCGTTCATTTCTTTCGATAGCTATTTTATTCACTTTGAATTATATGTTATTCTGGTATTTAATGGCGCTACTTTTTGTTGCCTCTATGTCCGATTGCAGCACATTGGTTTTGTTAATTAAGATGTAATTAGAAACAATGAAAATGCTACTGCTAGAAATAAAAGGTCTGAATAGTAACTGCATGGTTCCACTACGGCGGGCACACAATTCATGAGAGAGCCGGAGAGAGGGGCCGGGCTTCCTCTTAATTCCCTGTCTAATTACTCGTCCCCGGCTCACCCCAGGTCAAAGACCCTGCAGGTCCCACTCTAATCCGTCTCCTCGGCCCACTTCAAAGGGCCCTGATTACAGGGAGGAGAAGAATGAAGCGAGAGAGAGAGAGAGAGAGAGAGAGAGAGAGAGAGAGAGGACAGGATGGAAAGACAGAGGGATGAAAGGAAGGAAGGATGGAGGAAAAGGACGGAAGGAAGGTGGACAGAGCCAGAATGGAAACACATCTAGTCTGTCTTTGAGCTGTCTGGCTTGTGAGGTCCGTTTAGCTCCCAGCTGATGCTGCTTCTGGCTTAGCTCAGTCCCGGAAGACACGAGCCATGTGGGACTCTGCTGCATTAAAGAGCACGAGGCACACGCCAGCATACGCGCTCAGAGCTCTTTTTTCCATTGTCTTATTAAACTGATTCTCAGGACGGCAATAAAAAACCAAGTAGACAAATGTAGCATAATAGCAGCACTGTTCCGTGAACATCTGTGTGTGTTTTCCAGACTTCCATTGAGACCGTCGCCCATCTATTACACGATTTGAGAAGCCAAAGCATTCAAAGGAGAGATAAGGAGAGGCTGCATCAGGGAGAGGGAGCCAATTTTTCAGACTATTATTATCCTAACCTCAAATAAGTATGTCCAGTACAGTCCGTCTGTGTCTACCTGAGCTGAGGTCAGCATGTCATGTCTGTGTGTCCTTCTCATATCTCGAGAACCGGTCATCCGATCGCCTTCACACTTCACACACTTGACACGGGTGTATTGCTGGGGACCCCGGGGGAGTGCTTTGTCAAATTTGGTGTAATTTGGACACGTGACACGTTCAATATTAATAAACTTTGAATAATCAAGCACACAGCACACTGTGCAGCAGCGGGGGGGGGGGGGGGGGGGGCTTCAAGGCTCTGGAGACTGCCAAACATGTCGTCCGCAGCGAGCAGACCGGGGCTCATTGACTGCTGTTAACTTTAACGTTACAACCGAACTCTTCTTCACTTCCCTGGAGTCAACAAGCGATGAGCAGATCTCGACAACGCTGCACGCAGCACTTCCTTGGGGGTCGAGCAATAAGCCCGCTCCCAACAGGCACGAGCCCCCGACAACGCTGCAAGCAACAATACCGGGAGGCTACCGGGAGCTAGGGATGTCACGGTGAGGATAATTTTCCCACCGATTATTCAACTCGAATAACCGGTGGATAACCCCCACGACGACAAATATGGGTGTGTGCCCAAACACTATGTAACACCGGCGCTCTGAACGGCCACGCCATAAACGGGCACTGCACTAGTGTACTCAAAATTCAAAATGCAGAAACAAGCTGCCAATAGCGTGTTAATGACTGTATTTACTGTAAAATCTTCACATGCTCCGTTGCGGCTTTTTTAGTCCTTCATATGTCCGTTCCCTGGATTGTGTCTTGGGACCGACCTTTTTGTCTCTTCAGGCACGGTGACAATCACCGCTTCATGTTGCTTCATATTTTATTTACTGCTATTCCAAACAAACCAATTGTGCTGCAGCTGAAACTATAAACTGCATCACTTACAGTGTGCCTGAGGGTTTTCTTTTTTCTTCTGGGAAACATCTTCACAGGTGTTCATAAAAGCAAATGAAAACAGCTTTTGTACAAATTGAATCACTGTCGTGTTAGATCCATCACAGGGAAGAAGCCAAATGTATTTGTTGGAAACCGTTGTGGATAATTAGTTAAAAATTACGACTTTTCAAAGCCAAAAGACAGCCCTGAAAGGATCGAGTAGCAAGTGAATCCCACTGGCGCACTATATTTCACCTCAACAATGCTCTAAGTACTATAATATATACAGTTTTTTTTTTTTTTTTCGCCCACTTGTGGAGAGTCTGGAAGCTGGAGAACATAGCCTAAGTTATAAAGTATAATTTCAAAGCAGGGAGAAAACAGATGAGGAAGTGAGGGAGAGCAGAGGAGGGAGTGAGAGGAGTAGGAGGACAGACTTAAAAGGCCCGAGGCTGTCTCTCTCTCTCTCTCTTTCTCCACGCCGTGGACGATCAGCGGCTGGAATGAAGCCGGCCGCTGGCTAGACTCGTCTGTCCACAGGTTTAAATTTAGGACGGATCAGACGGCCCTCGCCCTCGCAGCCAGCCGGCGAGCAACTTGTGGAGGACATCGCTGCTGACCACATTATCATTTCTCCTCACCTCTCAGCGAGGACGACGCGGCCACCCAAAAGTCTCTGCATTTAAGGACCCTATTCATAACGGGTGCAGCGGTGAATTTAAACGTGCAGTAGGCAGAATATTTTTGGCATCATTGGGCAGAAATTCCATAATAACCTTTCAGCATATTGTTCTGTGTTTTCAGGCTTAAGAAAATCTAGCTCATGACGGGAGATTTTGGCCAGTCACAGGTCATTTCAGAGAGAGAGCGTTCCTATTGGCTGTGCTACGGCTGGTGGGCGGTGCTTGGTATTTCCTCAACAGATCTCAACATGTCTACCGGGTCACAAACTTTCTCATTTTACAGCTAAACAGTACACTACAAGATGTTTCTGACAACATTTGTGGTGAGAAATAGGCATTACAGTAACAGAATATTGATTCATATTTGATCAGCGCTGCCTAGTTTGACCGTTTGATCTGAGTTTGCGAGTGATTGACAGCTGCTCAGAGATGTCATGCTCCAGCTCGGCTCTGATTGGTTGTTTTCCTCCGGTCTGTGAAATCTTGCAGATGCCATTAGGAGCACCCACAGAGAAACATGATTTTTTTTTTTGATAACCTGTCTCATGCACTACTGTCAGGATATAGTGACCCTTTTATAAAAATAACCTTTTTTAAAATCATACTTGCTCCATTTCTACCCACTGCTGCTTTAAGTGAAAGCATTTTCTCTTGTGAAAACTATTACCTGAACTATTGCTACAAGCCTGACTGTATAAAGCTGATGAATATGTGTTTTGGGACATTTGCAATGTTTAACTCTCGTGTCTCATTTTGAATAATTGTGGTTTAAAATTGCACACTTCCCACCTACAAATCACAATCTCAACATACTGTATACATTATACTCTAAAGTTCTAGACCACCAACTGAATTTCCACTGTATATATAAACAGACAGAGGGTGGTTTCATTGCCAATTTCTTCTTTGCATTCACTCTAACACAGAAAAATGAGAGACAAAGAAGTCACTGCCAATGAACCACTGTCCGTCTGATTCTGCAGTGTGCAAACAGCAGTTCAATCAGAGGTAATGATAACAGCGAGATGTCTTATCAGAGCTTCTGATGTGGAAAGTCTGACCGGCATTCAAATCAGCAAATGACGCATAATTGCGGACGGGGCTCATTCAGGTACACATCTCTCTCCATCAAAGAACACGGGCCGGAGAGTATCTGTTTACAAGCCATTACTCACTTCCCCCCTCTTGCTGGCTCGTTGTCCACATTACGCTATCTTTTCTGTAATTGCGCCTTATTATGCCGCAGCGATAAGGGAACGATGAAACAGGAACACCGCCTCTCATGTAAACATTTGGATGTGATTTGAGCTCGCGCTATCTTAGCTGTTCTGTGTCAGCGTTTAATGTGTGCCCGTGTGTGTGTGTCGGGGGGGAAGTGGGGGAGTGTGGGGGGGGTGTAAACCTCCGACGGGAGACGAGCCGCGACCTTCTCAACAACAACTGAGGAGAACAGACAGCGTGGAGTCTCTGCAGCTGTTTCTCCGCGGCCGCAGAGGGGAGCTTTTAATTGAATGTGAATGCAACTTGCAAAGGCTTTTAATTTGGCCTTGGCTGGAGAGACACACACCAGGGGCGGGTGAGGTGGGGTCGGGTAGGATAGGGGGGGGGAGGGGGTTGAGGGGGAGACAGCCCCTGCCTCATCCCCACTATCACATCCCACCTCACCTCGCTCACCCTCCCCTTTTCTCAGCTCACACATCACACGCCTCTAATTACTAGCCATGGGAAAGCTGGGAAAACAACAACATTTTACAACAACGAGACATTGTGATGTGCAAAGATCAAGCTGTAACATCCGCCGAGCCCGGAATTAAATTAGGGAGCACAGACAAAAAAAATGCAGGAGAGGAGGAGGAGGGGGGAGAAAAAAAAAGGAGGCTCAGCTGTATCCTTGCGTAATGAGCAGAGGGACGGACACGTGATGGCTCCAGTAAGGCGGGCGAGGGGAGTGTAGAGGGGGGGGGGGCGCTGTGGTCAGTGTATGTCAGCTACATTACAAGGCATGTCTGTCTATTTAAACAGCTGTAATTGTGTGATAACTCCGACGGCTGGGCGGGTGACGTGGAACAACCGAGGAGGGCTCCTCTCTCTGCCTCCCCCACCCTGCTCTCTCTCTGTGTGCTGCACCTCAGTGGAAAACATCACATGACAAATAGATGGAAACCCAAGCGTATAGGTTCGTTTTTTGACTCAGTAACTCACGATGCATGTGTGCGATTGGCATGTGGGTTTCATTTGTGCTCTGCTGTAGGTAAGAAGGGAGAAGAAGGACAGAGTTAACAGCCGGAGATAGCTAAAAACTTCCATCAGTCACTTCGATTCTGGACTTCCTCGTGGGATCGGCTGACTTGCGCGTAGGGATGCACCGATCCGACTTTTTCAGTCCCGATAGCGAGACCTGGGCTTTGGGTATCGGCCGATACCGAGTACTGATCCGATACCGGTGTTTCATTAATAAGCTGTATGCCTCACTGTGTGGAAGTGACTGGGATCATTGTTTTATGTTTAAGGCAACCTCAGGCTTGACTTAAACACTGCTTTCCTAACTTTGTAAAACAAAATATAACAAATAAATACGTAGATTAGGCTTGCCCCTGTACGTACCCACTGCCCCCACTGTCGTTTTGCTTTTTTTTACAGAAATAAAACCCATTTAGTTCATTTTCGTGTATCAGCGCCGTGTCATCATTACATAGTCGGACGACAGACACTACAAACTGAGTGAAAGTGTCCGTACAGAGTCTCAGCTCAGAGTAGCAGGAGTCAGATTTCACACACACGGGACGAGAGAGAGTTGACAGACAAGACGATGGCGGAGGATTTGGTGTCGAAGCGAAAAGCAAAAGCGCCTATTTGGCAATATTTCAGATTTAAACCCAATGCTAATCGGGAACAATTACGCTAATCAGCGTGAGGAGGACGGAGCGGTCACAGCTGGTGTGCGCTGTGGAGCAGCGCCGGGTAAAGACCTGCGGCCACGCAGCAAAAGCTGGACCAGAGAGGCCAGACACACAGTCACCCCACGGTAAAGATCAAAGTAAGCGCGCTACACATATTGACTGTTATCTTTTCTTGTAGAATGTCCGGTGTAATCAGTAACACCGGTGTTGCCACAACTTTATTAACCGGTTGGAAAATTTCCTCACCGCCACATCCCTAACGTAGATATAAATTCACTGAATTGTTATTTATTATTAAAATAACAAATCGTACACCAGCAACTTGGCAAAACATCTTCAAAATTAAAAGGAATTACAATACAAGTGTAAACCTTTTTAATGCAGCAACAAATTGGTCAAAACTTAAACAGGAATTAAATTCCAGTATATAATATGTATAGTGTATAAACATAAAACTGAATTGAATAGGTCGGCCCCATTGTCACAGATACCTGATGCAGCTATCTGAGTCGGTATCGGCCCGATATCCGATCCAGGATCAGTGCATCTCTACTTGCGTGCACTTGTAATAAGTGCAAAAGCAGACCAACAGAGAGTTCTGTTTGCTTTCCTCCCAAAATATGGGACTGTTTAATGTCACTGATGAGCCCAGTTTGTTGTTGTAGCACCCCCCCCCTTCTTGCCCACATATGTGCGTACATACACATAACCGCACAAACACAAGCACACAGGCGGGAGGGGAATGTGAACCTTGTGTACCCATCCATGAAAAGCACACATACTCAGCGCTCCTCCACAGCACCGGGCCCCGAGACAGAGCACCTTTTCAACAGACAGCACTAACTCATGGGGTTTTGCAGTTAAACTGCCTCGGGCCATGGCAGTGGTGTGAGGGCCAAAGGCATGTAAACACCAGATGACAATGAGGCAGACTGACCAGAGTGCACGCTTCTGTCATTCAAACCCTCTTTACAACCCTGTTCCCACAAGCCGCAGAGCTGTGCTGGAAAACAATGCGCTAAACTTTGCATCACTCACATTCTGTCAACTTGGGCTCAGAGTCGGGCCGAGCTGAGGATAGCGAACTGGAGGAATTAAAAAAAAAAAAAAAAAAAAGTGCGCATGAACTCAGTGGAATGCTGCCCTGCTCGACAAAGACAGACCTTTGAGGAGTTTTTTCGGAAAAAGCGAGCAACTTTAAAACTGTAAAACTTATCTCTAAAACAAGACGCATCAGTCGGCTGCAGAGAGAAAAATATCATCTTAAAAGCCTCGTGAGGCATTTGTTTGGACCCTTTTTTTTTTCAAATTACATCTGGAGATGTTTAAATGTCATTAAAATATGTGCTGGCTGAACGGGTTGGGCTCAAATTACAGCCCCGAAACGTCTGGAGAAACATGCGAGTCTAGCATCTATCCTCATCGCAACTTCTCACAACGCTCCCGGTGAGCCATCGGCTTTATCGGCCCGACATTTACGCTCCGGTAGTGTGAGAACTGGTTCGGAGGGAACGCAGATAAAGGCCTCGTTTCCTTGTAAATTTACGAAGACGAGAGCAGAGGTGGAGAAAAAAGAGAGGTAGTGTGATGGTGGGTGGAAATGGTCGGGAGCCTCAGTTCTGTGTGAGTGTCTGTGTGCGGCCCTTGCCAAGAAAAACAAGGCCTGAGAGAGACGCTGGGATCTGATTTCAGCACGGAGGCATGGCAGGAAACTGGTTCCTCTGGGTGGGGGGTGGTTGTGTGTGTGTGTGTGTGTGTGTGTGTGTGTTGCTACACTCCATGTCCTCCCAGAGAAAAGGGAAAGATTTAGAGACAGAACAGCCGTCCACTTCACTCACCGCCCATCCAGCTATGACGGCTGATGTACAGTCACCATTTGTGTCGGTGGTGTGCTTCAAACCCCTGGAGCACGTCACCGGCGCTGCTCCTGCCAGTAACACTTTCACAGCGATCACAGAGTCGGGCACGAGTCGATGCAGATCCCCCGTGCCACCGAGAGGTCAGCTCAGTTCAGAGCCTCGTATCTGCATCTGGATCACAACTCCACCGCCGCTGCAGAGCCGGAGGGATAGCAGCACTCGGCACATGTGGGGAGAGTTAGCGCTGGCTACGCAGCGTCGGGAGGCTTAAAAACCCTTTGTTACCCAGCCTCCATGTAACACACTGCTCCGTGTGTGTGTACACCGGCCTTGATCTTATTTGTCACCGGCTTTGTTTTAACTGCTCCTAGGCAGCTTCGCAACGACTTCCAGCGCGCTCCGCGGTAGCAGCGAGCTGCTGGCACTTCACCGCGGGGGCCGAGTTCAACTACAAGCGGCGCAGGAGGGGAAATAAAGGTTGTGTGTCTCAGAGGGTGTGAGGTACGGTGGGGCTTCTCCAGAAATGAAGAAACTTTTTTGTGTGAGGGAGGATGAGAGAGGCCTGCGTCAGAGGCATTTCCCACATAAACAAAGCAAGCCGTCTCTTGCTTTTGTTATTCTTGCACCACATTTCATCTGGATTCTACCAGAGTTGCTTATAATTCCTCTCACTTTAAAGACAAAAACAAAGCAACAGAAAGTTAGCATTAGGGCTGGCCATTGTTAGAATTGTTTGGATTATCATTAGAGCTGCAAAGATGAATTAGTTGTCTATTATTAACTATTAACATAATCACCAACTATTTTGATAATCGATTAATCGGTTTGAGTAATTTTTTAAAGAAAAAAAGTCAAAATTCTCTGATTCCAGCTTCTTAAATGTGAATATTTTCTGGTTTCTTTACTCCTCTATGACAGTAAACTGAATATCTTTGAGTTGTGGACAAAATGAGACATTTGAGGACGTCATCTTGGGCTTTGGGAAACACTGATCGACCTTTATCACCATTTTCTGACACAACAACCCATCGATTAATTGAGAAAATAATCAACAGATTAATCGACAATGAAATCATTGTTAGTTGCAGCCCTAATTTTCATTAACTATACAAAAACAATACTTTGTTTATACTTTACTTTGAGAAATATGAGTTGATTTCTCTACAAAAACCCTTTTGGTCTTTTGACACAAGGAGCCAAACTTCTCTCAAGATAAATGTTGTTTCAACACAAGCAGGCGAATAAGAACTTTTGCCTCAAGAAAATTAGAGTTAAAATAAATCACCACATATCTAAAATGTTTATGTTAAAAAAACTAAATTATCAGACTTTTTAAACACTCAAATGTCGATATCAGCCTAATTGGATTTAAATCAAGAACTGTTTGTTCAAATAAGTAAACAAGACGATGAATCTGACCAGGCAATCGATGCCAGCTTCCAGCACTACGGCCTCCTATATTCACAGAAGTGCTACAAATTCCCATTTTTCAAAATAAATCACTCAACACAACAAGTGTTAGCATGCAGCACTGAAGCCAACTGTGCTCTAAGCGCTCAACTAGGGCTTAACATGTTTTCCTACAAATCCCTTTTTTTTCATTTCACAAAAAAAAAAAAAAAAATCCTCAAATGTTAAATGCTGTCAAACACAAGCAACCGTACAAGAGCATTGCCTAAAGAGAGTAGAGTGTGAATTCAATATAACTGGATTTAGGCAGTAGAGTTGCTACAGATTCTCATTTCTCTCACTTTAGAGATAAATCACTCAACTCAACAAGTGTTAACAGCACGGATCACTGGAAGCAAACACAAAGACAGTTTTAGTTTTGGTGTTCTCCTTGCTTCTCTAGGGCTAGGACTCGTTAGATATTGTTTTAGTGCAGACACAATACCAGTTTTGGAACAAATGCCAAACTGAAAACCTTTTGATTTTGTGATTTTTCTACAAAACGTTTTTTTTTTCATTTAACAAAAAAATGCCAAACATCCCAAATGGTGAATGTTGTCTAAACACAACATCCATACAACATCCACATTTCATTTAACATTTTGCCTAAATAAAATAGTCTAAAATTGGCAAATTTCTGATTTAAATTTAAAAAAAAAAAACTGAAAAGGAAAAATAAGAAGAGTACAAATCTAATCTAAGCATTTTTGGTACTCGGCACTATGTGATAATCAGAGCTAGGGGCATGTTTCATTCAGTATTCAAGTATAGAGGATTGATATGCAGCTAGTAAGCATACCAGGCTGGTCTCATACTGTTTGTAGCTATACCTACAAAAAGTAATGCACTGTAATTCATGTATATCCCACAAAATCAATTTGTGGAGACCGGCATTCGTGTCCCGTGTGAAACCAGAAGTCAACGTTGATTTATTTGTCACATAACTGACGTACTTAGGTAACGCCACTTCCGGAGTTATTTTAAGCCAAACAACGAACTTTTCCGAAATCTAAATAAATAGTTTTGTTGCCTAAACCTAATTAGTTTTGTTGCCTAAACCTAACTAAGTACTTTTGTTGCGTAAACCTAACTAAGAAGTTTTGTTGCCTCAACCTAAGAAAGTTGTTTCCTGTGAAGACGGAAGTTTATTTTGAAAAGACTGTATTCATGTAGCGAGCGGACATTGACACGTGTTGCTTGACATTCGTAGGAAAACAAACAAAAAAGGAGGAGTAACTTTTTTGTAAGATGTCATACGAACCGTTGAATGAGAATACATTGAGCATGGATATCTACCAAAGACAGAGATATTAGCTTCTGCGTTCTCATCACTGAACAAGTTGAAAAATTGGCAATTTCCCAACACTGTGTGTATCAGACCCCGAGAGGAGACACCTCTGAGTACAGAAACAGTGATGCACTGAAGACAATTTTTGGGCCCAGTGTGCTGGAAGACCTCGAGGGCACAGAGGGGAAAAATAAACAGCGAGGGGGCCCGGCCAGCAAACACAAACAGAGCCATGTTGCTTTTAGCTAAAGCCTTACATCAGGTACCACCCCTCCAACCCCCGACCTATACCCGGCCCCTCCTCCGCCCTACACGCTGGACAACGCCGAGGTGGAAGTAATGACACCACATGTGACCAATCAAGCTGATAAAGAGCAGGGTCTGCTGTAGGCCGACGCACAGCTGTGGGTGCAGCTGTGCGCCGTTGTCAGGCCAACTCCGGAGAGAGAGAAACAGGAAGGAAAGAGAGATAGGGAGGGAGAAGAAACAGCCGTGCTGTCCTAAAATAATCTACTTCAGATCAAAGCATCGACATCTCCCACAGATTCATCACTTTAAACCCAAACTTTTTGTCATTGTATTTCCAAATTCTGCTCTTTTCTCTCCCTCCTCTCTTGTGCCGGGGCAGGGCCTGCTCAACACATTAGCAAGATATCCTGTTCTGACAGCAGCTTTAGCCCAAATCCAGCCATCATGAAGAGTTATGCCATCGTAGCGAGCTGTGGATTTGGGAGATATAATACCAATCTAACCTCGAGGGACCTGGGGGAAGAAGAATGAGGAAAAAAAAGAAATGCTCTTGTAAAAACAGCAACAGTGACGGAAAACTGGAGGAGCCGCAAATTTGGAGGCATCGCGCGCGGCGTGCTGCTACTGACTAAGTTTGGATGCATTCAGATCATTTGATCTTAATCTGATTAAAGATTGAGGCAACATTTCTCTGAATAATGCATACGTTTGTGGAAAATATGCACTGCGACAATGTCTGAAAGAGGAAAGTTGTTCATATCCAGTCCCTTCTCGCAGAATTTTACTTTGAAAAACTCTGAGAGAAGGGTCAGATTATTCCCGTACGCCCAACGCAGTGCCACATGATTCAGGGATTTTCTAGCACTAAGGCAGAGGAAGCCAGATGACTTAATATTAAGAAAAGGTCACTTGACTCAAAGAAGTTCTTAGAATAAGTTTGCATTGGGGAAACTTCCTCTACAGGCAGATTTCTTCACTTGTTTTTATGAAAGAAATAAGATTTTACAACTCAGTACAGGCTGAAATTTTTTTTTCTCTGTGTGCTCACATCGTTTCCTGCCCTTAAACATGAAAAGTACCACAGGCTTGCTTACTTTTCCTCCTTTGTTTATTTTCCTCTTGCCTTTCTCCATCAGTCTCCCCTCCTGCTTCCCCTTCCCTGCCTCGGAGTTCAGCCATTTTATGAGCAATCTGACCAAATTAAGATGTAGCTGCAGCAGGCAGCTTGTTGCCAGACAGCTTAGTTAAAGTGATGTGATGTTTGCTGAGTAAAACTCGGTCTCTGTCTTGCATTACTTTATTCGGTGCGGCCATGTTATGTCCTGGTTGGGACTTTGTAAATTGATTCTGTACAGTAAGGCTGTCAAAGTTAACGCGATAATAACACGTTAACGCACATTTGTTTTAATGCCGGTCATTTCTTTAACGCATTAACGCAACTTGCGATTTTTAGGTTGTACCGGGCTCAGTTTTAAAGCTAGAGTGAAGATCATGGTATCATATGAATCTAGAAAACCTAAGGAATCCATTGGTACCACCCATGTCATACTAGCTTGTCGCGAAGGAGGCCAAATAACGCTCCAAACTTACGCTAAATTTTGGCGAGTAAAAATTGGCATTGCTATTTTCAAAGGGGTCCCTTGACCTCTGACCTCAAGATGTGTGAATAAAAATGGGTTCTATGGGTACCCACGAGTCTCCCCTTTACAGACATCCCCACTTTATGATAATCACATGCAGTTTGGGGCAAGTCATAGTCAAGTCAGCACACTGACACACTGACAGCTGTTGTTGCTTGTTGGGCTGCAGTTTGCCAATTGAGCATATTTTTTTATGCTAAATGCAGTACCTGTGAGGGTTTCTGGACAATATTTGTCATTGTTTTGTGTTGACAACTTATTTCCAATAATAAATATATACATACATTTGCATAAAGAAAGCATATTTGCCCACTCCCATGTTGATAAAGAGTATTAAATAACTGACAAATCTCCCTTTAAGGTACATTTTGAACAGATAAAAAATGCGTGATTAATCACAATTAACTATTTTAATCAATTCCCTGACAGACACTCTCCCAACTTTCCAGCCATAAAAAGTGTGTATTTTATGAAGGTGTGAGGTTTTCAGTGTCCCAGTTTCCAAAAAATTACTGAGTAATTATGTACTACATATTCAAGGCAATTACAGTGATTGTCATGTCGGTGCTTTAATCTAAGTGAGGTCATTACCAGTGTAAACACAACCTGATTAAAAACACCTCTTTCTACTGAATCTTTGCTTTTCCTTGGCGTGTGAATAATTAGATTCATTCAGATTATCTTCAGGTTTGGCACAAGTGGTGACAACCAACAACATCTCTACTGCAATAACAAATCTGTCTTCTTAAAGTAAATGAAAAGGAGAGATCAATGACAATATTTTGCGAGGGCTTTTTTTTTAAAATATGAACACCTGGATTTGGCAGCTCCTTCAAATCATGTAAACATTTTAAACGAGATGTCGGCTTAATCTCATCAATCACGTTAATGATAGCCTCTGTAGATTTAATCACTTAAGATGCTGTGTTCCTTCTTTTCCTGAGGCTTGGTGGCGGGGATGAGTGGTAAGACAGGTTTTTTAAAACAATAAAAGCTTCTTTAAGACTGGAAAAAAGCCTGTGCAAACCGTCATTCAAATAGCTCATGATTGACTCAGTACCATCAGAATCCGAGCTCGGGGCGGACTAAATGTTGCATACAGAAACTGGATTCTTGTCCGAGGCATTTCTTTTTTTTTTTTTTTTAACCTCTCTCCCAAAGGAGCTGACGCAGCTTCAGACCAATCACACAACAGGCGCTCTGTTGTACGCTTGGCGAGCTCCTGGCCACCGCTGGGCCTCACTGGATGAATGTGGACCTTTAAAGAGTAAACCACACATACACACTAAGATACACACAAGCAGGCATGAAGGTAGGCACAGTCGGAAAAACAGTGCGCACATAAAAAAAAAAGGGCAGTTACAACTTTTCATAATTAAAACCCCATGTCACATGCAGGATGTTTGGATGTGAGCGGCACGCCACTCAGGACTTTAACAGATAAACAAACAACACAAGAAGGACCTGAGCTGCCCCACACACACACACACACACACACACCGCGTCTTTCACGGTACAACAATCTGGACGAGAAAAATAGTTGAAACGTTTAGACAGAGCCCTCTCTCACTTTCACCCGCGCTGCTAAAAGCAGGCCTCCAAGGTGTAAGGATACAAATGACCTAATCCAGGATAAACATATAGCTGGGCGGTAGAGGAGAAGGTTTATATGTCTGCTCTATGGACTGAACAGCATGCCAGTGTTTTAGGAGGCAAACTACCCCGAATACCTCCTGCTCGCGTCCCGTGCAAATGGAATACCGACATCTGAAAGTGCCGGCTATTAATAAGGACTGTTTATGAGCCGTCGCACTGCCTCTTGGTGTTTTTTTTTACGCACTCAGCACTCGTATATGCAGGTGGTTATCAGCATAAATCCACATGGAGGCATGTGCAGGCTGGAGATGGAGTTACACGGCCATGTGCTCATCGGCGCTATTAGTTTCCGCCAACGTTAATTGCTTTGACACTTCATGCCGTCCAAGCGTGGCGACGAAACGGATCGGTTTCGCTCACGCCAAATTAAAGGCTGATATACAGCTCCTCTTTCGAGGCGAGGCGTCGACGCCAGCCCGAGAGCGTGCGAATCGGCCGCAGACTTGTAACTTCAGGATCCTTCGGGGAAGATAACTGACGTCGGAAAACGACAAAAACACACCCAGGCACTGATCAGGTGCTCCGCTGTAACATGCGAGGCTGATCATGATGGAGCAGTGTAAACTGAGAATAGTAGTGGCACCTGTCAGTGGGTGAGTTGTCCCGTCGGGGCCCCGGGACCAAAAACAGAACAGCGCTCAGACGTCACGCTAAGGTGATGCATAAATGTCATGTTCCTGTCAGGGTTTAAAGCAAGACTGCTTTATGTAACTTTTACAAGAGCAGAAACCTTTTGAAAGAGAACATAGAACAACTTCCAATTACAAATAAAAAGTTGAGGTCATTAGCAATAAAACTCACCCCCGTGCAATTTAATACACTCAGGAGTTCTGTTGCTACAGCCCTACATGGTCTGGTATGACCAGTAGCTAACGGCGGCTCATGTTAGCAAACTTTGGGTAGATATTTGTGTGTGATTGTCACTTCTGAGTCAGTTCACCAACTCTTCTCTAACTTTTGTGTTTCTGCAATTAACCATTATCTCTCAATTGTGATTTTTGTGTCCACTGTTCGAAAGGTACTTCGACTTGCTTTAAGATATTTAGTAAATTCAGTCCTTGTTTTGTAGGATAGTTTACGACCAACTGGAGCAGACATCCACAACACTGAGCTGCACACTTTTTTTATATTAACAACCGGTCAAATGACTATGTGTGATGTGAAAGGGATCGTTTGCGACAAACCAACAGAGAACTATCACCACACTCTGCAACTGTATGGAGCTTTTTAGCCTTATTTAGCCATTTTTGGGGTTTTCCAGTCCAGGAGCTCCGTTCTCACGCTGATAATAAATTATGTCAATATTGTGTTTACAGCTTGTTCTGCTGCCTCTGTGTGCCCTTAAAACTTTGTTGCTGCTTTGTTTATCTTTATTTGATAAATAAACAATTACAACTTACATTTGAAAAAACATAGTTATAAATTTGTAAAAGTTTAACGCC
Organism: Sebastolobus alascanus; assembly: GCA_916701645.2. NCBI lineage: Eukaryota > Metazoa > Chordata > Actinopteri > Perciformes > Sebastidae > Sebastolobus > Sebastolobus alascanus. Next base: position 834,726 of record CAKAOJ020000220.1, on the reverse strand, counting down.
CAAAAGCTCAGCTGGTCACAATATATTGTTTTTTATCATCATTGCGGCATCAACTCGCGCGATAAACACATTGCAAAAGACTGTGATATTGCACTTAGTTACATTTAAAAGTGCAGTGATCTGCTGCTACGTTCTTTCAACTGACCCCCCAAAAATTCCTATCATCCTTTTTTTTTATTGGTGCCTGTTGTGTTCAGTTCAATGATCAATTTGCTGAATAAAAATTTGGAAAAAAATTGTCTTTACTTTTTTTAACTCAACAAGCAAGTTGTTGTATTTTTTCAGTATACTGAAAGCAGCACAAAGGCCGACACTTTAATATCGGTTTATTTATTGCAAGTAATTTTGTTATCGCAATATTCAGCAATGTTGCCGCATATTGCATACTTTCCTCGTATCGTGCAGCCCTACTAGTCTCCTTCGTCAGGAACGTGTGGGTGTAGTTTGATCAGATTTGATTGACAGTGGCATCGCCCTGGCAACAAAAGCAAACTACCCATCAAACGTCACCAAATACTAATTCACATATTGTTAAGTTCTGATAGGCGACGTCACCTTTTTCCAATAGAGCCGGGCCCACTTCAAACCAGTGAGAAAAGCACTGACAAAAAAAACCCCAAAAATACAGAAAATCTCATGTGAAATGACCAGCATTGTTTTGAATTTGGCAGGAAATTATGTTTTCATGTCTGAGCCCAACACTTCTAGTAAGATGCTGATTAAGAAAATATGTTTTCAGGGCCTTTAAACAGTCTCCATTTACAGCAGGAGATAAAAAAGAGTTACTTGACAACAAAAGAAGCAATATTTGAGCAGGCAGAAACTGTGCTCCGTGTGTTGTTTTGTTTGTAGCTATGAGCATAATTTGAAGAGACAGTTTTAAAAACGCTTAGAGAGATTTGGGTCATTACTAGAGCCACTAAACATCGCTCTCCCTGATCTGACTGATGATGTGTAACTGCAACAATGTGACCGCACAGGGCAGCGAGACATTAATGATGTCTGTAAATACACCTCTCCCTCGTCCAATCCCACACGTCATCTGCTTCTTCACTCAGGCCTGAGTCAGACCAGGGAGATGAGCTCAGCTCCAGCTGGATGCTGCTGAGGCAGGCTTTAAGTCAGTCGGCCACTCCCCCGGCCCAGAACAGCTCAGCGCGGACTGCGCTGCCAAGTTTAACATGGCCGCCTGCTACAGTACCTAAATCAGAACTGCTCTAAATCAGCAACACTCCAGAGCAGATGCAATATTTCATTAGCATGTCGTTTCCAAGCAGATTGGCGGAGGGGGAAACAGAGGCTGTATACATATTCTGCTAATGAAATTAGAAGCTGTGTGTGTGGACGTGAAAACCACTACAGTACACGGACGTCGGCGAGCTGCCCGCGCTCTGACTGGGTCGGCTTTAAGCAGATTTATGATCTCCGGTGGGGGAACTGGGGGATTTTCGGTCCAGACCTAAATCATGACTGAAACTACGAGGAGCTAATTAGGAGAGCAGCAGTACGGGTACAGTGTGGATTTCAGTAGGTCCACCACCACATACAAAAAGCCTCTCTTTACCGCGCGTGGTAGCTATAGCAGCAGTGTAAAGTGTGCTAAAATCCGCGCTGGGTTTTGTTTGGAACTTGAGTGCTGAGTCACCTCCAAGTCCGATTTTCTGGGGGTTGTGAAGTAGCCATCTGGGCTGCTTTCAGTAGGCAGAGTACTGCCCAGAGAGCTCAGAGCTACTAGCTGCTCATGGTTTTGACAAATGTGTAATGTGCTCTGGGACTCATCCCTGCATAATATTAAATGGCAATGGGCCTCTTCTTAGCTCTGCTATTTCACTGAGAGAAGTGGAAAACTGCTTTTATCTGCACTGCGGCAGATCGTGCAGAAGAAAAAAAAAAAAAGAGTCTTTCAAATCCACTGATTTTCTGAGGGGAAGGAATTTGTCAATCAATCACACTTCAGTCTGCTTTCTTTTAACAATAGCAGCACAATAATGGGAGTGACGGAAATGATAACAAGCCACAAGTGCTAACAATCAAAAATAAAAGATATTGATTGCATCTCAGGCACACACACTCCTGATCTGCAGAACCCACATCAGTCTGTCCCCACCTAAAGGATGGCCCACACCACACAATTTTTCGAATCTTAACAGATTTTCAAAATGTGAGAGACCCCACACATAACGACATGTTATGTTAAATTTAACAGTTTTGTTCCTATAGTGTGTGGAGAGCAACGATTTGGCCAAAACAGCACAACACACACTAACAGATTCCCAAAGAAACGGAAATCTTGCAAAATCTCTTCGGTCAAACGTGACTTTAGTGTAAACAAACATGGCGGACGACGAAGAATCAGCGATGTTCGTTTTTGCTCTACTTTGTACTGAAAAATTCACGAAGGATTGATGGATGAAGTCATGGAGACACGTTAAATAAACACTTGCGTTGTTGCCACAAATCACAAGTTGGTCCTCCACCTCTGAGGTCCATCTTAATACTACTTTATGCTTCGTGTTTTGCATTAGCTCATGCATTAGCCACGTCCGCCATGAAGCCGGTGGTTCAGTGACTTTGGTTCTCAATTGGCTATCGTTCTTTCCCACTTGACTGCGTCATCAGCTGTCCTCTGGGTTCCCCACACACAACAGGATATCCAATCGTAAATACTGAACATGTTTAATATTTACCATTTGAGATCGGTGCTGGCAGGATGGACTTCCGAGCCGATCGGAGGATGTAAAAAAACACTCTTAACATACCTCACACCACAAAAATATTTGGAAAGATCATATTTAGAACCATCAAAACAAATCAGAGCTCTGCTGACGATTGTCAGGAGGGGGGGAAAACAGGCCCAAAATCGGCTTGATTCTTGTGTAGTGTCTGCCCGGCATTACTCAGGCCCACACCCTGCACTAACTAGGCAGCATGTGTTGGTAATTTGCAAGCAGTTGATGTTGATTAGCTGGGTTATGACACCCTGCGACCTCGGCTGTAACCAAGTACATAGACACACATTCTCCAATTAGCCCTTCGGCGTTTGGCTATCAGGCTTTACGGGGCCATAAGAGGGACTTATGTGAAAAGTCTGCGGGGCTTTAGTTGGACCCTCACACACACACACACACACACACACACAGACACACACACAGACACACACACACGAAATTCATGCATGGAAGCAGTAATAGTTATCTATTCAGTTATTTACATTGATGAGGAGTGTGCTGAGCAGCTGCTCTACTTCACAATGAACTCCACATCCAGCTAATGATGTGTACACCATAATGTGCTCTCTTGTTCATTACAAGTTTCACAACTCCCCACTGAGCTGCTGTTATCCCCTATATAAACTGAATATGAACTCATAACAGTAAAATTGTTCTTGGGTAACTTTGTTTGTGCAGGCATACTGTTGCTGGGAGTGTGAAGTAATTCAATCTGTCAGTTGGGAGTATTGGTGTGAAACAACAAGAACATAAAGCTAAGCACCACCTGATACCGCTGCTTCTCAACCTCACTAGCTTTTTGTGTACTAGTAGCAAGTACACGTCCGATATATAAAAAAATTTAACAGCTTCTGTAGTAAAAGTTTATCTAGGTCAGAGCTCCAGACTAACTTTTCCACTGGTGCTTTCTCAGTCGGTCACACCAGCACAGGATTACTTGGTCGCACCATTTATTTGGTACATCATAGCATTAATCAGTGACTGGCTCAGTGGGTCTCTCACTGCCTGCACTTTAATCATCAGTGGTGTTTCCATCCCCACCAGCCTTCCCCTCTCTCTCCTTATTTTGCTTTTTAAAATAATCAGCCATAGGCCGCTTCATTTTTGGAACACGGTAACAGCTAAATGGATTATTTCGTTAAGTTCTTCGCCGCTACGTACACACGCATCACGCGCTGTGCGCCGGCAACATATCGGTCTCAAAACCCACGCATATAAAAACCAGGCGCATGTACGCGATACGAGCGCACAGAACAGTATCCGCGAGCGGAAAAGCATCCTCACGTGCAAAAATGCGGTATTGCGCGCATGAGGCTGTGACCTGTGGGCGACCTCCGAGGTCTGAAAAGTGAAGCCAATGCTGAAGTGCCTTAAACTTGCATTCTTTCTAACAGCCAGCAGGGGGCGACTCCTCTGGTTGCTAAAAGAAGTCTGATTGTATAGAAGTCTATGAGAAAATGAGCCTACTTCTCACTTGATTTATTACCTCAGTAAACATTGTAAACATGAGTTTATGGTCTCTATCGCTAGTTTCAAGTCTTCTTCAATACAGCATGATGTTCATTTAGTAAATTATGCAGCCACGTGGCTACTGTGCTTGTGATTTTAAGTTTTGCTAAGAGAATGTTTTTCTGATGCATGTTCACCGTCTCATCAGTCAAAATGTTTTTACTCGTTTGTTCTGGGTGGGCAGAGATAAGCCAACAGCAGTAAATCTTGTTGTGATATCGGGTCAAGCACAGAGCAAAAGCAGCAGCAAAACAGACACCGGATCAGATTGGAGAGTCAAACCCAACAGATCCGGGGCCAGCAGCCGTCTCGCCACCTTGATTCACTCCCTCAATATGACTCCATTACCGTGACAAGAGGTAATATTCTAGCAAACAGAGCTCAATGCTTTCTTGGCCCGCGTGGCGAACGGGTGACAGATTTAGTGCTGTTCTTGGATCCTATGGGGCTGAAATGACTTAATAAAGTGAAGCTGACATTTTGAGTATAAAAGTGGAAGCCTGAGGAGGATGGAGCCGGGACGCCAGGACTGTTTCCTCTCCAGTCGGACGTGTGCGTGAGTGCGCAGATCCGCAGAAACCGCCACGACCTGATCTACAGCGGTACATGCAGTAATCGTCGGGACCCTCTACTGCTGGAGGGGGGGGCGGCCTTGGCAAACACAACCAAGTTCTCAAGTCAGCTTCCTGTGTGGGAAGCCTGGATCAACCAGAATGAAAGTTGAGATAGTCGTCCACAGGAGCCACCTCAACCGTTTTGGGAACCTACATTATCACTTCATGATGTGAGAGCTTGCATGTCTGGGTTGATGATCAAATTAATTCCTTCTTCTATGGTAAACCTAAATGTAAATTAAGCCCTAAACCCGACGTTTAGCGCTGTAATAGAACCCCGCAGAAGTGGGAACCGGCCAAAATGACTTCACTTCACAAAGACTCCAAAGGTCTAAAGCTCAAACTGGCTCTCACTAAGATGAAAAACCCCAAAAAGAACACACACGGACATAAACCACACACACAGGAGATTTAATTCCTTACAGTTACAGACTCAAACACAAACAGAGAATAATGCAGAGCCAGTCCTGTGGGTTTTCTTGGCTCGCCAACAAGCTAGACCAGTTCTCTGAGTGTGTGTGTGTGTGTGTGTGTGTGTGTGTGAGAGAGAGATTGTACCCCTCACCCCTACCCCGCTCTCTTGTCCCACCACTCCTCTCCCTCCCAGACATGCTCTGATGGAGAGATAAGTTGAAGGTCATCCTGAGAGAACAGAGGCTCCGCTCAGGAATGTGTGGAATAACACTCTCTTGTTCTGTGGACAAAAAGCATATCAGAGGCTGGTATGGTGTCGTATGGGCCCGTGTCATCACCGCCGCCAATATGACTGATGACTTGATTTGGGGGAGCTCAGAGGGTGACACGCACAGTCAGCAGCTTGTAACAACCCCAATTTTCTTTGATTATTCCCTTTTATTATGTGAACAATTCTAAAAAAAATGAGGTGAGACGAGACTGAATTTGAGATTACATTACTACACTGGCAAACCATCAATCCAAAACTGAAATAACTCCAAAGCTGCGTCTTGTGTGCAGCTGTTTAAGCAACTAAAAGCGCTTGTTATGGCGCTAAAATGCTCCAGCGAGAGGCGAACTAGTAAATAAGATTGGAGTGAAAAATGGGACCCAGTTCTGAAAACAGATCTCTTTAAAGAATCTTGTAAAAAAATTAAAGTCCTTTTAATTCACGCCAAGGCGTTTTTGTTCCCCAAAATGAAATACCAGATCGTGATATCACATGAACTTAACGAGAACGCTGACATCAAGCTGATGAAATATGAACACGTATCTAGTTTGAAAACTGATGTTTGGATGGGCAACAGAACAGGACTTTTCTCCCCCCCCACACACAACATCCATTAGTCTCAGGCTCGTTACTAAAAACGATAAAGAGATCCAACTGACACATCAAAGATATGGACACAGTGGTAACTGAGATCTCTATTGGCAGTATTACACTCCACACACAGACATTAATAATGTGTTTGGGACATGCGAGCCTCCCAGCTGCTCCCATCCAGAGCTGTGAAGGCTGGATGAGTCAGCATGTGAGCTGGAGGAAATTTAATATGGCTGCAGATCTGTCGTTGAGCATGAGAGTAACCGTGCCAAGCTCACTGCTGACATGTTAAAATCCAATAATTACCAAAATGCACAAGCATGGGCATTATCATGGAGGTACACACCATGTGTGTATCTACAATGTTTCCGTTAGCAGGGATGAGACACTTTTTTTCAGCAGACTCGAGTTTGATTTCGGAAGATAAAATGGGTTTATTTCATAGATTCTTTATGCCTGTAGTGCAGCTTAAAGAAAATCTGCGGAGTTATGACCACCCGGGGTGTGATATTGCAATGTTTTGATGAGCGGGGAGCTGTTTTCTTTGCATCTCATGCTCAATAGAGTGCTGCAGGGATGACATATTTTTGTAGGCCAACCAGGAAGTTAGCATCGCCCTGGTTCCCTCGACAAAAAGCCAATGGGATTTTTCCATTCGTTTTAGGATTATTGCAGAAAATAAGCTCTGTGGCAAACAATCGTTTATGATATTTACACGTTTTGTTCGGCAAAATAATCTTCACAGATTAATGATTTTTGAAGCGTAAATGCAATCGGCAGAAGTAAGATATGATAAGTCGGTTTCGAACATGAAGTCTCCATGTCTCTGGTCAAGACAGGACAAGCATTTATGAGTGTATGATCACCTAATCTCACACGGTGACCATCTTGACAGGCACAATCATTATGTCATCTGATCCCTGCATCACCTCAGCTGGAAACATCTCATTAGCTATTAGCACGTGAAATCGGCCATGTAATGGGAAAGAGCATTTACCTCAAACATTGGCCACGTCTAATCGTCTATCGACTGAAAAGTGGACTACATGACATCCCTCAGTTTCGCACTATGTGACACAAAAATCATAGCAAAGCGCCACGAAAAACAGGGAAAAAAAGAGTGCTAGATGAAACATAAATGTAAAAAAAATGCAGGTATCAAAATATTAAAAATATATTTTATGAGGAAGGAAATGCATAATGTTTCTTATGTGGTTGCTTTGACACAAATGCATATATTTCCGTTAGCAAGATGACTAATCTAATTGCATCCGTCTTGGTTTTTCCTGGGCTACATATAAATCAGGGTGGGCCCATGGGAGGTGGTTTGAGCTAAATTATTTGATCTCTAATGCTTTGCGGTTGCATCTCATCTACCCAAAACACATCAAGTGTCTGAGTGTAAACGGGGTGAATATGTTTTGTTGAGAAACGCTGACTGAAAAGAAGAAGAAAACCCCAGTCAACCTTCAGATATTCAGGTCATAACTGATACTAATGGGAAAAGGTAGATCTGGATTCTGGGGCAGACCTGACTGGTCTGGTCTCCCCCGCTGATAGAGGCCACTGGGCCTTCCTTTCACTTTGGTGGTCCCTGTGCTGCCAGCCTTTTACCACACTCACAATGGACCACACATCCAGCTCAAAGGAGAAAACACCGGGGCTGAAAGTGAGCAGTGGGTCAAAAAGTGGACCAGACTGGATGTGCTTAGATAAGCAGAACCGGAGGGATCTGGCCCTTAGAGCAATACGGAGCCTCCAGGCTTTTGAATTAACCAGCAGGAATAGGGAGATCCTGTTTTAATTCCACTCCCCTCTTTGTCTCATTCATATTTTCTTGCCAATATGGTTGTGTAGCCTTTTTATTTCCCCCGTGTGCTCCAGATGGGAACCTGTACAGGAATGCTTTCTCAAGCCTTCTCTACACTGACCAGACATACACCATTCCCTCTTTTGTCCCTTCTTGTTTCACAGTATACAAAGATCCTTTCACTACCTCAACACAACCTTTGTACAGACTTGACAAGCTACTGATGTCACACTTGCTAATCAGTGTACAACTTGGCCGTTTGGCACAATGCTTCGCAGCGGAAATGTTGCACCTCAACAAAACCTGTTCCTGCTCTTCCTGTCGATCAGCAAACATCCCCCGTTGTCAGATATCACTTTCCTCATTTCTTTCCTCTTCAAAAGCATTCTTTAAACATGTTAACAACTTGCCTCTCGAGCATCCGCAAAGAGCTCAGATTTTCAGTTCATGAAAAATATATGCCAAAAGTATTGATAGTCCAAGTGCACAACGGGTGCTACATTGCAGAACCTTGAAGCAGGTCAGGACCATTATCAGAGGAGAGAAGTGCCATTTGAAAGAAGACTCATTGTTGCCATTGCTGGCCCCTCTCTCAGGGTTCCTACATCTTAAGGCAAGTTAGATTTAAGACTTTTTAAGACTTTATTAGCGCCACTCACAATGAAATTTCACACCAACTTTATAACCAAAATTGGAGGGAAAAAAAACACATCAATTACTTAGCGTGGTGGAGACGAGAGCAGAACAGAATTGCTGAAATACTGACGTCTGTTGGCGGGTTGACTTGGCAGTTTTGTGTTTCTTGAGTGTCCATATAGCGTTTTGCTCACGGCTTTACGCCAGCAGGGCGCTGGGGACACCAGCATCTTTCTGAAAAGTTCAGAGATTTTCAACAACAAGTATAGTTGCCCCCTCTTAGTCGACTGAGATTTCTTTAGTCGTTTTTTTATGCTTTTTTAATGCTGAATGACTTATTTTCAAGAAACTTATCAACACATTTTTGGCAAACGCAAAACAGTGGTGCTTTTGTGTGATTCTTTGTGGAGAAACTCAGTTTTGTAGATCTGTCGATTAAAGCAACTAATCGATTAGTCGGCAAAATTGTTTGAGTGTTAGTCGACTAAGAATTTCTCTGGTCGAGGTCAGTCCTAAGTAGAAGCACTCCGGAGCGGCCGCACAAAAAAGTCAGAGCGATCTGAAAAAAGGCGCTTGGTGTGGCGCTTTTTCTCTAGGTGGACGCATCTCTTGTCATTGAGGAACAATTGCAAAAAGATTAATGCTTTATGGACACTCAGCCTCACTCTGCATGTGGTCTCAGCCATGCTGCAAAATCTTGGTTGAAAAGCCAATTTTCATTGGATTTGCAGGCCCCCGTGTCGTCGCTAGCTAGCACACAGTACATCTGCTCTGAGCATCCCGGCTGCAAATAAAATATGACTGTTGTTGGTTCTGCTATCCTGATCTACATGACGTTAATGCGAGAGACATTCAGTAAATTATTTTAAAAATAGAGGTTACCAATTATTTTGAGATTTTAAATCGCAATGTCAGAAAAATGATTCATAAAATCCTACTCCCCATGTCTGAGCATTTTTAAGATTTTTTGAAAGATTTATTTAAGACACTTTAATACCAATTAAGGCTTTATTTTTAGATTAATGAATTCAATGCCTTTTAAGACTTTATAAGGATCTGCGGGAACCCTGATCTCTAAAACTGTGTCCAATCTCCCGCACCGAGCGTGTTGTTCTTGTTCTACAAAACTGACCCACGCACACAGGCTTCTTTATAGCCAGATATCTGAATGATGCATTCCTCGAGCATGCCTTTCCACAATATTTCAATAGTGCACTACTTTGGAGTTAAGACATGGACAAATGAGTAATTAAGCTCGACATGCCAAGATTTTGGCACCAAAACCTTGCAGCAAAGCAAAAACTTGATTTTATCTACACAGTTGATTTATGGCTAAACGGTGCAGGTTGTAAATGGTATGTGTCCAACAGAAAGAGAAAGGTTGGAGCTCTTATCATTCTTTGACTCGAAGTTTAGTTTTCTTGATCACTTTCTCCTGACATGTCCCCTCCCTCATTCTTCTGTCAGGGCCCTGGGCTTCTCCTTCAAGACATGATTGTTTATGATTTACAGATCAAGCTCTGGAATGAACAACACAAAGGCGAGCTATTTCTGCGGAGGTATAGAGAGCTTTGTTGAATGAACAAGCTAATTGACTAAAGTGAATCATGTGTTTGTGGGCGAGCGTTCCTCCTCTGGTTCCAGATGGATGATTCTTGTTCTTGTGATGATGAGGGGGGTGCAGTTTGAGTTGACTTTTCCTCTCTGTGTAGGAGCTGGATAAACAGCTCAGTCAGCTGTGAAAGCCCGTGTAACGGTTTTCTCAGGAGACGCGACAACAAGGGGAGCAGCTAGGGCGACACTACAGCCAGGTGACGCAAATTGAAGATTACCGTAATCCCCGTTTAAGTGATGTAAATGATATGCAGCTGAGTCGTGTTTCTCCTCAAATGAACATCGCCACTCATGCGAGTTGGTTTTTCTTTACCACAATATGTAAAACAGTGAGCTTTACGGAGAGCGTTACAGCCCACAGACGCATGCTGGGAAAATCACACTACGCTGCACTTCATTACCAAGGTGGAGCTACTTTTTAACTTGCATGTCAAGTGACAACTTAATGGTCTCGGTTTGGTTTTACTGTGTGATTCTGAATGATTCACGAGAACAGCTCGGATGTAGGATTACAATGACGCTATTCAGCGATGGACACTCCAACGGGATGACACTCACTTTTCCCCCCGAAGTCCAGACTTAATATTTAGCTCCAAGCATTCCACATTTGGACACACCGACAAGAAGCGGAGCATCAAAACCACCGAGTTGCATTTTTTCCTCGGAGAGTCATACTTGATTAATCAGAGGTTGGGGGGAGGAGAGAACAAATGTGTGCTCAAGATGAGGAGAGAACCATCTGAGGAAAAACAGGGAAACAGACACTGGGAGAGAGAGAGAGAGAGAGCGAGAGAGAGAGAGAGCGAGAGAGCGAGAGAGAGAGAGAGAGCGTTTACTTGTCATTTCAGCGCGATGGCACAGAATCCTCTTGGAAAAGGCCGACCAGGAGAGTTATTTCGCCGCCCCTCACCGCTGAGTGAGTGGAGTCTCCAGTCTGGCCCCCTAGAGTTTCTGCATCATGTAATTTAATTCATGGCCCGCGAAACACAGCCAAGCGAGGCTCAAACAGGACGGAGACACAGAACCACAGCAGCCATTCATGAATGACGGTGATTTCGTGTGTTTACCGCCAGACAAATGAGCGCAAAAACATCTGAGAAAACATTTCCAGTGATTCTATTAAGTGAATCCCTTTACTTGTCTGTAAACTCCTAGAATATGTGAGATCTTACAGTTGGCTCACGCCATGACGGTACCGACGGTGGCCCGTTTTATAGCCCTTGACCTCATTGTGTTGGCGTGCTCCTTCTCAACACAAAAAAAAAAAGGTGAAGATTTGTTTTTCTAATCCTGCAGAGCTGTGTTTTAGCTATTCTTAGTTACGGTTACAGAAATGGATGTTGCAATTACAGGAGCACAGAAAAAGAACGAGCGTCAACCGCCAAGACATACTACTTACAGCCATTGTGTATGTGAGGCGGCGCGTGATCTAGCCGAATAATTGATTTAGAAGCGTTTGAATCACAGTGCAAAGAATCTGGGTTGTACTACGCGTTCTCAATGGATTTGAACGCTTCGATCCTGCCCCCGTCCTTCATTCCTTGTGAGGTGCTATACACTGAAAGGAATTTAACTTCTGTCACTGCAATGTGTCAGAGTGAAGTGAGACGTCGAGGGCAGTCGGCTAGGTAGGCCACGGGGGGGGAGGGGGGGGGATATGCAAAAGCCTCATGTATGAAGCTGTGCTGGAGTCCCTGGCGAGCACCCAGCTTGACATCTGATTACCCCCAGCCTGGTTAGAGGCTTCCATGAGTCGAGTCAGAGGAAGGTCACACATGAAAGAAACGTTTGATCAGAGCTCCGTCGGACTGCCCCTAATGTACACGCTTACATAAATATTGACTAGATTCGGAGGGACCATGTAAATTGTTCAGTGGTAGAAAAGCAGGGAGATAGAAGCGGCACGCTCGAAGGAGTCCTTCGGGCTTTGAACGTGTTTGAAAGTGTTGACTTTCGCCACTTGATGAATCACTCACACTTCAAAGAAATCCAGTGATAAAGAACCGTGTTTGCTCACTTGAATGTGTAACATACAGTGCACGCCGATGTCCACAGTTTTACTGCCGCCGCGAGCGACACTGCTCCGCTCATTTAACACCCGCAAATGGAAAGTGATGGATGAGAAAGGCATTTGTCTAGACACATTTTGAAGGAGCCTTCAAAAGGTTGGGCTCAAGCGAGGATTTGTGTATTTGTCTAAAGAAGCCTGCCCGATGAGTCCCTGACAAATGAGGCTGCGTAAACAAACTGAGCGGATAAAGTCGGGCCTGTGAGCGGCCCCGTTCTCGCTGTTGGAATGTTCTGCCGGAGAAGAGCTTAGGCAGACAGCGATAGTGGGGGGGAAAAAAAAACATCCATTGTCGCTCACATTTAGCCACTCTGACCGGTGAGTCTTTCAACAAAGGACACAAAGCGCAGCACATTTGGTTCAGATCAGCGAGGTCGCGACCCACGCGGGGTTTATTTGGACCTTTGCACCAAAATAATCACAGGCCTCCGACTCCGCTGTGACAGACATTAACAGTCTGGAACCACTTCTCTTTCTGACCCCTACCTGAAACGTGAACTCTGGGGCTAGTCACTGCCATGAACATTTCCTAATTATTGTTTGAATTATGTGACTTCTGGAAGTGGAAATGTTTCTTGCAGGAGGCAAAAAAAAAAAAAGAAATGCTTTCTAGGTAGCAGGGGAGTATGTCAGTATTATGTGCTGCGGTTGTGGTTTGTCTGCAGGAGCGAGTCGGCTACTTGGAGGTAAGGGACTGGGAGGAGGTCCAGATGAGACAGAGAAGCTTTCATTTCCCTTGACCTATACCTTTATGTACAGAAGACATGTGGGTCTTATCTCCACAGCAACACGCAGTGATAATGTTCGAAAATATTATGCAACCATCAAATCTAGTAGCTTTTAAAATGTGAAAAGAGCTGCAACGACTTATCGGTCAACTATTAATACAATCGCCAACTATTTTGATAATCGATTAATCGGTTTGAGTAAAAAAGATCAGCTTGTTAAATGTGAATATTTTCTGGTTTCTTTACTCCTCTATGACAGTTAACTGGCAGGGAAAACTGTATTGATGCTTTCCGACACTTACGCGTGCACAAAGATGCAACGGCATACGCACGCTGTATCATGTTTCAGTTTGTTTGGGACCGGAGCCACGGCGGTGAGATAAAAAAGCACTACATGGCGCTACTACTACTAAACCTGAGGGGACGCACCCTATTTTTTCCCTGATAAAGCTTCACTGTGAACAACAAATCTGTGTAGAAGTCAGCAGGAGGAGATTTAGTAAGCCGGTGGGCAGCACAGTCCTGCTTGGCTAAATAACGGAGCTACTAACGTTAACGGAGGTTCCGTTGAGTTACATTATGGGGTGTTCAAGCTCTGTTCAAAATGAGTATTGGGCGAAGGAAAATTCTAAGTTGTGTAAGTGTGGCGAGAAACTTGAATAAATCCAGTGAAGGAGATGTTTTCACTGCAATATAAAATAGATATTAGAGAGGGAATTATGACCTGTTTAACTTCCTAACACCAGCTCTAAGCAGCGTATAGTACATCACTAAAATTACTGATGCCAAGATTTAAATAAAAATACAATAATTTATTTGCTAATCATTTGAATTGTGCTTTTTTATGCAAATAACCACTATAGATGACAAACAGTAGGCCTACAGCATTTTGTACTTATGTAGTATTCACCCACCCCCCCAAAAATAGGCCTGCCCTTGATGCTACGGTGTAATTCGAACACTGGAATTTACCATGCATATAATGTTTTTTTGTAAAATGTATCCAACATTGAAAGATCTAAAATGTTATTCCGTCATTTAGCGCATCGACTTCAAAAGTGGCAGATAACATTTCTGAGTGGCAGACAAAAAAAATAACAGTGAATTTCAGACCCTGGCCCTACTACACATGTAGGGGAGTTTTTCCTGGGTGGCGGTCCCAGCGGCATTGGCCCCATGTTGTTTAAGGTTATTGTCTGTGAACAGAAGAAGCTACAGCAGTATACTGTTCAAACAGCACCAACTCAAACTCTCCGAAAAATCAGATAAAGGTCTTGTCTTGATGTGCCAACCAAAGGACAGCTGGGAGAGGGCTTACATTTCTTTGGCTCCGATTCAAGGAATTCGAGTCGTGGAGCACAACGCACACCCTTTACCTGTGATACCTTGCTTAAATCAACTGCAGGGGAAGACAGCAGCTTTGCAGCACACACTATATCTCATCCAGACACTCAAGGTTTTCCTGTCAGACGTGAATAAATGTTTTCATTTCTTCCACTAATAAAAGCACAGATAGAGCTGGGGTTGTGTTCTTTTTTTTTTTTTTTTTCTAAGTCATAAGCCCAAAAATAAAGGGCCTTGTGTTGGATCTGATGTGTGTGGAAGCCAAGCCCCGGCAGCCAGCATGCCTTTCCTGAGAGACAGCAGCTGCTGGCCTGATATAGCATGGCTAGAGAGCAGAGAGGCCACGGTGTTAAAACCAGTCTTTCTCAGCCTCTCCCTCTCAAAGAAAGACGACAGAAAATCGGAGCTAAAAACTAAAGAATAAAGTCAACAGGATTTCAAAGCCAAGCAGAGCGATGCCGTTTTCCCCGTGCTGTGGCCAAATTCTTCTTTATCTACATCAGTCCTGCTTCAGGTGGCTGGATTCCTGAGCTCTCATATTTTCCATGTTCCGTGTTCTTGTTCTGTTATCGCCAGGAGAGCGTGTCCTGGCAGAATAAGGCTGGGTGATGCCACACGATACGAAAACAAAAGAGAAATAGATATCTGTTGCAGATCTAGGTCGTGTCTGAGAGACGGTGGTGACCTTGTGTTTAAGCAAAGCTCGGCAGAGCAGAAGTCAAGGAGGGTAAGGTTAGGTGGGTTAAGTCTAACCCTGACCCCAACGTTCAAATAGAAAAGGCCCTCTGCAGAATACATGATATCAAGTATTCTGAGATATAGAGAGGCAAAGTCCCTCCCCTTCCGGTGGACCACCATGGGACCTTATTTCAGAAAAAATATGAACGGTATTCAACGGCGAGAGAGAAATAATTATTTTATCCCTTTCGAATTGCGCCATGAATCACACATATGATGTTTTTCAATTTAAAACATAATTTTGAAAGTCAAGAAAGTTGTTTGTTGTAAAACTGTTGAAATATAAGACTGTGAAAATACAGAATTAGAAAGACTACACACCCAAAAGTTGCGTAAGTTTCATCTCTTTGGCTGAAGCTACGATGCCTGTGTGTTTCGTACCGGGATGTACTCACACCAGCAACGGGTCTTGCTCGTTATTTCTCTTCCCGGCTAATAAAATGACCAGGAGTCGCTGGATAAAACACATCAGGTCAGATAACGTTTCATTTGTGCGTCGTACATAGCTAAGTTAGCTAGCTAGTTAGTGTCGGTGACGTATAATGTGCGAGACGAGAGATGTAGTTCACTGAGCAGTTTCACACAAAACTACGACAAACTGAAACTTTCTTGACTTGCAAAATTATCTTTCTTGACTTGCAAAATTATCTTTTAAGTTGACAAACATCATATGTGTGATTCATGGCGCAATTCAAACGGGATCAAAAAAAATATTTGTCTCTCGCCGTTGACTACCATACGTATTTTTTCCGAAAACAAGGGGTCCACTGGAAGGAGAGGGACTTCGCCTCTCTATAAGCAACCACAACAACCAAATCCAGTCTCCTTTTGGACCATAACCGGAGCTTAAAGCCTCATCTTTGTGCCAGGTACATGATTGCATCCCAGCTGAATCTGACAGAACTCTTTTTAGCCTCCCCTGACTTCCACCGGTGCACATAAACCGAAACACGTCAGCACTCTGCAGGAGGAAAAGCTCCCTGCTTTACCCTGCAATAATTTTCCACCTTTCCTCTTGGCACTCGCAGCCTCCTTCCATTTATTTGCAGGGTAAACTGTCGCAGAGGAGGGGAGTGTGGAAACAGTAGTGACAAAAGGCTAAATTTCCTTGTATTTAAAAGTAAGCCCAAGGCAGTTTGGGCTTATGGTGTTAAAAAAAGAGCCTACAATGGGCTTACAAAGGCCTATTGTCCAGCCGGGATAGGCATGACGTTAGAGACATTGGGCGTTAAATGACACTACTTTTTTCTTTCCCTGGCCTGCTCCCACTTTCTGCTTACTGTTTTCACAAGATGGCAAGGAGGGAAAATATTCCCTTTCAAGTTAGCTGGGAACTCTTCCTCTGGGGGATATCCTTTACCACCTGCACATATCAATCACGCATTTTGGCCGAGCGCTCCGCTGGAATACGGAGGGACGAAGGGGGGGGGATCTCTTTGGATCTCACTCCAAGATGCAGACAAAATGGCCGCCACTGCGCGTCCGCCGGCATACCTCTCTGATTAAATGCTACATACTCTTGCTGAGGTTCTAATCAAAGCGCCCCTCTGTTAGCGGGGGAGTTGAGGTATCTTTATTGACACCTTGGCGTTGACCTTGGCACGGGGCTCTGCGCTCTCAGCCGGTGGTCCCGGGCTTCTCCCGAGCCTGCCAGTTTTATTTTCTCTGCCTGAGCACTATCGTATGTCATAATCTACACAAATTTGTGGACACAACCTGTTCAACCCCAGGTACAAGGTGGACCATTTTGAGGAGAGGACAAAGAGCGAATGGGAGAGAAAAGTTATTAAACATATGCTTTTGATAAAACAGTTTACTAAAACTGCAGGCTGTCAGATATTCACAGGTGGGCTCTGAACAGTGTGACTCAAAATGATAGTAGCCTCTTTCAAGCCATGTCCACCAATAGTATATAAAGCTGGAGTAGGTAGATTGGAGCAAATATGATTTAAAAAAAATATATTTTTATAAAACGGTCACTATATCCTGAAAGTAGTTGATGAGACAGGTAATCTGATAATAAATAATGTGCCTATGTGTCCTCCGGTGCTCCTAACGGCATCTGCAAGATTTCACAGACCGGAGGAAAACAACCAATCAGAGCAGATCTGGAGCCTGACGTCTCTGAGCAGCTGTCAATCACTCGCAAACTCAAATGTGAATCAATATTCTGTTACTGTAATGCCTATTTCTCACATAGAATGTTTTCAAAAACATCTTGTAGTGTACTGTTTAGCTGTAAAATTAGAAAGTTTGTGACCCGGCAGCCATGTTGAGATCTCTTGAGGATATACCAAGCACCGCCCACCAGCCGGAGCAAACTTTCTCATTTTACAGCTAAACAGTACACGACAAGATGTTTCTGAAAACATTTTACGTGAGAAATAGGCATTACAGAAACAGAATATTGATTCATATTTGATCAGCGGTGCCTAGTTTAACCGTTTGATCGGAGTTCGCGAGTGATTGACAGCTGCCTGTTGAATGAACAGCCAATAGGAACGCTCTCTCTCTGAAATGACCTGTGATTGAAGTCTCTCATCAGATTTTTTAAAGCCTGAAAACAGAGCCATGAGGAGATGAAGTCTAGTTATCTTTCAATATGCTGAAAGATTATTATGGAATTTTCACCCAATGATGCCAAAATATTCTGCCTACTGAAGCTTCAAGTGATGCAAAAAGCATCGGGTTTTCTTCTGATTACTCAGTAATACAGAACATGTGGCATACCGTATATCACTGCAGGTGGAATTAGAAGACAGAAGCATGCACTTGCAGGGAGAGCACCTGTATACACTCAGAGAAAGGGGAGTATTGGGAGAGAGAGCACACTTTACTTCCCACTATAGAATAAGTCATCCTCTGAGGGGAGGGAAAATAATAAGACGTGAGCGGGGATGTCTGAGGGAGGCGCCCGCAGAACATCTCTCTCTCTCTTTTTCTCCCTATGCCCGAGAGCCGAAAAGCTTGCTCAATGAGCCGGCGACGGCCATTCCTCCAGGCTGTTTGTCATAAAGGAAAGAGGAAGTCTTGAATGAGACAGAGAGGTAACACTTGAAAGGGAACATCTCTCTCAGGGGGAACAAGAGAAAGGCCGGAGCAAAGCGGCGTAACAGAGACGGAGAGCCGCGCTGATGAACAATGTTTTCTATTCGCACACATTTGCATGAGAAAAGGCGGCGCAGCGGCCACCAGTTCCACTAGTGAGCTGGTGAATGGAGGGGGGGGCTCTTAACCTCCTCCAGAGAGGCTGGGGAGAATGGGAAGCACATCTAGAGTGGGGTGCGTCGTCCGGATTAGTCGGCAGAGTAAAGAAAATATTTTGATAGGGGACACCAGGGTCCCCTTCTTAGCTGAGGCCCATCGAACCATATAGGACTGTGATACCAAACACCACTAGGATCCAACACCATTCACTATACAGGGAGCGGATGCTTCACATTTTAAAGCGTAACTTCAGTATATTTCAACCTGGACCCTATTTTCCCATGTTTTTGTGTCTAACTGACTAATAGAGTGCTACAGGGATGACGTATTTTGTAGGCCAACCAGGAAGTTAGTTCCCTCGACAAAAAGACAATGGGATTTTTCCATTGTCTTTTTGTTCTGTTCTGTGGCAAACAAACGTTTATGATACTTACACTTTTTGTTCAGCAAGATAATCTCCACAAATGAACACCGCTTTTATGATTATCTAAGTGTAAATGCAATCAGCAGAAGTAAAAAGCTAACGTTAGGCTATAGAGGAACTACACCACGGTCGCATGAACGCGAGTATACACAACGAGGCTGTAAAGGCGGACGAGTCGGCGTGATGACGTTTAGTAGTCTCATTTAGCCACTTGTTAGCAACCGCCTTTTTTAATACATACTGTATAAAGGCTTCAACATTCATGAGTGAGGTATTTACTGTATTTTATGTCGTAGAACAAAACATTAAAATCTCTTCAGCTTGTGTTAACCACACACCTTAGTTCAGGCATCTAAACTAAAACCTGTTCAAAAAACCCATTGACTTCCAGACGAGGGAACCGGAAGTGCTAAAATGCTAACTCATTACCGGGTTTTAGGACACATTCCTATAGCACTCTATAGGGACAACAATTTCTGAAATATGTCCAGTATTTAAGGAGAGCGCTGTAGACAGCAGCTGCTCACAGGCTGCAATATAATCCAATTGGGGCAAGCTGACACCGTCATTTACGTCCACTACAAGTGCTTGTTTTTGCCATGACAGGCTCTGATTGTTATTAGAAGTGTCTGACATTATGGAAAGAGTCTCGCTCAAGGAGAAGTCTCGTTCTGAAATCTGGCGAGGTGACGTGTTGCCAGAAGACAACGGTGAAATAGTGGAATACATCCGTGGTGGAAGCCGGGCAGAGTTTTTTGTGTCGGAGTACAGAAAGCGTAGCTTAGTGTTATCTAAAAGATTTTCAATATCATGGCTGAATATTTAGAGGATTTTCACAATGTGGAGGAGGTCTTTGAATTTGATGGCCGTCCGTATTTATTTGAGCCAGAGTATACGGATATTCAGATTTCACAACGAGACTTCTCCTTGAGCGGGAATTGGACACAAAGGTAAGAAAAACGTTTTATTTCTCTGTAGGGTCATTTCCATAATGTTGTCAAACAGTTATGTAACAATCTGAGCCTGTCAGTGGCAAAAACAAGCACTTTTAATGGACGTAACGTTACATTGACGCTGCTCACTTGCCCTCACAGCTTGATTAGCGGCTGTTGGTTACAGCGGTCTCCCTCAATACTGGACCAATTTCAAAAAAAGTTGTCCCCATTAGACACAAAAACATGGGAACATAGGGTCCAGGTTGAAAATTACCAAAGTTACCCTTAAAAGTTGAAAAAGAGCAGGTGTGCGTATCAACTTTGCACTGCAGGACTACTGTACATAAAGTTAAGCCACATGTGCTCTCGCGAAAGCATGTGTTGATATATTCCAATTAGCTCACGTATTACTGAACATCTGTCACGTACAGGAGGGACAATTATGTTCGGTGATGTCAACCCTGTGTGTTTTGCATCTGTTAAGTCCTAATAGAGCCTTACAACATGAAACCTAACATCTGTTGGCAGCGGTGTTGGCCGTGGCCGCAGTACTGCAGTGTGTACAGGCTGATTAGGCTCGCTTCAGAACAGCTTCAGACTTGTCCTGAAGGTCAAACTTCAGATGTGAAGGAGCGATTCATTTCAGAAAAGTCATGTTGCCGTGACTACTTCTTTTAACCACAAATGAGAATTGGCTTTAACAAATAGAGTGTAACACGATGCATAAAATGTAGGGCTGCCCTACATTTGTGTGTGGCCAGCTACATCGTCACTGAATCGCCGTTGGAAGTGTTTCTCCAGCGCTCGTTGACGTAGTTATGTCGTTAAATAGCACCGGGAACTGGCTAACGGCATTTCAGGATGAAACAAAAATATGATTGGTTGACACTTCACTGCGTCATCGGAGTCACGTCGTAACGCAGCGCGTCAGGCGTCAGTTTGTAGCTTCATGTCACCGGCTACCATTGAAAATGACTTGTAACCTGTTGCTGTGTCCCTCGTAGAGTGAACACAACACTAGTCGATCAGACAACTAATCAATCGTTTCGGTCTTAGTCGACTAAGATTTCTTTCTTTGCCGTGGTAATCGACCTCCAAATCAGTGTTTGAATGCTTCGTTTTTTTTCTTTTTGAATTACATAAGTATGTAATAGTAATAATTTATAGTCCCAAAATAGCCCATGACATAAGGAATAATCCCACATTATTCATTATTCATATTCAAAATAATTATTATAAGTTATTTTCAGACGGATATCTCTGTTGTGTGTAGAGGTGCATGTGTGTACTGATGGAGACAGACAGACAGAAGAACATGTCAGCCTGCCGCGCCCCTTGAATATTTCTCATCGAAGCTTCGAAGCCCAAAAAAAATGTTACGGTTGGTTTGGTACAGCCCTAAGGACAACCCTGTTAATTGCCAATTGCTGCCAATTGGGGATTTGATGGATTTTTACACACTGCAAGTTAGCAAAAACATCACAGCTTATACAAACCCATCTACAGGGTCCATTCAAATATGTTTCTGATAACATTTGTGGTAATAAACAGGCAATGCAAAGGCTACATCTTTATCTAAATTTGATCTGAATTACCTACTCGTGACTCATCTCGCTGAGCTGGTCGGATTCATTTGCATTAGGTTGAGATAGAGTGTACTAGACTGCTGAATGGACCGCATAGCTCGCCACGCCACATTCATCACGCGCCGCGAGGCCGTCGTCGCCTGCTCAACAGTGAAGGCAGCAACCTGAGGCGCGTCCCCACTCCTCGCCGAGATTGTAAAGTACCAGCAGCTAGCATTAATGCTAAAATCATTAGCTCTGACCCTGCTGCCCTTATTGATAGCCAGTCTGGCACCTTCTTAATCTCTGAGGAACGATTGAGTTTCATGATTTTAGAAGTTCCAATCAGACAAAGTGCTTCAGTGTGGAATATATTGCGACCTTAAGGGCAGACAGAGTTAGGGAAGCATAAAAAAAAACTCCTCTCTGTTGCACTGCTGATGTCACTCTGCAGAACAAAAAAAAAAAAAGTACATGATTAACGGCGAGTTGAGATTAAAGTCATACAGAACTGTGGGAAAAATAAATGAAGCCCACTTCATCATCTCACTGGAGCAACAACTGCAATGATTCCATATGAAACGAAGACAAGCGCGCTCTGGCATTTTGATGGATGAGGGAAATCTATAGCCTATAATCTGCTGAGGGACCAATGTTGGATCCTACAATGCCTCACAAACCAGGTCTAAATCACTGTCAGCCTATAGCCATTTCCATAGAAACAAATACGCGCGGCACAGTGGCTGCCGCCAACTAGCGAGAGATGGAATCTGTGCAATAAAACAGGAAAGTCCCTCCGTGTATCATCACAATGTTGGTACTGGTCATAAAACAGACCCACGAGAATCCAGTTGTGCCAAAAGAGATCCGACTGTAGACATTGTGCAACTGGCTTTCTATCAAATAAACAAGTTTCCTATAAAATGTAACAAAGAAAAAATCTACAAACAAAGCTGCATGCGTGTCAACATCGTGTGATTTATTTTTAAGTCTACTACTGAGGCGTGGCAGCCTGTTTCTCCACTTAATTGATTTCCCCCCATGGAGCATTCCCTCAATCACCAGTACCCATTTAGTTTTTATGTTTGCCATAATGCCGCTATCTATCAGCTCTAAGTGGAATAAACTACCTCCATATAGGCCTAACGCTAAGCACTCTTTAGTTTATTTGACAAAACCACCACGGTGAAGTATTTTACTGTCGAGAGTCGTTTCTGCTGACTGTCCCTAAAGCTCAGACGGAGATGAGTAAGAGAGGCCTTGAAGATCGCTGGCTCCTCTGCAGCAGAAAGATTTACAGCTCCTCAAATGTAGGAGCACAGAGTTTTAAACTGTGGTCTCCACAATGGAGGACGCATCTGGTGAAAACTGTCAGCGCTTTCATTAAAGCTGGTGGTTTCAGGACCGTGCCACTGTTTTCTATTTCTGTGTTGTTCCCTTGTGAGATCTCTACTGTGATCATCTCAAATATTGAGAAAGCTACATCGCCGTGCTATTTTTGGTGCGGTTGAACAGAAGACTGGCATGGGACTGGAGTGGTACACATATTAAACTGTGGTAGAGTATCTCAGCCTCTCATGCGGTTTCTTGTGGACAGACTGGTGTCAAATTGGCAGAAATATATAGGTATTTGATATGTTCTTATTTAAAATACACAGGAAATGTATAGGGAACTGGATACTTAAAGGGAAACACCACCTAAATTAAGAATTCCAGTAGGTTATTTCCATGGCCTAGTAAAGTTCAATCAATGTGTGAACATGAGCTACTCTCACTCAAAGCCAGAAACCAGAGAAGTAAGTCTCAAACTTGTGATGTCATAGGGTATAAAGTCTGGAGCTGTCTCCATAGACAATGAATAGGAGACTGAATCACTTCACCGGCTGTGTGTCTCATAACTCAGCTGCACACGGACCACAGAGAGACGTGCCGAGGCTTTTTCAGGTCGGGTAGAATCAAAGTTGACGTTATCACTGTTGATCCAGTTCATTAGCTTGCTTCCATGGCTACATAAGGCTGTGTTTGTTTCATGTGTGGCAACGGGGTGTCGAAATGGGCAGTGGACAGGATCTCACAGATCCAAAACAATAACAGACGTTCTGGACCGGAATGGAAAAAAAACAGACTGGTTGTAGCATCGTTGTCGGAGAAGCCAATATTTAAATTTAGCATGTTCCCTTAATCTCTGATGACATATCATGGTCATTTTATGATTTATTACAGACAATATATTACATATTGGTCCTTTAACTATTTCATGCCCACGTTCACATGGGAACTTCACAACTCTCTAATGGACAAAACAATCTCACCTCACGGTCCATTTAGTAGCTGTTCTGGAGCTTTCAAATGTTGTCAGCATTGATGGCAACATGGACAAGAAGTCCTTAAAGGTGCTAAATGAGAGATTGGGAGCATTTCTATTGCCTCCGCACGGCTCTCAACATGGCGACGGCTGAGCCAGCGGCTAGCTAACAGTGCTAACAGTGAAAATGATGGCAAACACTGCTGACAGAGCTAACTGTGTTAACCTGGGGGGGGAACTAGAGGGTCCGTGCTACGCTTACGCAATGGTACTGTCGGTCAGGACGGCGTTATCAGCTGTAACCGTCGTATGAGAGCAGTGCAGAGCGGCAGCTATGAGCTAGCCGGTGGGGCACGCTCACATGCACGAACATGCACTAAAAGCAAAGAGAAGCTCGTATTACACAGAGAGAGACTTCATTCTCTGCTCAGGTAGACATTATTCCTCTATATCTTTACATAAAAAAATAGTTGTTTGATACTATATTAATGCTCTGGATATCGTATATATAGAACCTTCAAAGTGCTCAGAAAAATGTTAAATTTAAATTTCTTTTCCATGGAAATTTGGCAACTTCTATCTACTGATGAAGATCATGTAATATGATCAAAAGCTCCAGAACAGCTACTAAATGGACCTTGAGGTGATATTGTTATGTACCAGAGAAGCAACAATAACCCGTAGCTTTACTAGGTTACTGTATATACATATGTTTTAGTATGTTTCTTGGTAATTATTGTGACTTTGACTTAGACTTTGTGACTACTTGTAACAAAGCAATTTTACTTCTACGGTTTGCCATAATAGTTTTGTACAAATTCCGAGGCACTTATCATGATTCTGTTAGGAAGTTTTATGTAAATCTTAAATTGATCATACACGAGGAAACTGCAAATGACTCACTTTACTGTGATTATCTGTCTGTCAATCTAAAAATTGCCTCAAACTTTTTGTCTCAGGAATTCAACCAGATGGAAACACACTTGTGTCAAGTGTGCTAAGCCAGTCTCTGCCCTGCCAGAGAGAGAGAGAGAGAGAGAGAGAGAGAGAGAGACATTGGTAGGAATAGAGAGAGACAGAGAGAGAGAGTGGGCGGTGATTAACATGCTGCAGTCAGGATGCATTTCAGAGGGGTACTGGGAGGAAACGACGGGCCATTACAGCACAACTAAGGGTCTGTTAATCAGCTTATTAGGGTTTAATTGAGGGTAGTTAATTAGGAGTCGGTGGGCAGTCTGTGCTTGGGGGTCAGGCTGACGTGAGAAGCAGCTGGCAGAGCAACCTGAGACGATTGTTACTGATCCATTTACACAAGACCAGTGATTGATTGGCAGGAAAATTAGCCTTAATTACACCTGTCTATTTCTGCCCCCCTTTAAACCTTTTAGGAGCCATAAATTAACCCACTAGCTCCAGTGAACAAGGAGCTGCGGCGAGACTGTGTTGGAGCAGAGCAAACACACTTACAGTAGGCCCAGACTGTATGTCTCCACAAAAATCATCAAGCGCCGGTCTGCCTTTGAGGACGCAAGCTGTTTAAACCGAGTGGAAAATACAATATTCGGTGTGTGTTGAGGGACAGAGACAAAAGCGGCCTTCTGGCTGCAGCGAGGCATAAGCTCACCTCACACCGTCTCTCGACTGAGACGACTCCACATCTTAAAAATCTTTTTTTTTTTTTTTTTTTTACTCCCCCTCCCCATATAGAGCAGCAAACAAAGGTGTGCTTGTCCTCACTTCTTAAAACCAGCTCTGCATAGGGCAGCGGCTACCACCAGAAGCTGATTATGGACTCTTTAAAGTTAGATTTGATTTAATGTCCTGCTCCTGCCTCAGCTGGACCACGGGGCACAGGAATGTGGCTCGCTGCTCGGATTGGCTTTGCTTAGCCCGGGGTGGATTCATCCTGTCTATAGGGCCAGACAGGAGGAACAGAGCGGTGCCACATTCGGCTTGCCCATCTGGGGAATAAACACGCTGCCTGCGCAGGGGCCAAAATCCAATAAAGAGGCTGACAAAGGCCTGCTTCTTGCCTAAGAATGCCAAACAACATGTGATCCCCCTTTGGGAAATAACTCCTATGTCTGTTCCTCATCGCCCTCTGGGTCAGAAATAACGCCTGGGGAACTTTTGGCACATGTCCTGCTGAGGACGCCATGTGCTGTGACAACCTATTAGTGACAGTGGGGTCCAGCCAATCACACAAATCAGCTGTAATCTGACAGGACTGGTGACATGCTAAATGCACTTTCACATGAAAACTGCAATAATAAATAACAATTAGTTGACTCATTCAGAGCTCACACACACGCTGAAAGTGTTAGCGAAAGCACACTTTGGAACAACATGCCATAAATTACATAGAGAACATTACTGAACACTTACTGAATCAGCTATAATGAAACTACACGTTATGTCATCAGCCTTCCAGGGATCAGAATTAATATCTGGAATGTCTAAAAGGAAAAAGTGACGCAGCTAATTTGCAGCAAAAGGCAGCGTTTTGCTCCCATTTTCTCGCCAAATCTCACTTGCCTTGAATGGCGGCCCTGACACCAAAAAATGAACAAAGGCTCATTGACATGTGTGCTTCGGACCCACCTCCAACACAGCTCACTTCACATTTCTGTCAGTCACTGCTAAGTGCTATCCGGCTGGGTTTCGCTGTCTCTGGCTCCGGTGACTTGACACTTAAAGGAACTGAGGGGAGGTTGGAGGTGTTTAGTGGCTCACTGTGGGTAACCTCGCAACTCATACAGCAAGTGACAAGTAAGAAACTGCAGATGTGTCGCCTCGAGGTGTGTCACAGTTCCACATTTTAAATATAAGGCGAGAAATTACTCTCAAAAATGCGTTATTTTGCAGTATTAATGAGATGAACTACTTCTTCCTCAAGTTTTAAACATCTACAATGGAGTTAGCTTTAGCCACAAGGCCAAAAGCCCATCGATTCTTTGATAATTACTATAAGCCGTAGCAATATGGTCATGGGATCAGGTTGAGTCAAACACAATAAAGCTGATCCGAGTGTAGCGAGTTGCAGGATGAAGGTTCAATTTCATATCCGTCGCCAATAATACAATTCTGTATTTAGAGCAGCCTATTTTGCATTTAAGACTCGCTTGATTGTGACCCCTGGTATTTCTCCACCACATTCCTCCTTCTATTCCTCGAGTCTATCACGCAAAAATACATTATGCATCTCAAAACAGGTTAAACGAACAGAGGTAACCTTTTAGGGCTGCACGATATGAGGAAAATATGCGATAACATTGTTGGATTTTCGAGATAACGATATTACTTGCGATAAATAAACCGATATTAAAGTCTACTCAGTTCTGCCTTTCTGCTGCTTTCAGTATTCTGTTAAAATACAACAAATTTCTTGTTGGAATTAAATATATGAAAAGAAATTCTAACATTCTTTCCTTGAACAAATTAAATATTGAACTGAACAGAAAAGGCACCAATAAAAAAAAGAATTATAGTAAATCCCTGAGTGCAATGTCACAGTCTTTCGGGATGTGTTTATCGCACAAGTTGACATCGCGATGACGATAAAAAAAACAAAAACGATATATTGTGCAGCCCTAGTAACTGCCAGCTCATGCAACTCGCATCAAACTGTGCCGGCACGAACATGCCTGTTATTTCTGGTCCATGTTCCATGACGCCTTGTTGTATCAACTGAATGAAAAGGTCCTTCTGTTGAACTTTAGCCTTCCAATCTCCACTCCAATTCAAATGACACCTAGTGTATATATTTATATAAACATTGTGTTAGCAGGGACACATTCCTGCCCGCACACACTCAACCCCGTCCTCCATATTAGAACTGGCTTCTCCCAATGGCAGTTTATTTTAAAGTAGTTGTTGCCGTTCGCCCTCGGCGACCTAAGAATGTTTGCTGAGGATTTACAAGGCGACATTTACAACAGCAGCCCAGGCGTCTCCATTCTCTTCCTATTTTCACACTCAGAAAGCCCACACACAGAAAACATCCCCTCCACTCTGAGAGCTCGGGCACGGCCATTCTGGGATTGTGACATTGGCTTAGTCGTATTGCACAAGCAAAGAGGCTTGAAGAAAGTGGAAGGTCAATTTGTTGGGGAAAAAATTGTAGCATCAAACTCTGGCCCGGAGTTCCAGCGTTGCTCGATGCGAAGTGACATTGAAGGGAAGAAAATGCTGGGATTACATTTATACGGTAAATATGTAAAGACAACACAAGAACAAGCTGCGGGGCTGCAGAGCAGAGCCCTTCATACCCGACCAATCCCCTCGTAACACTGAATCAGAACCTATTTATGAAATCCCGGTGGCAAACACGGGCAGATCCTGACCAAAGTGCTAAGATTCTTCAGCTCGCGGAGCGAAAGCAAACACAGCAGCTCAGGCTTTTTATGAGAAAAAATGTCCGGCTGAACAAGGAGGCATTCATACGCTGATTCATACCAGCCTGTAGCTCAGTGAGAGGACAGCCATCTGCTATCACACTCCCCCGCTAAGAGCCTGTTATAGAAGGACGAGCCGTGGATCATCATGTACATGTTACATCCATATAGACTTACTGGAACTAACACCTCCGCTACAGGAAGGGAAAACAGCTCCGCGGCTGTGGTTTTCTGCCTCCTCAGGTGAACGTGCATTTCACCGCTCCATGTAATATGATTGGTCTTTTACAGCGCGGTTTT
Organism: Sebastolobus alascanus; assembly: GCA_916701645.2. NCBI lineage: Eukaryota > Metazoa > Chordata > Actinopteri > Perciformes > Sebastidae > Sebastolobus > Sebastolobus alascanus. Next base: position 806,527 of record CAKAOJ020000220.1, on the reverse strand, counting down.
ACACAGCGGGGTAATGCTATGCCTTGTGAATGGCTGTCAAAACTATTGCCTCTGTAGGCTTGTAAGCCAGATTGCATGTGTTCAGAGAAAAACGTTTTCCTTCCACTGTAATGGAAAATGAGGGTGGTGACGCTAAAAATTAAACATTAGCAATTTTATCTTTAAAGCTGCACTAATCAATCAGTATTTTTACATTTAAGGTGGAACAAATGACTGTGTGACTGAATGAAGTCGCTCATAGTGACGAACCCCCTGAGAGTTATCATCCAACTCTGCAGTTCCTCTCAGCTATACGGAGCATTTTGGCCTATTTTCCCTCATTGTTTTGCTTTTCTGGCCCACAACTCCACTCTTTCAATCTTGTTTCCAGCTGCAGCAGGCAGCTGTTTTCAGCAAAAAAAAATATAAATAGTGGCACATCTGGCAAGCTAGGCAACCAAAAGAGAGCTAGTAGGAGAGTGAATAATACCCTTTAATTCATCACGTGGCCAGAAACCCAACTGTCCAAAAAATATCAGTAAATGCAGCTTTAAAGGGGACATATCACGCTCATTTTCAGGTTCATAATTGTATTTTGGATTTCTACCAGAACATCTTTACATGCTTTAATGTTAAAAAAACATTTTTTTTTCTCACACTTTCTCTATGAATATACCTGTATTCATGCTCTGTCTGAAACGCTCCGTTTTAGCACCTGTCTCTTTAAGAAGCCCAGTCTGCTCTGATTGGCTTGCGGGAAAATATGATGCACCTTTACAAAGGTAGTTCTCAAGCCGTGGGCGATATATTCTAATGAGCCTGCATGTGACATAGGAAGGGGAGCCAAATCTGAATGGCTTGTTGAATCACATGTTTTCTGATCTAGACAACCCACAAAAAAACTGACTGGGTCGTCTTATTTCTTAGTTTGTGGGTTGGAGGGAACTCCAGATACCCAGACGTATGAGCACAAGCACTGAAAAAGTGAGATTGTCATGATATTTCCCCTTTAAGATAAGGAAAACTATATTGCTGACAATAGTTGATAGAATGTTAAGAAATGTTAAGAAGAGCTAGCACCTTAAAGGTCGATCTAAAAAGACAGTCTGCCGCTTCAAGCTGTCAAGAGCTGATTTAAGCGAAACCTTTTAGATTGCATGACGCTTTCTGACTTTCACTATCAAAACTAGTGCTGAAAAGAGTACTCGATCAATTGCTTAGATGATCAATCATTTTCAACAGAAAATTCACAACAGTTTTGGTCATCAATTTATCATTTAAAGGTCCCATATTGTAAAAAGTGAGATTTTCATGTCTTTTTTATTATAAAGCAGGTTTAAGTGATATATAAATACTGTGAAAGTATTGAAACGCTCAATCCATGAGGAAATACACACAGAAAGTATTCAGAAATTGTGTCTTTGAAACAAGCTGTCAGGATTTCTGTCCATTTGTGATGTCACAAATACACAATTTCACAGTTTTAAACGTAAACATTCTAAATGTGTCCGAGTTTATTTCCAGTTGCAGCGTGTGTGAATGACATCAGCTGACAGGAAGTAAACATGAACCCAAACTGTTACCAAGCGATGCAATTGCGTCGCAGTTGCGTTGAAATGCACTTAAACGGAGCGTTTCAGACAGAGGGTGAATACAGGCATATTCAGGCTGACAATGCGAGGAAAATGTCCAGTCGCTTTTAGAATTGATTTTAAAGTACTTTTAATCACTTATAAAGCTCTGAATGACCTGGCACCGGAGTATATAACTGAGCTCCTCACACGGTACTGTCCGAACAGGCCCCTCAGGTCTGCCAGTCTGGGTCTTTTAACCGTTCCAAAGACCAGGCTAAAAACAAAGGGTGATCGAGCCTTTGCAGTACTGGCACCCCGACTCTGGAATAGTCTCCCACTGAGCATCAGATCAGCTGACTCTGTCACCACTTTTAAATCCAGTCTTAAAACTCACTTTTATGAAATGGCTTTTCCAATCAGCTGAATTTTGAGTCCTTTGTATGCTTAAGTGCTGATGTGTATGAATGTGCACATGTAATTGTATGAATATGTATATGCTTATTTCTTTATTTACCTATTTTTTACTGTTTTTATTTCATTATTTATGGTTCATTGTATTCTGCTGTCTATGATGTGAACTTCTTTGGAAAGCACTTTGTGCTTTAAAAGTGCTCTACAAATAAAATTATTATTATTATTAAAATACTGTGGGTTTTTTTTACATTAAAGCATGTAAACATGTTCTGGTAGAAACACAAAATATAAGTTTGAACCTGAAAATGAGCATGATATGGGACCTTTAAGTCAGTTATCAAGCAAATATCTCATATTTGCTGTTCCAGCTTTTCAGGATTTTGCTCTTTTTTATCATTGTAAAAGGTTTGGGACTGTTAGTCTGACAACAGCAATTATGAAGACATCACCTTGGGTTCTGGGAACTTTTGGGCAGAGTGGAAAATTAAAAGATGAATTTAAAAAAAAAAAAAAAAAAAAAATCAACAGATTGACTGATTATGAAAGTGATAGTTAGCTGCAACCGAGATCGCAACAGAAAGCCTCACATCCTGTTTGATTTTTAACAAATTTTAGCCATTCTAAAAGCACTTCTCCTTTGAGTACATCTGGTGTACTTTGAAAATACCTTTCCTGCAAAGCTCATCAACCATGCCCTACAAATGTGTGTGAAAGCCACTGATGTCATACAGTATTTGCCTGAGAAAAAAAAACATACTTCCTGAGAGGTGTGATGAGTCCCACACAAACAGGATGCTAAATAGGTCGGAGTTACGAGCTGTTGGTTTCAACCCACAAATTCAAACCATGAACATGAAACTGCCTTCAGGGCGCTTGGGATTAAATTGCTTTGATTCTCCACTGTAAACCAGAGTTCACAGACCCGAGGTTAAAGATGCAACCCACACAATTGCAAGCATGTTGTTATGACGTTGCACTTCTTATTGTGGTCTGAGAAACCATGACATGGAACTTTTTTGCTTTAGCCAGCTAACAAAGAAGGAGCCTTGGAAATATGACCCACCTTCACTATCAGGTTTCCCATCTGATGAAAAGCGCCAAATGTGGAGCGACAGCTCTGAACTGTCTATACATGTCTGGTTCAATGGCTGAATGATTTATTATGTTGCTTTTTGTCTACTAATCCCTCACCTCTTGAAAAGAAAAAGGTCACTTAATAGGGTGCTTTGCTACCTCCTTAGGCTCTTCGCGTCCTCTCTGCTCATGTGTTCCTCCTCATTGGAGAGATTTTGTGACTTCAATGACAATAGCTCAAATACAAAACAAACAAGTGCAGCATTATCCTAAAGCAAAATCTGCACTCTTTTTTAAAGGGTGAATGGTTATCTCAACACCAAAGATATCTTCTTAAGTAACCATATACTGCTACATCTGGCCCATTAACATGATTCCCCAACCTTCACACACGCCGAGGCAAACGCATGCACGCAAACTCATAAAAACAGATACTGCAGATGCACGCAAAGATACCCATTTTTAGTTCCGCTCGTACCCGTTAGTGTGACATGTGAGCTAATCTGTCTTCGCTCATCAGCTTGTGGCCCACTTAGAGTCACTTGTCGGCCTCAAGTCACCAGGATACGAGAAGCGGATTGCTGGATCAACCTGCCCTTTGTTTGGGGGGGGGGGATCTCAAGTTGCAGAGAGCTTTGATTGTGTTACTGGAAGAGATTATAACGGTGGACTAACATGTCACATCTTAGTTATAGTTTTGCCATAATTACAGGCACAATATTTAGAACCATAGCTCGTGCCAGAGGACTTGTGGCATCTTTGTATTGACTCCGCGAACGACAGAGGGATCAACGCAGTCCAGATGTCGGAGTCTTCCTTTCTTGTAAACACTTTCCACAAACATCTCTGCGAGCGGTGCGCCGGTCCAAACGCTCCGGGGCAATTTCACTGAGGTTTGACAGTGAAGCCGGCGACAAACCATATTTGTCATCTTGCGGCGCGCGGTAATACACACCAGTAATCCACATAAACATCTCCGTTCAATGCTGCCATTGTGCCACGATTCTGCTCGACAACCGCTCTATAAAAGCAACCTTTGTGATGTTGAGTTTTTTAACGCATCCGTCAAGCCGACCTCAGGGCGAGCTGGCCTTTCCACACGAGATTGTGTTTAAAGGCGAGAGGAGGATGCTACACGGCAGCTCTGTCATGAGCGATTCGTCAGCTGGGAAGCGAACACTGGGCTCTTTCTCACTCAGCAAGACCAAAGACAAGACGGCCTCGCCTCAGGTTTAATCGCTCTATCTGCAGTGCACTTAACAAACCCTCCGCCTGAGTGTTGATTGGTAGAAGTGTATGTTGAAACGTTTACTGTCTGCAGGATTTACTTTCTTGTGCTGAAATAAAAGCCCACAAATATAAATGCTCATTCGACGTGTTGCTTTCAGCCGGAGTTTAATTTTCAAAAGTCACAGCAACATAAATATCGAGTGGTGAGTATGTGCTTCCTCGCTGTCGTCATCTTAATAAGGCAGACAGCAGCTGTCACATAATCCAACTTCCCCGTCTACATTACAGCAGCCTCCTCCATATGAAACACTTCAGTGTAGGCCACATACCTCTAGTATTCTGTCGTGGATCTGAAGGCCTTCGTCCTTGTCCGCCGGACCTTCCTCGATGACCTTGGATACGAAGATCCCTTCATTCGAAGTGCTGTCACTGTCGTCCTGTGGAATAAATTGCAGTTAGTGTCTGGACAATAATAAAAACAACAGTGCTCTGTTTGTTAAGGACAAAATCTTCGAAGTTTAGTGCTCACATCTAAACAAAAGAAGCGTTCAATACATCTCTCAATAAAACTTAACGTATACTACTTTTAAACCCCCTGAAAACATTTTGCAGTTTGCTCCCACCAAACAAATAAGTTTTGTGAGTCTCTAAAGTTAAAGGGGTCAGAAGTAAACATAAGAATAAGAAGAAAACATATTTGATCATCCTAACTGAGCTGCCGTAGCCATGCAGATAGTTTCAGTTTTCCGGGCCAAACTTCTGCTGCCACCCCAATAAAATGGAGGTGAACCGAGTGTAGTTAGTGCTGCTCAAAACACTGAAAAACATCAAGTGAATGGTATTGAACAGCAGCATGTCTTTCTAGAAGTAATTTACAAGTTACTCAAATTAATCCACAGATTTCCCTGTCAGCAGTTTTCATATAGGAAGTAGGACTGTGTATCGGAAAGAATCTGGCGATATGATACTTATCGTGATACTGGGGTAACGATTCAATATATTGTGATATATATTGTGATATTGTAAGCAAGGCGATATATTGCGATGTTTTTAATTTAATTTTAGGAAAACTATCATAGTATAAAGAACACACCAGAAATACACCATTTTAGAATAGGAAAGAATGACACATTTATACTGCCTGCAAAAAACGACGAGCTAGTATGACATGGTTGGTATTCTAGTTTCATATGATTAAGAATGAGCCCGCTACAGCCTCTGAAAGAACGAACAGCGGTCTGGCGGTGGGCCGTCAGATTTTTAAGAGGTTAATTAAATCGACACAGTATTTTGGAGAATCAATACAGTACGGCACAACATAATATCGCGATACTCATGTGTATAAATATTTTTTTACACCCCTAGGAAGCAGCAATTTCAGAGGCGAATATCTCAAATTCTGGGCACAAGAAACCAAAAATATCTGGAAGGCAAGATACCAGTAGAGGGGAATAGAAAAATAAGTCTATTTGTAATTTGGGTGAACCGACCCTTTAACCCTGCCCTATGAGTGTGGACTTAAGGTTTAGCTTCAGATGCTTCCCAGGCCTTAAGGGGTGATCCTGGCCTGCAAAAGGGCATGTGGACATGTTGGATGGCCATGAGGTAGACTACATCTAACACTGTGGCCCTGACCCCAGAGTCAGAGCTAAGACTGCTAACATCTCTATCAGCGCTCTCTTCAAAACCACATGAAATGCGTTCTACACTCCTGCTGAGCTCTGCAACACAACTGCAACTTAATGGGACACTTAAAGAAACCTCAGAAGTCACAGCGCTAACTCTAATTAATCATTTCTGGTCCGCTTCCTCTTTCAGGGGCATCGTGCACTTCAGTGTTAAACGCAGCAGTGCTTTGCTGCTAATTTTTTTTGACAAGCTTACTTCTATCTTCAGAGCTGTGGACAAAACTAGCCCTTTCCAGGGACCACAAAACCTGGCAGCTGATTGCTCTTACCAAGTCATGCCAGCATAACAGCCACATGAAACACATGTGTCAAAGGCTACGGGGATATTAGCTATTTCCATTTTAATGAATAGCTTCTTATACTGCTGATTTGAGGCTAGCGGGGAAAGCGAAAGCCAAGTATTATCTCTGCTCTCTTATGGTTGGGTTTGATACATGGTTCTGTCACGAGAGCGAGAAAGGTCGCAAATCTACGAGACCGTGGACTCCGGTAAAAAACACAGCTTTTTATAGTTTCCCCCGCTATAAAAAGTTTTACTATGATAATCTATGTCGCTGCAGAAAAGTGCGTCAGTGTGGCAGTGGAAAAACAGCTCTGTAACAGTAGAGTACAGTCCCGATGAAACCGATACGGGGAACACCATTTCGAACGGGACCGCCGCTGCAGAAAGAAGCTCCATGTATGGATGATGGAGTTGTAACCAGTGTTGAGATATTTTCAACCCCTTCACTCAGCAGAGCGTGTGGCATCATTAATGACTTTCGCTTCAGAGCTCCGAGGCAGAAAACATAGTGGCTGTGAAAGGTTCAGGCCGGGATAAAAGACCCTTTCCTCTCCTCTGTGTTTACCTCACCACCAAAATCCCCTCAATTAGAGACAAAACAACTGCGGTCAAAGCCAAAATCCCAGATTTAACTCTCGTAAAAGTAATTATAGTTTTTTTAATCTGTAATGCCAAATCCGCTAAACCAGACCAATATATAAACACAATAAAACTTAATAGATGCGGTCCATCTATCCACAGGCTAGAGAACACATGGCATGACTGTCTAAGCTGTGTCAGTCAGTACTGAGAAGGCCTGTGGTGCTTTTAGTATACATGCTATTCATTCCTGGCTTGCCATATGACACTTGGCTGATCACCGGGGGAGATGAAACCCTCCGAGACGCTCGGCTTTCAACCTACCGCGCATGGCCTTCCTCCTATGATGTTAAAACCCAGAGATCCGCCCTCACGAAGAAGGACAACCGTCATGCTTTTAGTCTCGCCTTCCTACAGACAGACAGAGGAGAGACACGTGAACACAGAGATGGCAGGAGGTTATAACATAATAATCCGTATTTAACTCCAGGTGAGCGACAGAATGATTCGACAGGGTACTTAAAGAGGAACAAATTATCTAAGTTATTAACAGAGGCGCTTAAACACATAAAATTATACAAACAGAACAAGGTGTAGGAGTAAGAGGAAGTGGATATTACCCTCCCCTACACATTAAGGGGTGATGTGAAAGTCTAACAGTGAAAACTGGGTTCATATCTTCACTAGGGCTGAACAATTAATTGACTTTATATCAAAATCGCAGTTTGAAACATGCATCTTTCAAATCGCAAGTTAAATTAAATAACAGCTTCTTCCAAGGTGTAGGAAATTAAAGTTTTACTCCCAGCTGGCAGGTTCTACTTCCCTGTAGCTAATTGGTGTTAATTATGTGTTAGCCAAACAAAACAGAGACTGAACTTGTTCTGCAGTTAATCATTTCTCTGCGAGCCTCTCTGTACAATTAACGTTCAGCCAAACATAACATCACTGACCGACCACACAAAAACACCAAAAGAGTGGTGAAATAAACATTCTAGCTAATCGGCTAACTCAGACAGACAGGTAGCTAACGGTTAGCTCTGTGGTTTTCGAGTGTTGGCTAAATGACAGAGAGCTGGTGGACGAAGTTGTTGGAATCTCATGGTTAAACTTCTAAGTACATCATATAAATATTTTAAGATAATATCACCCAAAAAGCTCTGAATCTCTTGCAGGTCCTCCCAACTATTTTATCTGATGAAATTATTTTCTAGAAACAAGATGTGTTTCTGATTATGCTTGGTAGAAATTATATTGATTAAAACAGTAGGCCCAGAGTTTAATTTATAAAAAAAAAATATCACAAATTAAGCTGCTAATCCCAATATTGGTAAAACAAAAAGCAATTGAATATTTTCCTCAAATGGTTCAGCCCTAACCCTCACCACTCTCTGATGTGACCGGCCCAAAGAGCCAGCAGCCCTTCCCTCTCACAAACTGTTATCCTATGTAAATGAATACACCAGAGGACCTCTTACTCAGTGGCAACATGACATGAAAACCTCTGGGAAACTCGCAGAGTCAGCTCTTAATCTGTTTTTTTCCAAGCGGGACTCAGAGGGGAGTTATGAGGTAACATAATTTCAGCTGCCACTCCAGTATGCTGCGACATAGAGAGCCTAAATATAAAGCTTGGCATGTACAGTGTCCTGCCTGCCATGTATTCTAAAAAGACCATCATGTGCATGTCAGGCCATTCAGGAATGTGCACTCCTGCACCGCGTGTCACGGCAGCATTAGCGACACATGCTTCCACATTAAGGTGACTACAGCCGTTACTGTCAACAAGTGGACAGTTGGGCATCAAGTGAAAACTGAGTTGACAAATAAAAGCAAAAAACGTAAAGGGGCCTTAATTAACTTGAGTTAAACTGAATCGGCCACAAGCCTCAAAACAAATTAGAGGGATTTTAAAGGTGTTTTTACAATTTCGTCCGCTAGAGCCATTAAAATGAACTCAGAGTAATTAAAGGAGCGATTTTTTTCCACATCTGTGAACACTCTGGCACAGCTCTAATCCCTAAGAAATGAAGTGAATCTCTTCCAGGAGGCTGTGTATTTACTTAAACATAAAGGTATGCCTAGGTGATAAAAAATAACATGTCCTTACCACCAAAAAGGCAAATTATCACGCTGACATCACTTGTGGGGGGGGGGAAGCTATGTCAAGTAAACAAACGTTTAGCATTAACTTTAATGGGAAAAGAAGAACGGGGCAGTTTGTTTCTGAGGGAGGAGGCGAACTGGCAGTGAAACGTTGCTAACTGGTGACTTGGCACACGAGCCTTCACCTCAGCACCAGTCACACTTTCCGAGTCTGTCCTGCATCAAACTGCTTCCCCTCCGTCTGCCTCGTGTATCTAATTATAGTGGAGGTATGTAATGCTGAATGAAAAAGGAAAATATTAATTCACAAACTATTGGCCTGTGTAGAGCTGCAACTACTAATCGATTAGTTGTCAACTACTAAATTAATCGCCAATTATTTTTTTTATAATCGATTAATCGGTTTGAGTATTTTTTTTTAAGAAACAAACGTGAAAATTCTCTGATTCCAGCTTCTTAAATGTGAATATTTTCTGGTTTCTTTACTCTTCCATGACAGTAAAATTAATATCTTTGAGTTGTAGACAAAAGCAGACATTCGAGGACGTCATCTTGACATAGTTATAATCTTAGGTCACACAAAGGGCTTCAGTTTAAAGTTCCTTCTATCGGTACAGAAGCTGGCAAAACAAGCCTGTTCCACTACCGTCCTGGTTCTCCTGGAACGATCTGCAAGCTAAGCTTAAACCGGAGACCCTTATCTCTTTAAATGATTTTAAACATAGAATAAAGGAAGTGCTCACTGCTAGCTGCAGTTGCTTCAATTAACTAACAAACACATGACCAACATGCTGCCGTGTTAATGCACTCTATGATGTAATGTACTTTGAGGTACCTATTGTTGCTGCCCTGATTCAATGTTGTTGTCTTGTTATGTGTGTGATGCTGCTTTTTGAGTCTGTCTTGGCTAAGTTATGATGATTTTATAGACCAAACAACTAATCGATTAATCGAGAAAATAATTGACAAATTAATCGACAATGAAAATAATCATTAGTTGCAGCCCTAGGCCTGTGATTAAGAATCGGAAACTCAGTGGCCTGGTCGTGGAGATTTCAGATTGTGGAGGATGTTGTATGGTAGGTTTCAAATCAATTTGAGGATATTTATTGTATGTATGTAAAGTAGGGCTGGGCAATATGGAAAAAATCAAATGTCACAATATTTTTTTAACAAGTACCTCAATATCGATATTGCGACTATATTGTAGGGTTGGTGCTCTCGCAAAATATTTAGACAATGAGATTTTTGATAAATAATCATCAGTAATGTGGATAAAATTACTTGTGGGTAAAAGCAAATAATAGAACAGCTAGAACAGTCTGGTAAGTTAAGAAAATGACATCACTTTACTGTAATGCAGCCTTTAAAACCAGGAAAAGACAACACTTGTGCCATATTACAATATCCAAAATCTAAGTCAATGTCTAGTCTCATATCAAGATATCGATATAATATTGATATATTGCTCAGCACTAATGTAAAGGAAGCAGCAGCTTAATCAATGTCATTCTTTGAAGGGTTACTTCCAAATAAAAATAGCCAAAACTCATGTTTTCAGTGACTTCTAGATAGCTTGTATTAATGTGATCTCTGTCATATTTAATTGGCACCAATGCACTAGAGATAACTAATGGGCTACATTATTCTGTTAAATTATCTCACAGATTTGTGCTTTTAAAAATAGACCACAATTAGCCTTATCAGATTGAGCCCATGATTACCCAAATCAAATTCAATGGAGGCTTAATCTGTTTGATGTCTTGTGATTTTGATAGACACTCTTTATCGCATCAAGTAGCGCAAACACTGTCACCGGCACGCAGCTGAAGAAGGAGCTCGGCTCAGAACGGAGATCTGAGGCTGAATGGAAAGTGTGACAGCCCTGAAGTGAACCAGAGGGAGAGCTGAGCCTTTTTGTTTTTGCTTTGTTTTATTACTCTGGCTGCGCTCACTGAAGATGTCTAAAAAAAAAAGTGTTGGGACTATTATTGGAAAGTCGAGTCAGTTATTTCCACATAGCCAGGTCATCCAGATCTCCCTCACAGTCGCTGTCTGGATATTAAAAGAAGACATTAAAAATCCTCCATCTGGCTCAGGAAGCGACGGAGACGCAAAAACAAACTAAAGTAGGTTACCCGTCACGATGGGCCTGTATTCCATCTTTGACAGTCATTCGAGGAAGAAATGTGTCACAACAAATCCGCTTCAGACACTTCTCACCGAGGAAATTTGGATTTGTGAAACACTGGCTAGTAACCGATGCGCTCCATTTAGCTGTTCCAGGTTCATGGCATTGCGAATGCTGGCTCAGTAGCGTGGCTTCAAAGGAACGGAGCCATCATAAATGTCATTACCTGGGCTTTTGCTGCTTTGACAAGCCAAAATATCCCTGCGAGAGAGGTTTAATAGGCAATAAATGTCACCAAATCTGATAACAATTGATCACTGACATCACAAAAAGGAAGCTAGCTCTCTGAGAGGGTTTCAGTGGCAGCACTCCCTAATCCCACTTGTGATGCTTCGGTTCATATTGCCATGGCTCTCCCACCAAACAATCCTGCTCTCTGCTTGACTGGACCCCATGAATGAGCCTTTCTAGAATAAAAAAAAAAAAGCTTTCCAACAAAACCACATCATCCACAAAATGTAGTTCGCTCTCCTCCCGACCTGCTCTCCCTCTCTTATGTGAATGATTTCCGGAACAATTCCCGTGTTCAAGGCGTTTCAGAACAAGGGACTTTATTCCCTCTGTTAACATTAGTAGAGCTAATAGACTGAACGTATATATCTCAGCGGTATGGGACTGAAACACCGCTGTGCAAGTGAACTATGATAACCAGCTGTGCTACAGGCCAAGCGAGCTTCTGTACACCAGCATGAGCGATTTCACCATTTCCCCGCATCGGTGCCTTTTGATGCGCAATTTACCAGTCTACCGGAACACATTTTGCTGGGAACTGAGTCCATAAACGAAGAAATTAAACCACCAAGAAGAAAAAAAATGAGAGAAGAGTGAAAGACGTCACTTAAACAAGATGTGCAGTTGTGTGAGAAACTGAGTAAGAAAATTCAGTGACAAAAATTGGTAGTTAAAGCTTCAGTGTAGGTAGAACGTTTTTGGCATCATTGGGCAAAAATTCCATAATAACCTTTCAGCATATTGTAATTCAAGTGTTCTGAGAGATAACTAGACTTCTGCACCTCCTCATGGCTCTGTTTTCAGGCTTTAGAAAATCTAGTCCGTGACAGGAGACATTGACCAATCACAGATGATTTCAGAGAGAGAGCGTTCCTATTGGCTGTTCATTCAACGGAGGCAGCTGTCAATCACTCGCGAACTCCGATTAAACGGTAAAACTAGGCAGCGCTGATCAAATATGAATCAATATTCGGTTACTGTAATGCCTATTTCTCGCCTCAAATGTTTTCAGAAACATCTTGTAGTGTACTGTTTAGCTGTAAAATGAGAAAGTTTGCTCCGGCTGATGGGCGGTGCTTTGTATTTCCTCAACTGATCTCAACATGGCAGCCGGATCATAAACTTTCTAATTTTACAGCTAAACAGTACACTACAAGATGTTTCTGAAAACATTTTATGGGAGGCATTACAGTAACAGAATATTGATTCATATTTGATCAGCGCTGCCTAGTTTGACCGTTTGATCGGAGTTCGCGAGTGATTGACAGCTGCTCAGAGACGGCAAGGCTCCAGCTCGGCTCTGATTGGTTGTTTTCCTCCGGTCTGTGAAATCTTGCAGATGTCATTAGGAGCACCGGAGGACACAGAGGCACATGATTTTTTTCAGATTACCTGTCTCATGCACCACTGTCAGGATATAGTGTTTTATAAAAATAACTCTTTTTAATCATATTTGCTCCAATTCTACCTACTGGTGCTTTAAGGAGGTGGACAAAATCCAAGAAAGGTTCCCATTCATCCACATTACTTCATGTAACACTGTCAGCGAAAGCTCCTCCTCCTGTTCTCGGACACATTTTATAACTCTAAGCCTGATTACAGTGGAACCACTCCCCTCTGCTGATCACAGCAGCAGTGCAACCACCATACACTAATTCAATTCATTAACTGACTCATGAACTCCTGCATCCTTTATGATGCTGATAATTGGTCATTACAGGAGGCAATGGGTTTTTAAAATCTGAATCATAAAACACTATTACACCAGGGTTCCTGGACTTTTTCCCACAGATTTAGATTCATTATTAACCAGTGACCATGCAGACATATTTCATCACCTATGTCTCATCATCACAGTGTGCAGTAGCCACAGATCATTGTGATTTTTAAAGGCCTTTCAACCCCTCAAATGCTGATATTCCAGCCCAGTCGCACAGCCGTTCGTGAAATAGGCACGAAATGTAATGTATTGATTCGTGTACATAGACACGAATTTCACATTTATTTCAACACACCGGCGTTCGTGTCCCGTGTGAAACCAGAAGTTAAAGTTGATTTGTTTGTCACGTAACTTCCGTGCTTAAGTTACGGCACTTCCGGAGTTATTTTAACCCAAACCGCGATCTTTTCCTAAACTTAACCAAGTAGTTTTCTTGCCTAAGCCTAGCCAAGTCGACCTATTCCTAAACCAAACTAAGTAGTTTTATTTTTAAAAGACCGGAGCGGAAATTAGTAGAAAGAAACACTAAAAATACGTTGTTGAAAGTCGTGCTGAGCGTCACAACAAAAAAAGGGCAATCCGTGTCTATGTACACGAATCAAATAGATTAAATTTCATGACTATTTCACGAACTGCCATGAGACTGTGTTGGATATTCACAACAGTAACTCTGATACATCCATGATACTAATTTGTTATGATTGTCTGGGGGGGAAAGGGGCAAACATCCGATGACAGAGAGCCTCAAACAAGCATGCTGCGAGGAAGAGGCAATATAACTGGAACCTGGCTCTTGTTGTGTACAGAACAGCAGTAAATATTTGGCCCTCCCCCACTGGCTGCCAGCTGGCCAGAGGCACAGCTGACATCCATGTCTCAGAGGAGAGACAGTGAAGAAACACAACTCCTGGAAACTTTGTTCCGAGCAGGACAATCCTCAAAAAAAGTTATAGTTTCATCTGGGGTGTAGTTTAAAAAACTATCCCAACAACATGGAGGTGCAGTAAACTGGGATAGTGAGTCCCAGAGAGCAAACAAACATGTTGGGGAAGTATATAAAGTTGTCAGTTAAGATGGGTCAAAATATGTTGCTGATACATATCTAAGGAGAAAACTTGTCTGCACTATCAGAATTAATCTTTGGACATCACTCAAAAGCATATATTTTTGTATTGTTTGCAGTTTTCTTTTTATTTTGGCTAATGTATACTACTAGAATGCAGGTTTTCCCCTCATTGACAGGGAGATAAGTGTGGGGGGGGGGGAGTTGCTTGTGCTCGCTGAAAGTAGAAAGGGTGCTAACTTACCTTGCAGGAGAAAGCCACGGTCTGAGTGAGGGAGTCGATCCTCTCGCTGTACTCGGTGAATTTCTTCTGATATTTCAGAGCTGTCATCTGCAGCTCGCTGTGCACGGCGGAAAGTTGCGCCAGGAGCGCCTTCTCCCTCTTGTTGGCTTTAATAGTCTGCTTCTTGAACTCTCTATCCAGGCTGATGATTTTGCAGTGCAGCGCGCTGTTGTGCGCCTTCAGGGCTCTCAGGCAGCAGTGGCTGTTCAGTTTCTGCTCCTTGTGGGTGAGCATCAACCCGCAGCCGCTCTCGCACAACCCCACCGCTCTGCACTCGCACGTCTCCCGCATGTGAGCATCCATGTCCCCGAGGTTGAGCACCTCGTTGCATCCTTTATTCCTGCACTTGGCCGGGGAGTAGTCGCACATCTCGGCGTGCTCGGCCAGATGCTGCAGCTTCACCACCGCATCGCAGCCCCTCGCGTGGTTGTCACATTTGATGTCCAGCTTCAGGATGAGGTTCTTCAGGGGCAGGACGTGGTTCAGCTCTTTGGTGGAGATCCGCTGACATTTGACGGGGCAGCTGCTCTGCTGGACGACCCAGGGCAGCACGCAGCCGGAGCAGAAGACGTGACCGCACGGAGTCGTCAGCGGGTCCTCCAGGACTTTATTGCACAAGTTGCATTTGAAATCCGGGTCCACGGTGCCCTTGAAGCGGTCCAGCTCGAATCCCATGGTTTTTCCAAAGTCCAAATCCAAACTTGTTGCCTCCCCACCCCCGCAGATCTGAGTCGGAGCAGTGGGGCGTTTTTAGCTGGTCATCGGTGGAGCGCTCACAGACCGACTACAGGCTCTCCTCACTGTCTAAACTCTACTAATTGACCGAGACTTTTGGTGCCTTCAGGTGCGCCTCGTAAACCTATACTTTAAAGTTTGAAAAGTTTGTAAGCCTAAAATACAATTACTTAAATCAACTGTTCAAGTAGGAAAAACTTTGTTGTGGTACTGCAAAATGAAAAAGACCAAAACTGGATGAAGTTGATTGTTGTTAAAGGCTATTACACCTAAAAGTTAGACCTTATAGGCTAAATATAAATGCAAAGATACAGTAGCAGACAATTCTGCAATGAGCCAAAATTGTATTCGCTACTGACGACACTACAGACTGGTCTTCGTCATGAAAATATCAAATTCAAACTCTCTCACACGCTGTTCACGTGATTTAAACCGGTAAAAGCAATGATTCCGACAGTCAGTGAAGGCAGCATTTATAATGGCGAAAGTGTGGAGGAATCCTATACCGTAACTACTCCATTAACTGCGCATAGAGTTTGAGACTTTGGCATAAAAAACATTTTTGCTGTCAAAATATAAACGTTTCACAGAATATAGAAGTAGCTTAGTTTACCCATGTACTTGTAACTACTGAACACACAATGGTTTCATTTATTGGTTCAAAATACGGGCAGATTAAACCTTTAATAAATAACTTTATTGAAACTAGTGCTGTCAATCGATTAAAATATTTAATTTAGATTAATCGCAAATTAATCGCACATTTTTTATCTGTTCAAAATGTACCTTCAAGGGAGATTTGTCAAATACTTAATACTCTTATCAACATGGGAGTGGGCAAATATGCTTTCTTTATGCAAATGTATGTATATATTTATTATTGGAAATCAATTAACAACACAAAACAATGACAAATATTGTCCAGAAACCCTCACAGGTACTGCATTTAACATAACAAATATGCTCAAATCATAACATGGCAAACTGCAGCCCAACAGGCAACAACAGCTGTCAGTGTGTCAGTGTGCTGACTTAACTATGACTTGCCCCAAACTGCATGTGATTATCATAAAGTGGGCATGTCTGTAAAGGGGAAACTCGTGGGTACCCATAGAACCCATTTTCATTCACATATCTTGAGATCAGAGGTCAAGGGACCCCTTTGAAAATGGCCATGACAGTTTTTCCTCACCAAAATTTAGCGCAAGCTTGGAGCGTTATTTATAGTATGCTAGTATGACGTGGTTGGTACCAACCATTCCTTAGGTTTTCTAGTTTCATATGATACCTGTATCTTCACTCTAGCTTTAAAACTGAGCCCACTACAACCTCCGAAAGATCAATTGCGTTGATGCGTTAAATAAATTAGTTTAGCGTTATTATCGTGTTAACTTTGACAGCCCTAATTAAAACTTGACCTGGTGTAGGAGGCCCTTACTTGTTTTCATACAAAGTCTGGAATTTTGATGCAGCCTACATACTGTATAGGGCCTCCCTTCTATGGATATAAATTAATATAATCTGACAACGCAGATAAAGTCCAACATGGAGCCCTATAGCGATATCCCCCACCTGAATATTTCTAAGTGATGAACACGCCAAATTCCACTACATACATGTTAGACAAGGTGACATGACAGTTAGATAAGTACAACACTTTTGGTGAGCGTTCAGGCATGCACAACACTTGTGAAAACAAGCAACTTTTGGAAGGACACTACCGGCACAACCACAAAGCGAGACTTTCAAGTTACAACACACTTTGAGTGAGGTGGATATCAGGTAAAAGCTGGGAAAAATCAACCTAGATTACAGTGTGTGGTATGAAAATGAATATTTGAGACACCACCGTGGGATTCTTGTTTGAACAAAGCTCTCATCCCACTCCTTATGGAAAGAAATCATGGTGTTACACAGTTTTATCATTTTGACAATTGAGTTTCATCCCAGCAGGAGGCCCTATAGTGCTGAATGTATTTGAATTGTAAATTGAACTCCAGTGGGCACACTGGATGTGCTCGGTGAGGGAAAAGAATAGCCTCCGCTGCTCAGGCAGGAGCACGCAGCATCTGTTGGTTCTGACCCCGGCTTGATTAGACACCCATTCCTACCGGTTGCCTCCTCTTTCGGAAATCCAGTTTTATGCAATGCCATGCTCAATAAAACCTTTCCATATGTGCATTATCCAGAACTAAAAACAAGGGCTTATCAAAGACTTCATGGACAAAGTGTGACAGAGAGAGTCTGAGCTTCCAGGTAATCCTACACTGATGTTATGGGTTGTCTTAGATGGAGTGGAAGAAAAACTCCCTGAGCAGTCACGTCAAAGGTCCTTGTAGCTACAGTATATACAGCCTGCTTCATTCTCACTGCGCGATTACATACTTTTCATAGCAGGCACTCTTTAGGCCATGGCTTGATTTTTTTTAAACAACCTTTGGAGAGATAAGAAATCCTTGTGGAAACATGTGGGAAAATGAACCGATGAAAAATGAAAGAGAGGGCTGGTGTTTTACTTTAACACCTGTTTCTTCGGCCAAAGTAATTGGAGTTATTTCATGCTGATGCACATCAGCTGTACATGGCCATATATTATTTCACAGTTCAGAGGCTTAAGGCTGATATCAAATCTAGCACTTCTGTTCAGGGTACCTTGGAAGTATTATCCGCGGAATATTGTGTTCAGCGCTGCAGAATCAAACCAGCAGCCCACCGGCTACAACCAGCCTCTCGACCTCTGGGCCGACCTGCCGCCTGTGATTTATTATTTCAGTCCAGGAACAAACAGCCTGCCTGTCTGTGTACGGCTGTTTACTGTGAGACTGCCTCCGTCGGAGAAATGTTTGCTCTCAAAATGGAGTGAGAATAAATAAGCAGTTGTTTCTACAGAGCGCGTCGGCGTCGGAGCGAGCATGAAGCTATGAGAGACTGAAGCTTTTGGATTTGTACAGTATGTTAGAAGGAACTGATATGCTATCGACCGGGCTGGTCTGTTTAGGAATGTTTTCCACGAAGCTGGGTGAGGTGGCAACAGAGGGGGCTTAGACCAGTCCATGTTGGGTCCAGCCCAAAAGACAGACAGCGTCCCAGTGGAGATAAGAGTTAATCCCAGTCCTCCAACCTAAACTGTGAGTGAAGGATCCGGACAGACAGGACTGGAAGGCCCCCCCCCTCCAGACCTGCAGGTCAAAATAGCATCTGAAGATAATTTCAATGCAAGAATCCCAAGCTTCCAGTTCTTCTTCTTCTTTGGCTGTATGACAACAGCTGATAGTGATTTAAAGGAATAGTTTGACCTTTTTGGAAATGTGCCTATTCACAATTTTGCGAATTATAGAGTTATAAGTTGGTCTATTTCTTGGCCGGAGGCGGTGACTTCTTGGAGTCTAGTTCTTGGCTTTTGTACAGATTAAACAAACAAGATGTAACATGTTAATTAGTGAGATGTAGAAGTGCTGGTAGGCCTTTTGTTACCTCTGGACTAGTCTCGCATAGCCAGACCTATCTCTACAGCGCTGTGTCAGCGCTAAAGAAAGGCCTGGTTACACCCATTATCATTCTGGTATAGGGGCAAAAAAAACACTCTGGCTTGTTTGTATTTCTAAAAACCAAAAACAATCGTCTCGAGCGCATAGATAGGATAAAATGTGGACGTAGTTACCGTGATTGGTTTGTGGACTGCCGCTTTGAAGCCTCGAGTTCGGCATTTTGGCCGTTTCCATCTTGGTTTTTAGCCGTCGCAATATTGTTATTTTGCAACCAGAAGTGACACGAGAGGGTGGAGCTAAGTACAACCGAACGCTGAATAAGACATTGTTAGGCGACCGAAAATGTTATAATTAACTTTCATGAAGTGAAAACACACTGTGAAAGGGTTAAAGTTCTAAGACGAAGACAACGCCCAGATCTGACAACGCCGTGGTAGCGACCTGTCAATCAAAAGGTAGCCACGCCCTAAAGCTGCTTTATGGTCTATTTGACTCTAAATGGGACCATAATTTACTAAATGAACATCATGCTGTATTGAAGAAGACTTGAAACTAGCGATTGAGACCATAAACTAATGTTTACAATGTTTACTGAGGTAATAACTCAAGTGAGAAGTAGGCTCATTTTCTCATAGACTTCTATGCAATCTGACCTCTTTTTGCAACCAGAGGAGTCGCCCCCTGCTGGCTATTAGAAAGAATGCAAGTTTAACAGCACTTCTGCATTGGCTTCACTTTTCAGACCCACTGCTTGGGGCGGCGCTAAGTCCAGGATACAGAGACGGTGCCTTTGCAAAACGGATAGTGGAGATAGGGTAAGGGGAGGAGAATAACCCGCGAAATACGCGGCCAACGGCAGGCTTATACCCACAGTCTACATCCGGTGAGTCAGATCCTGCTGACTGTAGCTTCATATTTAGTGTAAACCAAGAGTGGTATCAATCTTCCCATCTAACTCTCGACAAGAAAGCAAGTCCGCCTACTTCCCAAAATGTCAAAGTATTCCTTAAAGAGAAAATCGGCAAACGCCTTGTTTTCTTTTAAAACTAATTATCTATCCCATAATAGATCCACAAAAACAGTGTGCAAAGTGATGCATGCTTTGAGTGACATGAACTGAGTTGTCCTGGGTTTCATTGTTGAACCCTCTCACTCGAAGCCTTTGTTGTAAGGCAACAGAGAGATCGAGTTTTCAGCATGTGCGATGGGGGTGTTTTGTGTATGGCTTTGGAGTTGGGCCATTTAGTAATCATCACCACTCTTCTTTAGATATGTCAAAGACATGAGGGCCATGTGGGAAACTGCAAAGATGAGTTATTGCTCTTCGGGATGCCTTTTCATGTTGCGCTGAAACATGATGTACTTACAGAAAGAATACACTATCCATCTCGCTGTGGTTTCCCATGCGCCTGCGATTCCCTCGGGAGTCAGTAATATTGTCAAAACTGAGTCTAGCTCCCAAATGATTTATACGCCAATAGTATGGTTTGTTTTTCTTGCAAACATCAGTGACTTATTGTGCCTTTCACGAGGGGGGATTGGAGCTTTGTGGCTCCAGCGCCTTGAGTGAATGAGTAACTTTAAAGGCAGTTTGGAAAGATCTCAGGGTGACCTTATGGACAGGTTGGGTTTGTCACTGGGAACCAACAAGACTACACTGGCAACCAACAGATGGTGTGAACCAAATAACCACTCCGGCCCCGTCGGTCTGTTATGACAGAGAACAGCAGCTAAACCGTCACAACATCCTCACAGGCATAAACATGTGAACGTGCGATTGGTAATGATTGCACAACACAGGTCTTAATAGCAGGTATTTCCCTCCTAATTCATTGTGAACATGTGGTGCCACACAAGCAACGTCTCACTAACCGCAATTGTTAATTAAATGCAGAGAAAACAAAAACAGATCCACAGCAGAGATAGTGACGCGCAAACTATTTGCTTCAAAAGATCTTTATCACAAACTGCTGTGTGTACAGGAAGAAAAGCCAATAAATATTTTGCTTCATCTCTCACAGCAGACTGTTATGAATTCTCTCGGGGAGGTTAGCAACAGGATGTGGGTCAGGGGAACCCGGATTTACCCGACAGCAAAACTGCACAAGTAGAGAAAATCCCCATTTTATATGAACTATTCAAAGTCTCAAAACAAAATCTGACCTAAATCTGGAGTCACACACAGTAGCTAATTAAATCTTCATGGCAGAGACGTGCAGACGGAGTACACAGACACTGTACCTTTGCCCTCTTTGGCTGCACTGTCCGTCTGGACCAAACACAAATGATAATTATCATTATTACAAGTTTCATTGGTGTTGCCACTACGGCTGCTGCTGCTATTATTATGATAATTATTGTGAGAAAGTCTGTCCTCTACACTTTTCTTTCTTGGTTTGTGCATGAATGAACATGTACGTCCTTTATTATGATGTAGGAGCTGTTTAGTTAGCAGTTATGGCTTGCTTTGCATGTCTGCCTGTGACTAATTTATGACTGTTCAATATTTGTAGTTTGTACAAGTAAAGTGATGTAACCGCGTACCAAGAGACTTTTCCCATGATAGGAAAAACACAACCAACCCCAAAGAAAGAAAGAAAAAAGGGAAAATAGAAAGTGAAAAATGATAAATCCCCAGCTGCAACAACTAATATGAAATAATGATTGATTATTATTTTTGTAATATGTATAAACATTTGGGGGGAATTCCCATTGTACAGAAACTGTCTTCCTGCATTAGCATTAGTTATCTTGTAGCTGATAGATGCTTAAAGGGTAACTTTGGTATTTTTCAACCCCATTTTCCCATGTTTCTGTGTCTAAGTGACTAATGGGGAAAACAATTTCTGAAATTGGTCCAGTAATGAGGGCTCAGGTTGTTATTATAAGTGTTTGCCAACATTATGAAAAGGACCCTACAGAGAAATAAAACGTTGTTCTTACCTTTCGCTTTCTGTTTGTTACTGTGTCATGTGACTTGTCGCCAGAAGATAACGGTGGAAACGTGAGTGAGAATTGGAGAGAGGATTGCCGGGGATGTCAGAGTTTGTTGTGTTGGAGAACAGAAAGTGTAGCTTAGTGTTATCTAAAAGATTTTCAATGTTGTGGATGAATATTTAGCTGATTTCGACAATGTGGATGTGACGCGAGATTTCAGAGCTTCTTCGAGCAAATAGACAGACTGGATCAAGCGAAAGGTAACAAAAACAGTTTATTCAGTCAATGGCAAAAACAAAAACTTTTAGTGGACGTACATTGACCGTGAGGACTCGCGGCTGCCGGCTCACGTAGACACAAAAACATGGTAGAATAGGGTCCAGGTTGAAAAATACCAAAGTTACCATTTAACACTGTTCTAAAAGCTATTGTTGACTGAGGTTACCTAAGGTCAATGTAGCTTTATAAATGAAACTACATCAACAGAATAAAAAAGAACTGCAACAGGTGACCCATCATGACTGAAATCACAAGGACCGATACAGGAAATCTTTCGTATCCAAAGCAACAACCTTCAACAAAACCTCACCTCTGAACTCTCAGCTTTATAGTTTCTGTCTCAACCACACTTCATTCTGTTTTAGTCCTGTAATAATCTTGTGAATTTGCACATCGGTTTTCTACTCTAATTTTTATTTTAAAACAAAAATTGAAACTTTCACATTTTGCTATTGTATATAGTATGTTATTGTTATTTTATGTTTATATTTTCTAAGCTAGATATGGTAGTCTGGTATATTTATAATGTATTATATTCTGTATATTGTGTATACTATAGATATTTATCTATAGTGTTGATATGTGTATTTACTGTGTATTTACTGTTCCGGTACATTGCCTGGATAACCTGCTGCTGTAACACAATCATTTCTCAATTTGGGATCAAAAAAGTACATCCATCCATCTATCTAGTGTTACCACCACTTCTTACACATTTTATCCCCAGAAGTATGTTCGTCTCTGCATCTTTTCTTAAAGTTGGACATAAAACTAACATCCAGTTCGATATGGCCTACATAACAGCCTATTTTGTAAATTAGGTGCATCTTTAACAACAATGTAAATAGAAAGGACTATGCTACCGTACGTGGTGAGCGATAATATACTGTATACATTCATTGACTTACGAGAGGAGTAAATGTGCATTAAGACACACCAGTGTGTGTATGGGGAGATGAATGAGTTCTGCGAATGGATGTAATATTTAGTAGCATATACAGCAGCGATCTGCCCTGCAACTAAAACTATGTGGCCCCCTGATGAAAGCTTAAGTTTTTCATTTCATAATTTGTATCAAAAACTTCACATGAATTCTCATAAATCTACTGTAGATAACAATGTATATACAAGGATCATGTAAATCCCAATAAATATGACCTCGTAACATCATCTCATATACTGCCCCCCCCCCCCACATGAAGAGAAGCATGCACACTGAACCATAAGCAAAGTGGGTCACCGTTGCTGTGTGGACAACCAATAACTATCAAATGCATCTCTAGTCTCATACTCCAACACAGAACATACATTTAACCATACGTTATGAGTAATTCTTTTTGCCAAATGAGTATTAATATAAGCTGCTGTTGGCTCAAACTGAATAACGGGGAAGATGACATCTGCTCTCGGATACAATTTTAAAACAAACAGTTCTATAAATAAATGTTATTCTTTAAATAAGTAAAATAAACCAAGAAATATAAGAGGGAAGTTCCACTGTGAACGTGAAATGTTTGCCCACCAATGAACAATGCTGAAAAACACTAGCCCAGGATTGAACATAATATCTGACGCTGATAAACAGCATCGCACTTTATAGTAAGTAGTAATGATGATGTGTAATCATGTGTTTTCTGGGTGAATATCTACTTGAAACTATCAGCAGAGTGTGATCTGCTGTATATGTTGTATAAAGCCTTCAGCATTTTTTCAGACGGACTAGCATAATGCATTAGTTACAGAGGTTTCCAAAGCACAAGTGTGTAATATTAGGAACAGATGAGTCCCTCTGCGGGGGGGAGAAAGGGAGGAAGGCACTTGAGAATCTACCAAAAAAAAGTTCCTGTGAAGCGCTGCTGATTTTCTGGAAGCTCCGTTCCCTCTGGGTCCATAAATAACATTCAAAGTGTTCTTGGCTCATCTTATCTCGGCTTATTAAAGACGAAACAAACACACAAGAAAGAAGTTAAAAGATAAACCACATAGAGTTTAATGGATATCATATATGATTTCATATCCATATAAAGCATATGCAACGTTCAATACATTTTACCATTTAAAGATTTTTTTTAATTCATGGTCAGTAGATTATAAACTCTACTGTTTGTGGTGACCCCCTGATCTTTACTTTAGTGCCATCGTCAGCCCAAAAAATCTCACTTAGAATACAAGAAATATCAAAACTCTAATATTCAATTCTGCTGAATACGTTCATGCTCCTCAGAGGATGACATCTATGGACACTCAATTAGCTTTCCTACTTAGCAAATCTAATGGGAGGATTAAATGAACTGAGCATGTATAATTGTGATGGAAAAATCTTTTTCATTTGAAGACCCTGTGGCCTAAAGACCAAATTATACTTTCTGCATCTGCTTAGCTGCAATGGTCCACAAGGGTACAGTGTGGCCACTCAGCCTTTCTGCCAATTTGCCCTTTGGCCACTCGTGGTATTGCGACAAAAAAATCCCCTACGGCCCCAGAAGCATTTCTTCAAAGACTACTGTTATAAAAAAAAAGACAGCTGTAACACTCTTTATACTATACGTCACCTGAACGTTATGAACATTTCAGCCTCTAGGGGGCACAAGTGTAGCTTTACTCCTAAATTTCCTTCGGGATCAATAAAGTATCTATCTATCTACTCCTTCAGTCTGGTGTTAAAATCAAGTAAGCTCATCAAATAAACAAATACCTTTAAGTATGATGTTCATTTAAGTGTCTACATATACTGTAAGTCTATAATAAAACATTTTTATAAGAGAATTATCACCCAAGTGACCGAACAAAATCAGTTATTGCAGGTTAAGGTAAATGATTACATGCATGTATTTTCTGACACTGTATTGTTTTCACTGTTGAGGGAACAATCTAAGGTTTTGGAGAAGCTGTTCTAACACCTGATGCGGGGTGACAGCACAACTGGAGCTGCAGATAAAAGCTGCTATGCTGAAAGCTTGTTGATAATGAGAACAGCAATCATGAGCCGGAAAGCTGTGACTATAGTGTCGACAGGTCATCCAACCGGCATAGTTCACACTTTCTCATGCATGGTTGATGAGCACGATATGAGCGTGATTCACGAACCCCTGTCGATTGTTTTCATACTTTAACACCAGCCCCCAAAATTTGACAGTTAAACTACAGAAAAGTTTTGATTTAACAGTCACAGGAGGCTTCATGTTGCGTTATCTATTACAACACATCTTTTCCAAAATCCTAAAAGCAGGCTAAGGGGTTAAAACTGAGAGTGTAATGCTGATCGGTTCCTTCAGCTGACCCAGCGAGGGTCTCATGAGTCCCTGCAGAAAGCGAAGCCAGATTTCAACTCAACCGAAACAGAGGATCTGACGGCGCAAGAGGAAGTCACATTTCTGTGCCACTGGCTCGCCGCAAAGTCTCTAGGCTAGCTGTTCAGCGGCCACTCTGCTTCCATTTGTGTCAGATCGCATGTGGCCGATTGGCGACTAACATGACAGTACTTCCCCTCTGTATAGCAGCCGGAGTCGACGGGATAGGACACAGATGCTTTTCCGTTTCAGCTCTGGCATGCAATTTTAATGCATCTTCAGCAAACAGAGACAATTCTGAATATAGTTACCGAGCACTGTCAACATCTCTCTGCTTTTATTATACAAGAAGTCTGCAAGCAGCTCATTAGATTACTTCTATTTGAATATGGTAATGGTAATATATACCAATGTAATAAGACCAATGCTGAATATAAACACGGGCTGCAAGCTTCTGTTATTATATCTTAAGTATGAAATCTCTCTCTGCCGCAGAAATCCCATTTATTTCTGACTGTGCATTAAAGGGCTGTTTTGGCTTGAGTTCACTTCACATTTGTCCCATCTCCCAGGTATGCAATAATGTTCAAAAATAGGCCAGTTCAATATTAATATTTGGATACTCATAAATCTAGTGAGGAGCCTTTTTTTTTCACAGAGCTAAAAATGAAAATAGGGATATGGAGGAAATGTTCAGCCTGCTGGTATCATTTGCTCCATGAATCTCATGAGGATGCAGAGGGCACAAGAGTAACAAGGTGTGACCTTTTGTTTTAAATGAATGATTTACATAGTGGCTCCGATGGTGACTGTGCTCACCACTAAGTTATCAAGTGAGGTGACTTAGCTTGATCGCTAACAGGACAATTTCACACAGTTTATACAAGAGAACTACTTGTATCATTGACTCTTGCCTTCAAGCTGCCTGGAAAATATCTATCTTCTTTTTCAGCCCAGAAGATGAGGGGTGAAAAAAGTGGATGGTGCAACACAGCTAAGCTTCTCCTGTTTTGGATTCTCTGGCTCTCCATTTCCTCGTACTGCATTGCACAAGGGAGAAGTTTGTCTTCGGGGTTTTCTGCCAGAAATCTCCTTAGGTTTAGGCAAAAAACATGCTTGGTTTAGGTTTAGGAAAACATTGTGGTTTGGGTTCAAATAAACCATTTCTTGCAGAAAGGGCTGAAAGCAAACTCATCTCATGTGCTGCAACATTTCAACTGCATGGTACGGTACGGTACGGCACGGCTCTGCTCAACCCGAATCGCTTGGAACTGTTCTTTTTTGGTTTTCCATTAGCAAAAGTTGCGAATAGTAATCTACTACTTTTGGTACCAGCTCGGTCGAGGTTCCAAGCGAGCTGAGCGGACACTAAAAGGTGGAGTTAAAACACTGCAGACCACTGATTGGTCAGAGAGACTCGTCACTGGAATCGTCACTTGGGCGACACGAGACATCCAGCACAAACCTGCCATTTATTAAATAGCCAAGCTACCGTCAATAGCGACCCAATTTTTCCTATTCACTCGACACAGATTTTTAAAAATGGCAAACTACGCCGTACGTATGATGATCAGCCAAGAATCCCGCCTACACTGAGGGGGTACTGTTTGCAGTTGAAAGCAAAATAGAGAAAAGCACCTGGTACCAAAAGTGAGATAAGTCAAGTCGAGCCGAACAATGACTGTTGATCAACAGCACAAACCGTGTGAGTGAATCCATTGGTAGTGGCAATTCCGTTGAAACGTGTTGATTTCATCAGGACATTTTGCCATTTGGTGTTACTTGCCCTTTATCCTGAGACTGTATTACTCAACACGTACAGAGACAAGAAGGAAAAAGAGACAAACTCGAAAACAGAGCTAGAGTTCCTGGTGAGGTCTGAGATCAGTGAGCTGCTAGCTGCAGGTAACGTACAGCTGGCTGTTGTGGGGGCGGTCAGGAAAAACACTTAAGTGGTCACATTTATTCTGCACTTTAGTCTATTTTTTAAAAAACTCTCTACCTCTGTTCTTATCCCACATTGTATATTCCATTTTTGACATTTCTTAATCCCCTGGTCTCTATATCTCCTATATATTTATTATCCAGCACTATATCAGTTTTTGCACTACATTCACATTTTTAATAGTCCTGTATCTCAGTTGTTACCCAGCACTATATTCATTTTTAACAGTTTTCTTCATCTCCTGGTATTTTTATATCTGGTATATTTTTTTATACTTTGTACTTTGTACTACTTGCTTGTGCCTTTTTACTAATATGTTTTCACTATGGAACTGTGATGCTGGGAACCTGAATTTCCCTCGGGATCAATAAAGTTACTATCTATCTATCTATCTATCTATCTATCTATCTATCTATCTATCCATCTATCTATCTATCTATCTATCTATCTATCTATTTATGCAAATAATGTGAGGTGAACATTAGCTTTGTCTACATTTAGGGAGGAGGTTGGGATAGATGATTGGATGAACAAAGCGTATGACTTAGCAGAAACAGCTGTTAGTCCAACCAGAAGTCAACATTGGTGTCCTTGAACCATGACGATTCTTTCCTACGTAGATTTAGTTGCCTAAACTCAGCCAAACCTTAACCATAATGTCGGCAGATCAGAAGACACTCTTCTGAATCTTTTTTTCATTAATTTATATGGCACCAGATTAGAAAACGCTCATATAGGTTGTTTTGAAAGACAAAACAAATGTCATTTTTTTGTTAGGTATGGGGGCTTATTGCAGGAAAAGTCCTTATATATTAATATTAGCATATTTATTCCTTGTATAATTAATAATTAAGTGTACAGAAGAAAGCAGAGGGATTACATTGTCCATCGATAAACAAGCATGACCACAGTCACTTCTTCCCAGAATAATTAAAGCCATTCATCCGAATATCAGTTCTCTCTCTTGGGAGTTTCTCAGAACCATTTCAGTGATTACTTAAATCAGAAACATACATTGGGTGACAAATAAGCAAGAATAATGGACTGACATTGTGTCATTACTGTGTATGTGATCAAGGACGAAAACAAACAGCCTGATTGGAACAGTCAAACCCGTTATTCCAGCAGCGCAGCATGGCGAGAGGGGTTCACTGAGGGATAACTCAATATACACGGAAACAAGGCAATGGCCTGTGTAAGTAACATTAGGAGCTAATCGGAAACAAGCCCCTTCTAATTAGCCATTACCAAAATAACAGACTGAGGTCATAGTTATTGCTTTCCCTGATGGGGAAAGCTGCTCTGGGTTTGACTCAATTTGAACGGTTGCAGAAATGAAGTATTTTTAGACTCTGACTTTTAAATGTGGGCTTCATCTGAACAGACGCCCTCATAATCAAGTGATTGTTGTCTCTGATGTTATTTATTGTCATGTGAGTAATTACAGATTAAAGAGTGAATAGATGTTAATTAATGTATTTTGATTTATTGTTCTTTTCTCCATCTTTGGCTCATAGATGTGGTTTGATTTGAGAGATCACTTGTGAGGCAATTAATATGTTTAGGAATAGAAAGAAAAAAACGAATTTCTCAATCAGCTTTGTAGTCCTACATGGACAAACAATCTTCTGCCAAAGTTTGGCTCAGTGGGGATGAATTGTGCATCACTTGCAACCACTATCTGCCCCGCCTCAAGGTCCAACCAGGAAGTTAGCGTCGCCCTGGTTCCCTGAACAAAACGTTTTTCCATTGGGTTTTGGATTATTGCAAAAAATAAGCTCTGTGGTAAACACACGTTTATGATACTTACACGTTTTGGTCAGCACGTAATCTTCACAAATGAACACCACTATTATGCGATGCAATCGCCAGAAGGAAAAAGCTAACTTTAGGCTATAGACGAACTAAACCACGGTCGCATGAACACAAGTATACGCAACGAGGCCGTAAAGGTGGACGAGTCGGCATGGTGACGTTTAGTAGTCTCATTTAACCGCTTGTTAGCAACCGCGTAACAGCTTCACAATTCATGAGTGGGGTATTTACAGACGTATTTTATATCGTAGAACAAAACGTTAAAATCTCTTCAGCTTGTGTTAATCACAGACCTTATTTCAGGCATCTAACTAAAAACACATTGACTGCGAGACGAGGGATCCGGAAGTGCTAAAATGCTAACTCATTTACCGGGTTTAGGACTCATTCCTGTAGCACTCTATAAATGTTGCCTGGCAGAGAGAAAAGAAAAATTAATTTTTCATACCATGAGCTACAGGTCCTGACCGCCGAGGTGCAGAGGCATTCCTCAAAACTTGAGGCAGGGAATTTAAACGAAAGAGAGAAACCGTATTTGGGATTTAACATCCCAGACGCACACCTTCAGACTGTAAAAGAAGATGGCACTATCACTAAAGTCTGGGCGTGACACCCCTTTCAGTAAAAGTGCACCTCAATGACAACCAACTAACTGAAGACGCCAATAATTTCACTGTAACTGCGTTTGACTATGAGCGCTGATCTTTGTGAATTGGACTGTTTTCACATTGAGGCTCATTTGCACAGAAAGGGGCAAATTTGTGCCAAATGTCTGCATATTACCTAATTTAAATACATGCAGAGCGCCAATACGCTATTTGCTTTGCAGTGCTGTGAGGGGTGCATTTAACCCTGTGTGGGTGCTTTCAGCATTACACGGTTTCTTTTTGTCTAATTTGGTTTAGCGGCCCACAAAAGCTGTGCAATCTTTTTGTCAATTCGCCCTTAACTTTTTGTGTGTGTATCTCTCCTAAGAATGATTTTTTTTCCCCTGAACTTTTAACTTTTTTTGTTGCTTATTTAGTCATGAATATCTGCATGATAGAGACATGCTTGAAATCTGAAACCAAGTCTGAAGGCGCTTTAAATTTTGTCTGTTTAGTCATGCTGGCTTTCACCCCTGATGTTAACACAGTTATTATTTGGTTTATTCTTGAGAAAGCGCTGTTGCTGCTGTCGAAAACAATATAGACCAACCTACGCAAAAGAGGATTTCTTTAGGAGAGATCTACCAGACAGCTATGGTATGTAAATTATTTATTCATTATTTAATGAATAATAAATTTGTCAATTTTGCAAAGAAAAGACTTAGAATCACACAATCACAGGGCTGATTGTACTCCTCTCACTGTCCTACTTCAGATGCCTGAGAGGCAAATACCTCAACTCCATTCTGTCCAAAGGAGTCTTCGCCTGCCAATGCTGCTGCTGCTCTACCTGGCCAGATCAGATGGGAATGGAGATAGCGTCTCTGCTTATATTCTTTGGAGCGGTGTGAAAACAAACACACCTCCACTCCACAGCTGAAGACTACCTTCGTGTAAACGCTGTCCAAAAAAAAAAAAAATCCCACTCTCTTTTATTTGTCTATTGTAGATGCTGGTTGTTTGTGCTGTGGATCATGGTGTAAGATAAACCTCACAAAGGGAACAGTGTGTGGGCTGGGCTCAAAATAACATGCAGTATAGCTTTGGTTGAAAAACATTGTGTGCAAAAATATGTTAATTCCCATTACAAAACACAAGTATCCTATTGAGCATTCCGGTTTCTGACCTACTTGTTACACACAAATGAGCAAGGCTTGAATAACTTCTGTATTTTGTAGAAGAATATGAAATTACTAACCTTGAGGCTGTCCCGGTTTGTGTCTCTGAACACATTGTGCGTCTCTTTTGGCTGCCGTAATGACATAATGTAGAGTAAATGTGTGGTGTGGAGTAAATATTGATAAGCTAAGTGCTTTACAAACAGTGAAATGACAAATGAAAGCTAGAAAAATAAAAAAATTCCACACATGAATGGGAAAGCAGAGTTGTGGAAATTAAATGTAAGAAAATGAGGATAACATGGGTCAAGCAAATGGCACAGTAAAACAAAAATACGACTATGCCTAATTCAGAATACGCCCCCCTTTTTGACAGCTAGAAACCCCTTAACAAGACGATCAATAGGCAAGTTAATGCGTGGTCACTTCAGTTTTGAGATGAAGCCTGGAGCTATGAGCTAAAGTTTGCTAGCGGTCAGAACAGTCTGAAAATCAGATCAATAGAGAACAAGTTTGTCAAGGAGAAATGAAATTTAAAGGACAATACCTGTCTCCTCATATGTTTAGCCTGTCCTAAAAACCACATTACATCACAGATAACAATTCTGCAAACCGTGCAACTGTGTTAGAATTGCAATAGTATTTTTTCTACTGCTCTAAACATCCAATGGTTTCCATTCATTTCAGCATGGCATGCAAATCTATGGAAATGCAATATAAGAGAAAATTGATTTAAAAAGTCTGCTTTGCATTACCTCAAAGCTATAATATAAAATGAATGTAATCTTGATGTTCCCTGTGATGGATTTCACAACTCAAGCAAGTGTTAAGAATCAGCATAGTTATTTTTATCCTGGAAACCAATGGTTTCCTGGAATGGTGGGAAAAATACATCTGGAAATCTAAACTTGTATAGCATGCCATGCATTAAAAATGTATGTTATGGCCCATCAAGTCTTAGAAGGTTAAAGAGGACAACACCCATTACATATTTGTGTTTGAACCAATAAGTCCTCCAAATTGAACAACAAAATAGTACATTGCTAAGATTATGGAAACATCACGGTTTAGGTTAAAATCACAGACTGTATATAAGAAAAGGACATAGTCACTATGACGTCACCCATTGGTTTTGAAGCTTGAGTTCAGCATTTTGGCCGTCGCCATCTTGGTCCTTTGCAACCAGAAATGACACGAGAGGGTGGAGCTAAGTACAACTGAACGCTGAATAAGACATTTTCAGGTGACCAAAAAGGTTATAATTAACTTTTATGAACTGAAAACACACTGTGAAAGGGTTAAAGTTCTAAGACTGAAACATTGACAACTACCAGACCGGACCACGCCGTGGTAGCGACCTGTCAATCACAAGGTAGCCACGCCCTAACGCATACCCTGCTTTATGGTCTATTTGACTCTAAATGGGACCATAATTTACTAAATGAACATCATGCTGTATTGAAGATGACTTGAAACTAGCGATTGAGACCATAAACTCATGTTTACAATGTTTACTGAGGTAATAAATCAAGTGAGAAGTAGGCTCATTTTCTCATAGACTTCTATACAATCAGACTTCTTTTTGCAACCAGAGGAGTCACCCTCTGCTGGATGTTAGAAATAATGCAAGTTTAAGGCAATTCAGCATTGGCTTCAGTTTTCAGACCTGGAGGTAGCCCACAGGTTAAAATTACTACTTTGTTTATTAGATTCGGGGACCTTCGTTGTCGTGGTTACAATAATAAACAAGTGGCTAAGGTTCGGGAACGATCGTGGCCATGCTTTTAAAAAAAATAACTATTTTGATGGTTGGTTTGTTGCTGTCATAATTAATACAGCCGCTAGAGGGCGCTGGCACTTGAACATAAATCCATTGGTTTAACTTTTCACTTTAAGTAAAGTAAAGTGAGGAGTGCTCCAAGACTCCGACATCATTGTTGGGTGTGGTAGAGGGCAGAAAAACACAACTTTTCAGGCGGTTGTGTTAAGTTACTCTTTAACGTGACGCAGACACAGCCTTTAAACATTACAATACATCTTCATGTACATAGTTAAAGGGTCGGTTAACCCCCCCAAAAAAAAGAAAAACCTTTTGTCACTTCTTACAGATAGTTTTGGTTTGATTTGCTCAGTTTTTGAAATACAACTGATAGATTTCTGCACAATGAAGTTGAGTGCAATTATTGTATTGTTTGTAACGCACTCAACTGTGTTTCTCCTGAATCAATGTCCTGGTTACCGCATAATCTTCAAACCTTGAAATTACAGTGGCACTGTTTAGAAAAGAGATGTGGTTGTTGAATATTTTAAAATGTAATATTTTAATGTTGTGAGCACCACAGACTAAATTCTTTTCACCAGCATTGTATTGTGGAAGCAGAAAAAAACCTTGACAAATAAAACCCTGCATGGATAGACACCACTAGAGGTTTCTAATTTGGGTGAATTGACCCTTTAAGAGGAAATACAAAACACATCACCGGCCTTACTGCTAGTAAAAGTTTGTGTTCGATGGGAAAGAATAACCCAATCTATCAGAATCAGGTTGAATGCTCAGCTCAAGCAGCACTAACACTGCTCACAGAATCAAGTCCATCGGGACATCATTAGTTACTTTGAGAATGGCAGCTCAAGTGCTGGGATGCTTTTTTTTTTTTTAAACGATGTGTGCAGCACTGAATCAATAACACACTATTCATCACACTTTATTATATGACACCTTTTGGACACGCTTCAGTGGTTTTGTTTTCCATGTGAAAAAGATGAGCATGTAATGAGCTTGATAATGATCGTTCAGGAAGCAATCTACTCTAAAGGAGTCTCAGTACTTCTTTTTTTTTTTTTGGGCATTTTGTGCGCTTGAAATTAAAGTTCCAAATGACTTCCTTTTGTTTTGATCTAAGTTGTGTTATCGACACATTCATATTCATGATCTTGTGATGTTATACCTGAGAGGTGTTTTTTATCTATACTGTGAGATGATATGCAAATCTTTGATGCCGAGTGTCTCAGAGATACTGATTGTTTAGAATTTGATGTTTCATACGAAGCCATCAAATATGCGCTGGTCTGTGTGAGCTGTCCATCTGGCTGCCCTGGTGCCCTCCAGGTCAAATGTTGACTCTGCAGCAGGTCCAAATCAGTGATCTTCAAGAAAGACTAAATAAACTGTTGTGCTGTAATCCTTTCATGCCATATATAATAAAGCTCCGAGGCTGCATACACAGTCCTCACACCAGATGGGGCTTAAATGGCTTGCATATCCTGCCACTTTCATCTGGACGTTCTCCAGCATAGCTCTAAGTTAGCCCATGATGTCATGCTTCTCAGTGTTGTGGCCAGACGAGCGCTTTTCTGGTGCAATAGCTTTGCTCATGAGAACACAGTGAAACCACAAGAAAGGAACGATTTTGACATAAAACAAGTTTTTACAAAGTAGAACAGCCTCCCATTCCTCCCTACAAATCTGCTTCAATTCATTGACTTTGTTCTTTGAGTATTGTAGCAGAGAACCACTTGCTGTGCTCAAAAATCATAACATCTGTGGTGAATTTAACATTTGTGGCCTATAATATGGAGCAAATTCCCCAAATTCAGTCATCATGATTGAAAAGCGTAATGGTTGATGGTGACATGTATGATGGGGCAACAGGACCTACATGAATACATGCAATTTGGTAATGCAAAATTATACAGTTAACTCAAGATTAAAGCTGAAGATTAAAGGCACATTCCACTGATTTTACTCATCATAATCAGTCTACTCATCTTGGGAAGCACTACTCACCCTGTTAAACAGCTGTATAATGTCGCTCTGGAGGTCTGAGTCTGAAAAGATAACCCTGATGACGTCATAGTGATGTCATTAGGTTGATCTTCATTTGGAGACTACAAATATATAGCAGAACGTTACAAACTGGTGGTGTGGACTTTGAAAGACATGGGTATTTACCAAGAGCCAAATGAAAGACATTATCTAGCTACGTTATGGGAATTGTAGGATCCAGCATTTTGGAATTTGACCCATGGATGTATAAAGAGAACTGGATACAGCATTTTATGCAGGGTCCCGCTCTTTCCTGTGAGAGTTGCTCAGTGGCGCATGAAGCCAAAATGGCTCGACTGCCGAGTGATAAAGTACCCGGATCTTCCGGAGATCTTCCGCATCCATTGGGCCCATAGAGCAGGCGCAGTAGCGTTTCCTTTAACCCCGCATCCCAGGCCTCGGTCCAGCCTCGGCCTGGGCCTCATTCACATGAACGAGGAAGGAAAATAACTCTGGATTCGGCTATTAGTGCGTTTTACAACTTTTAGGACCTAATGATTTAAATAAGGGATATTCAAGTGTTCGTCCTGATTTACCTAAAAAAAAAAATTATCTTTTTCCCAATGGAAGTCTATGGGAAAAAGTATTTTTGGGCATAATGGCATCACGTGACGGACACGGAAGTTATAATTCGTTTAAAATAACTTTGTTGCGTAGTTACGTAGGCTTCGTTACATATGTGATGTACGTAACATATAGTAGTTACGTAAGCAACGTAGTAACATTACAACGTTGACTTTTTGGTTTCACACAGCCATGAACACCGAGTGAAAGTCCTGTGTTTGTTTGAGCCATCCATCGCCCCCGACAGCCACCCTAAGTGGAATTTGTTGATCTTTATACTTTGTAACCTGACTTCACTCCTTCACTCCCACCATAACTACATGGCCACATAGAGTGTCATAGTTTGACGCGTAGGGCCACTGACCAGGCTGCTGTATGTGATGAATTGGGAGTGAGAACAGGCTGAAATATCTCACATCGATCGGATGCATTGCCATGACATTTTGTACAGACATTCATGGTCCCCTGAGGATACATCTTACTGACTTTGGTGATCTTCTGACTTTTCCTCTAGTGCCACCGTGAGGTGCACATTTGAGTAAAATGCCTCAGTAGAAGGAAAGATTGCCATTAAATTTGGTTGAGAAATGTTCCCCTCAAGATGAATTGTAGTGACTTAATGATGTAATGCCATCTAGCTCTATCTGACCAATACTTGCAAAAGTAGTGACATTCAGACAATCAGCCTCAGCTTAACTTTGTGTTTAGTGCTAATTAGCACGTGTCAGCATGTTAACAGACAAAGACGCTAAAAATGATACCTGCTATCAGCATTTTCATTATAAGCATGCTGTTGTGTTGCATGCTGATGTTAGCACACAGAAACTGTGCCAAAGTACAGTCTCACCGAGCCTGATTGTGGACTCAAAAGCTGGGAGAGCAAAAGGCTGCTATTCATTGTGAATGGGCTGCCCGCTGAGCTACAGAGATTTAAAAGACGGCCAACATTACTAAAACTGTTTCAACAATGCGTACCGCATAAAAAAAAAAAGACAGCAAAAAAAACCCACTATGCACTCTGGAAACAAGCTGCACAACAAGAAAACGTTCTCATGTGTAGTACGGCGGCTACGTCAGAACACAACTGTCCAGTCGGAGCAGAGTGTGTAAGTTACTTGCTCAGGGCAAAGTGTCCACAGAGCCTTGTTAGGCTGGTTTAAACTGTCTCTCACAAACACAACTTTTTGGAAAAGCAATATTGAATCTCTGGAATACCCCTTTAAGCACATACCGTTGCTGTCAGTAGTCATACTAGAAACAAGGTGATCACAAAACCAAGTCAACATAATAAAAAATAAATAAGTAGCACAAACAACAGCATAATATGTTGTAAAAGTTTCATATTCGTGGGACACGCGCATTTGCAGTGCTAGTTTTTGGAAACATCTACCACCTCATGAGGTTAAAAAGTTAAAAACCTCATGTTACAAAGAAGTCGATCTGTCGAAAATCAAGCGCACACTCACAAAATGAGAGACCATCCAAAGCAAATCTAATATTACCCATCACATACTGCGGGTATGATTATTCCACCACAATTTCTCCACTGTTGATGTTATTCAGATAAACATTCTTGCCTCTTTGATACTAAGAAAATCATCATCAAATGGTTAAGTAAACCGTTTTGCTTGAGTGTGTAATGGATTAGCTGACCAAAAATATAGAGAAGACACATCTGTATGTGATAGAGTCACATTTTGTAAGCAAACAAAGTAAGATATCGTATGATGTTTGAGTTATCGATGCCAGAACCAAAAGATGATCATTTTTCCAGTGATTTCAGAACTTGTGGCTTTCACTGATTCACTGCGGGGAGAGTTCAGCTCGGCTCAGGTCACTCACATGAAGATAGCATTCACAAGCTCTGTTAAAGGGTCTCATTATATGATATTAGTTCATGTAAAGGCCTTTACACACTGGGGACCTTTTTTTCGTGCAAGAATTCTTAAGTCAATATATTTTTTCGAACTGTTGTTTTTGTCCTGAGTACTTTAGAACGCAAATACTACATGGCGAAAAAGCAGCATCATTTTTCGGAAGCATAACGGACGTATTCAATATGTACACTAAGTGTACAACAACATGGAGGCTCCATAGTCCGAACAGTGGGCAACCTCCGGGTCTGAGAAGTGAAGCCAATGCAGAAGTGCTGTAAACTTGCATTCTTTCTAACAGCCAGCAGGGGGCGACTCCTCTGGTTGCAAATAGAAGTGTGATTGTATAGAAGTCTATGAGAAAATGAGCCTACTTCTCACTTGATTTATTACCTCAGTAAACATTGTAAACATGAGTTTATGGTCTCAATCGCTAGTTTCAAGTCTTCTTCAATACACCATGATGTTCATTTAGTAAATTATGGTCCCATTTAGAGTCAAATTGACCATAAAGCAGGAGATGCTTTAGGGCATTGCTACCTTGTGATTGACAGGTCGCTACCACGGCGTTGTCCGGTCTGGGAGTTGTCCGTGTTTTCATCTTAGAACTTTAACTCTTTCACAGAGTGTTTTCAGTTCATCCACTCCTTCTGTTTTTACCTTTCACAATAAAAGCTCTAGACTAAAAGGAAACTAAAATAGTTTAAAGCAGTTAAGGCCATTCAACAATTTACCTCAGACAGACTGCCAGATGCTGCTCTGGGTCGACAGGATACCGGTTTTGGCCTCTGCCTGCGCAAAACTATTCAAACCTTTTATTGAAAAAGTGCTGCAACTGTCGCAAATTTGCATCGCTGCCGGTATGAAAAGTTTTGTTGCAAAATATTTGCATGTAAGTATTTCGCATTTTCGTGTTGTTTATCCGTCATGCCCCCTGTGTGAAAAGGCCTTAAAACTGTCTTGAAGACATCCTTCTCTCTGCAGGAGGTGCAGCAGGTCTAATATACCTGCTGGATGCAAATCAGTGTTTTCTCACAACAGAGAGGATTTACTTTGTGGAATCCTAATTAGGTCGTTGAGAATATTTACACGTATCCAGGGACGCATGAAATTTTATTAATAGTAAATTAGTGTATATTGAACATGCCTGGAGAAAATAGATGCAAATTAGAGAAAAAAAAGGTCACACGTTATTAGACCGTAACACAAGAAAACTGGCTGTCTCCCTCAAATCAATTCCTTTCAATAATCCCAATCAATTTAAATATCAACACCAATTTCACAGATGTTAATGAAACCGTACAAAACCATCGTTCACTCATCAATTCTTGAAGCGAGGAGTGAAGAGAAGAGGAAAAGCGTACTGTTCTTCAACATACTGTAGATGCTGCCCTGCAATTAGTGTTTGAGATTTGGCAGCTGCATGGTTCAATGTCCCCCCCACACCCCCTCCTCCCCAACACACACACACACACACACACAGTTCCTTCTTTAATCTGCTTGTGCACGCTGAAACCACTTCAGCATTGAACCGCAGAGGACGTGCCGCAGGAAAGACGTGGAGTCCCCGCGGTCAGAGCCTCATCGTTAACCTTCTGGAACGGCACCAGCAACAACTGAGCGCCGCCTCAACTGTCCACCGTTGCTTAGCGATGGACAATCAGCTCCACAAAACAGACACGCAAATCAATAGCAGTGGGTCCCACATTCGAGATGGACCGGCTCTGCGTTCCCCCAAGAGAAAACCGAGAAAGGTTTTTTTTGAATGAGCTGGTTAAAGAGCTAATGAATCATGAATAACATTGAGTGCAAGAGTTGAAAAGGGCAAACATTTGTAACCGTTTTAGAGCTGCTGATGATGGAGCGCTGCAGCGTGCGTGCACAAAGTGCGTGAAGAGTGATTTGTTTCCAGAAATGACTTGTTTGTGTTTGTGTAGCTTCACCAGCAGTGTGTGGAGTGTCTCTCAGATGTACCCAGGGTTAACCAGACTGGTGAAAGCACCAAACCATCCGGCCCAAGAGTTTGTAAACTATCCCAACCACATGTGTGGAGCTGGGCATCTGCTGCTGAAACGTTAGCCCTTGTCATGTGCTAAGCCCCAGGGTGATAGCATAATTAAAAGGGCTCTGATGAAGACATGACGTTGGTTCAAAATATGGTCCCCTAAATCCGCTAGAAAAATACACCAAACGGGATGAAGAACAGCGTTTTTTTGCTTTGCGTGTCACACGTGTGAGCTCCTTGCTGAAGGAGCAGAGCAGTGTGGGATACGGGGGGGGGGGGGGGGCCTCCCAGGGACCTCTGCTGCATGACATATGTCTTCCATTACAGTTCATTTTCAAACATTTCTTCAGGACTTGTGGCTTCACAGTCTGCTTGAGAAGGAGGATTAGGCCCTCCTGAAATTGATTTATTTCTGCGCCCTAACTGTTTATTAAATATAATTGACCATCAAAGTTGTCACAGAGAGGAGGGGGAAAAAAGGAGCCGCTATACATGTACCGCAAAAAAAAGGGGGAGCTTTCTTTGAAAAGCTATTTATCTAAAGAATGTCTTAGTTAGAGGCTGGACTGGGAGGCAGAATATAGGTCATATTTCAACCACTAATACTACCACACTTGGTGGCTGCAGGATTAATTAGAGCCAAAGTCATAATAAATGTGATAAGTTGGCTCCAGTGAAGTAGTAGGCTTATACAGCACTAGAAAAATGGGCTCCCTTAAATAACTCTCCCTAAATATTCCTTTTAATGTAACTAACATTATGGTAAAACCAATTCATCTTCAAGTTGATGAGAATTTTACCAGAATCCCACTCTCATGAACATTTCGTTAGATATAAGGTCACAAAACATCAGTTAGTAACACTTTCTATGACACCCTATGTCTATAATGCATGAAGGTGGTCTTGCATCGCCCTGAAGGGATTTATTTCACAAAAATGACCCGCTAGCTGTACATTATCCCGCTTATTACACGGCTACTTACTTAAGAAATCCTTAATTTGACACAAAAACGGTCCGCCAGAGTCCGACATCAGAACTGCGTCCATAGCAACGGTCTGCTATAAAGAAATAAGACCGTAGAATGCCGTGATTGACCAATCAGAATCGAGTATTCAACAAAGCTGTGTAATAATGTGTTTTAATCTGCTTATAGCACTGTATAATTATTATATTTATAAGCACTCATAAATATTCATAATGCTTTATTACAATAACCATAACACATTATAAAGCACTTTATAATGACTTATAAGGTCAAGTATAATAATACTTTATAATTGCTGGTCACTCACTGACTATTTTTTTTTTGTTGCAAGGATCATATTATATTTCCCATAAATGTAATACATAATAATCTTTTTAGAATGCATTATGATCACTGTTATAATGCATTATAATGTGATAATAATTTAATCTAAGTGGTCATTGTTTGCTTTAACATTGCATGTGTTGTCCTTGCATAGATTTAATGATTTTTTTGTTTACAATGACCTCTTAGAGTAACTTATAATCACATTGTGATGCATTATAAAGAGATTATAATGTATTACAACAATGACAATTATAATACACTATGATCCAGTGAGTGAGGCATTTATAATGTGTTATGATTATTGTTATAAAGTGAATATTTATGAGTGCTTAGAACTATAATTACACCGTGCTATAAGCAGATTACAATGCATTATAAGTATGTTTATAATGCATTGTAGACATGGCCGTGAGTGTTACCCCCTCAGTCTGTGAATGTGACTGGGCGGGACTGTTTTACGGACGGATCGTGACTGACTGACTGACTGACATCAACCATATCAGCACTCCGAGCGTGTCCCAGCCATGGTGGTCTGATGGCCATTATCTGGGTCTTAAACAGACGTATGTCTGGTGTCTTTTAAATGCCACGCAGATGCCAGACACACTACAAAAGGCCGTATATAAGCTGACAGTTTAAAGACAATCCCTCAATCATGTCTCAAAGGCAAAACGATAAAAGCCATAAAACAATTAATGCGTATTATGTCCCTATCATATCACAGATTGCTATCTGTTTTTCCCTCCCAACGTGCGAACGACAAAACACTTAATCACTATTATTAACTAAATACAGCTTTTGGCAGAGTGTCAAGGGAAATGGAGGACGGGCAGAGTGCAAGACCGGATAAAAACATGTAATTTAACAATAATGCCAATGTCAAAATGCAAGTGTGTTTTCAGCCTTTAAACAAAAAAAAAAAACATTGACTTCCTGTCACATATTTTGTTGAGCAACAAATGAATGCTGATTAATTTCCACTTAAAGATGCAAACATATATTTTGGTATGCTAGTTTGAAGAGTTTGGTTTGTATTTGAAGTGTAGAAAGTTGGATGGATTTTTAGAAATATCTGCATAATGTAAAGCAGACTAACCAGACATTAGCCTGTTAGCCATGCTTTTCACATCACTGCTATCACTCTGAAAAATCAATTCCGAGCCGGTTTTCTGAAACTACGTCCCTACAAAACAGAAAGACAGAGCCAATAACAACACATGTATTCTCTTCTAGCCGCAGAGGATAGAAAGTAAACTTCTATTTTATTACTAACTGCTAGAGAGAAGCGGCTCTGCCTTCTCCTCACTGTGCCCCTATCTATTAAGTGAAGCGTTCACTGCAGCTGAGAAATGAAGGTACAAAGCGAGACTATCTTTAAACGGCT
The DNA here is from genome assembly GCA_916701645.2 of Sebastolobus alascanus. Lineage (NCBI taxonomy): Eukaryota > Metazoa > Chordata > Actinopteri > Perciformes > Sebastidae > Sebastolobus > Sebastolobus alascanus. Next base: position 764,892 of record CAKAOJ020000220.1, on the reverse strand, counting down.
GTGGTCCATTAGCAATACGTCCCCAACTCACAAGTAAGGTCGCTTAGATGTTGTGCTTTTTTTTCCCCGTGCGTCTGATTGATGAAAGCTAATGTGCCTTTGGGCCACATTAAGAGAAATAAGAGAAGAGCCCCAGAAAAGCAGCACTGTTTAACTAACACAGGTAGCGTTAGCTAGAAATAGCTGCAGTGAAAGTGATGAATTGGGCATTGGGTTTTTGATGTTGTTTCGGTGCCCACTTAGACGTGGCTCCTTTTTTAAAGTATTGATTTCTGTAAGTAGAGGAACAGAGTCTCGGCAGAGGTATTGTGTATATCAGAGCGCCTTTGTGCCATCGCGGCCGGTCAGACTGCAACTAAAGCAAGTTGAAAAATTGGCCCGTCCTGTATTTGATTGGTAATGTGGCTTGGATTGTTACTGGCGTCCGTGATGAGCCATAAGCCGGTCTCTTTCTTTAACCATGCCTTGTGAAAACTCATAAATTGAGTTAAGGTAAAGCCAGGCCGCTCTTTGAAACTTTCCCTTCATTTTTTTAAGGGGCTACAGGGGGTCTTTAGCGGGAGATAGCAGGTCAACAGTAGATGTCAGATAGAAGTGGTTTACATCACCTGAAAGCTGGAAACCTGAAGATTAATTTGAGATGCAGCTCAGCACTGTGTGTCAAGCTGTTCTAGTCATAAATTAGAAATAAACATTAATTGATTAATTAATTAATTATTTAAAATAAATTGTAAAAGTGTATAGGGGCTTAGAACATTATGATCAAAGTATATAATGGCCATCCCCATGCTCTATTATGTCTCATAAGTTGTTGCAGCAATTTTTGGGATTGATACCATTTGTTGCACAGATTTGGTGCTAAATTTAACCATTTTTTACCACTCGAGAATCCCTCCAAAATACCACATTAAGTCACCAAGACCTTGAGGAACACCATAGAAAAAGCCATGCTGTGATTTGGTTTTAAAAACTTTCGACATTTGGAGATTTCTGCAGAAATTGCATTTTTCGGTGTTGGATGGTGAGCACTTCTGTTCTGGAAACTGCTCAGAAACCCCCTTATTGTCAATCTACCTAGGAAAGCCATATATCCTCTGAATGCCCTAAGTCTCTAGTTTGTGGTTGTAAAGTTTCATGAGGCTGTGATTATCCTATAGTTCACCAAAGGTCAGTTTATACAGTGAGGTCAAGTTTCAGAAAATGGTCTCACTACAATGAAATGGCTACCATGGGGACTAACATCATCACACATTAATACAGTTGAGCTCATTGGATCCACAAGAGTCTCAGCTTTACAGTGATACCCAATTTAAGTAATTTCAAGACTGTTTAGTGACCCCAGTATGCAGAAATATTCAAATACACCATGTTTAGAATATAAGACATTTATACTGCATTCAAAAAACGTCAAACTGCAGCTCTAAAACTAAACCTGACACAGCCTCTGAAAGACAGTAAAGTCGGTCGGGATCACGGGTCTCAGAGGGTTAACTTTCCACCCCGTCTTGAGTTGAACCATGCTGAGCTTCTTTTGGCCTCTAAGGTAACAGGAGAATAGATCTACGCCTTTGAGTAACACGGTCGCCTCTTTGGTCTTAATTATCCGCATTAAGGACACATGACCGAGAGGATATCCTTTAGATCCTCTCCTGGCTGTGCTGATGTGGTCAAAATGAGCTGTTACCCCTTTAAATAATAACCCAAGGAAGTCACATTTAACTTCTCACAATGACGAATACCATTAGGACTCTGAGATTTGTTGACAGCAGGGAAGAATCAGCGTGATAGATCCTTATCCATCATCATTATCTAGTTTGCCAGGTTTTTTTTGCCATTTTTATTCGGCAGCCTCCGCTCCTGCCGTCGACGACACAGTAGCAAACAGAAACTGTAATGATCTGTGTCATTGATGAAAGCTCCCCACATAACTGAGCTGCGAGCGATTTCTCAGAACACTAACTCTCAATCATTTCCAACATCTGGAACAACTATGGAATACATAAACAAAGGGCTGGGGGGTGGGGTGGGGTGGGGTGGGGTGGGGGGGGGGGTTGAGGTCGGGTGCCATCATCACAAGGAATTCAAAGGAGAGCGGGGTAGTTTGAGACAGAGTTAGTCGAGAGTTTACAAGACGGAATGTAAACAGTACTGACGGATGGGTCAGTAAAGCTCTCTGTTGTCCTGAGGAAGTCTGGTCAAGAGCTGCAGGACCCCCGCTAACAGGCCCGAGTATGAGGAAATGGGATCTCTGCTCCGGGGAGAGCATTCTTCTGCTCGTGCTGCGCTCTTACAGTGTATCAAAGTCACATCTGAGGCTTCCCCTCTATGTTTTCTTCCCCCGACGTTCTGACCTATTGCCTCGCGTGCTGCTGGGTTTGTAGATGATGTGCAAGTGATGTTCAAACAGAGAATTCCTCTTCACAAAGCCTGTTTCAAAGCTTACCTCACTTAGCCATGCTGAGGTTAACTGCCAGGGGACCTGAGTCAAATAACGCAGCGGAGAGACATTTGAGCCTGTTGCCAAGTGGGAAATGATGGATGGGAACATGCAATGACACAGGGATGATTAAAAATGTTATTGTGGTAGTATAAAATAGCTACGCGGCTTCAAAAAGAGTAACTAAATATAAAGCACACAAGAAAATCAAACAAATGTACAGGTGCTGATCGCTTGGGGGAATTATCTGGGAGGTGGAAAGCAGAACGAAGAAAAAATGCACATATATCCGTGTTCACAACAAAAAGTACATCAAACTGTGTATAAAGCAAACATTTTTTTGAATCTTTTTATGTACAGCCTTAAAGCTGCAGTATGCGATATTGGCGCGAATATGATTTAAAAAAGTTATTTTTTTAGAAAACGGCCGCTATATCGTGACAGTAGTACATGAAACCGGTAACCTGAAAAAAATCATGTTCCTCTGTGTCCTACTGTGTCCTCCGGTGCTCCTAACGGCATCTGAAGGATTTCACTTACCAGAGGAAAACAAGGTCCGCTGTCCAGCTGCTGTCTATGAGAGCCGGCTGTCAATCACTTGCGAACTCCTACCAAACGGTCAAACTAGGCAGCGCTGATCAAATATGAATCAATATTCTGTTACTGTAATGACTATTTCTCGCCTCAAATGTTTTCAGAATCATCTTGTAGTTACTGTTTAACTGTAAAATGAGAAAGTTTGTGATGCAGCCGCCATTGTAAAATCTGTTGAAGGAAGCCAAGTTCTGGTCACATGACCGGAGCACAGCCAATAGGAACGCTCTCTCTCTCTGAAATGATCTGTGATTAGTCCAAATCTGCCGTCACGGGCTAGATTTTTCTAAAGCCTGAAAACAGAGCCATGATGAGGAGCAGAAGTCTAGTTTTCTCTCAGACCACTTGAATTACAATATGCTGTAAGGTTATTATGGAATTTTTGCCAAATTATGCCAAAAAATTGTTGCCTACTGCCACTTTAAGCCAAAGTTTGATATTCACACTTGGTCACACTAGAAAAGTCACACTTACTCTGGACTCAGATTTATAGCATCATGGCCCAAGGCATGACAATGTCGGTTGGGCCACCACTTTGGTCCAGATTGAAATATTTGATTTGATGGATTGCCATAACATTTGGTACAAGCATTCAAGGTCCCCAGAGGAGGAAACTGACTGACTCTGGTGATCCTCTGACTTTTCATCTAGCCACCATCTACACTACTGGATGAATTGGCACATTATTTGTCCAATTCATTCCTGGTTCCCAGATGATGTACCCTAATGATTTTGGTGATCTCTTGACTTTTCCTCTAGCGCCACCTTGTAGGTTTACCTTTGAGGTTGTGAGTAAAAATGTCTCAACAGCTATTGGATGGATTGGAAATTGGTACAGACATCCATGTTCCTCTCAGAGGGAATTGTAAAACTAGTGACAGTCCCATCAGCTGCACTTTTTGGAGACTGTCCTCCCGAGAAAAAAGACAGCTTCAGTCGTTTCAGCAAGTGCCCCAAAACAACATCTGCTTACGTTCAAGTTATAGCGCCCTCTAGTAGGCGTAGTAATTATAACAGGGGCAAAGGAGGAAGTCAGGTGACATTATAGAGAAATCTGCATAGGGAGATGGATGGGTCAACAATATATATGGAGATCACGGTTTCCCGTAACCAACCGACACTCTACGTTGTTTTTTTAAAGCATGACCACCATCGTTCCATAACCTTAACCACATTTATTATTGTAACCATGACAGCGGAGACCCCTAACCTTAATGAAGTAGTAATTTTAACCCAAACCACGATCCCTCTCTAAACCTAACCAAGTCGTGTTTGTGTCTAACCAAACAACAGAGTCTCACGGCAGTTTGCGAAATTTAATCTATTTGATTCATGTACATAGACAGAAATTTCCCTTTTCGTACGCTCAGTACGAATTTCAACAATGTATTTTTCGTGCTTTTTCCTACGAATGTCCAGCAATACGTGCACATGTCAATTTCCTCTCCAGTCTTTTCAAAATAAAACTACTCAGTTAGATTTAGGAATAGATACTCGGTGAGGCTTAGGCAACAAAAGTACTTAGGTTTAGCAAAAGATCGTGGGTTTAAATAACACCGGCTGTAACATAAGTACGGAAGTTACGTGACAAATAAATCAACTTTGACTTCTGGTTTCACACAGGACATGAACACCGGTCTCCTGGGCAAAAGTCCAGTGTTTTTAGACCCACCCATCCGCCGCTCTTTATACTTCCCAGTTCACAATTACGTGGGTCTATGTACACGAATCAATACATTAAATTTTGTGATTATTTCAAAAAACTACTGTGCGACTGGGCTGAACCAAATAACAATAGCGTTGTCACATCGTAAAATAGACTTTTTTCCAAGAGTGATTCTTAAAGGCTTTGGATGACACAGACATATGATCCTGCCGATCAGAAATTCTATGTGTCGTTCTAGAGGGCATGGACAAACTGATTTGTCGTTTAATTTGGAGGACTTGTTGACTTTTTGTTTAGTGCTAATTAGCAAATGTTACAATGCTAACACGCTAAGCTAAGATGGTGAACATTGTAAACACTATATCTGCTAAACATCAGCATTCTAGCATTGTCTTTATGAGCATAATAGCTTGTTGAAAGCATCACTGTGCCATAGTAGAACCTCACAGAGTCGCTAGCGTGGCTGTAGACTGTTAGTCTTGTTAAAATTGTATTAATTTTTTAAATGCAGTTTTTCAGAGATACAGCATTCTGCTAAATCTTTCAAATATCCCTCATATTGAAAACTTTTTCCACACACAATTGTGACTTCCTCTGTAGGCAGGCAGCCTCATATTAGAACCTGAATGGAAGAAGATACATATTTATATCCTTGAACTCGGAGTGCTATTTACATTCCCAGGAGAAGAGCTTTCATGTCAAAAGCTAATTTCCCCTCCGGTTATAAATCAGTTCACAGGGTTGTGTAAAATCTAACCCTCAGGTTGACATATTAAACATCAAGCCCGGGAGAAAACGGCGTGCTGGAGAGGAATCTATTGCAAGTTTTTTTTTTTTTTTATGTGGCTGCTGCTTATTATCGTGTGTCCTTATCACAGTAGGCTTTTTGAGAAACATCAACACCCGCTTGTTCCCAGGCCAGAAAATCAAATGGCTTATCTGTGTGCTGACTGTACGCTATCCACACACAGCGCTGCAGGGATGCATGCGGGACAATTGAGGCACGTATACTCCTGCAGCCTGAAAGCTGCTTGTCAGGTAAGAGAGATCTGTGAAACAAGAAGCCATCAGTCAGGTCCTGACCTGTCTAATGAGACATTTCTGCTCCGGAGACGTGTCACTGATATGAATGATGAATAATGTTCGGTGTCACTGCCCTATTTGGTTGGCCTTGTCATAAAATGTAAAATGTGAGCTGGAGGAGATTCAGATTTACAATGGAATGGTTTGCTGTCGACATCACTGTGTGCAACACGAGATTGTCTTTTGATGGTTATGGACATTTATGATAAATCTGTAGTTGTAAATCACTGCAGAAATGTGTTTCCCGCTGATTACATGCCCTTTATCATGTAATAGCAATTTAACATGTGCATGTAAAACCCTGGCATTTGTTCTATGTCCCACACTGTGAGCAAGAATCCATTCAACTCGCATTTGCGGTTGCTTTTCCAACGCTTCCCGATTGTTCATTTGTTTTTCAGTCAATATTTCAAAAAATGAACAACTCTCTCCAAAAATTAGAAACCACAAAACCAAGGCCGTTATCTGTGAGACAAAACCTGGAGCTGCTCCACTCACAAAAAAAAACTGGGGGCACTGACAGAGAGTGTTTGTTTGAATTTTGACTTCAATACCGGCTTTACTTTCTTGCAGTGATAACAGTTATGGAACAGGATGTGTTTACTTCCTTGTAAAATTACAGTGGCTACTACCACTCTTTCCACAAAGCTCTTACGTCCTTCATCAAGCATTAACTATCATCATCAATGTCTTGTTTCTTTCAGAAAATACACTGCAGATCTTTGCATTGGAAATAAAACTTAAGCAGAAATGTGTGTTTGTTGTTGTATTCATGGTCTTGGACACTGCGGAAATTCTTGATGCATATAATCAAAGCTCCGTTATATGACACTGAGAATAAGTTATGTTTCATAGCCCTACTTCAAATCCTTTTATTTTTGTAATGCACATAATATTTACAAGAATTCAACCGGCTGCTCTCTGAAAAGGATGAAACACCTCACAGCTCTAACTAATGCATATATTATGCATGTACTATATCTACAGAGGAGAAGCAAATCTTCACTTCAGTCGGAAAGACAAATGATTGTGGATTTAACAGACAATTTGTTGTTCATGATCTACATAATCACAGCATGTCAGCAGAGATGCTCTTTCTTTCACTGAAAACTTCACTTGTTATGGCAACAAGAGTCGACAGGCAGTTTTTGGTCATAAAGTATTGGACAAATTAAATTGTTGACGCAAAGCAGGCTGGTCTCATACACAGTTCATAGTTATACCTAAGATATATGCATTATAATTTGTGTATATAACCTACGTAATCAATTCATATGCAATCCGCGAGTAGAGCTGTCCTGAATACCATTTTTTGGGCTTCGAAGCTTCGTGGCGTGGCGCACCGCAGGCTGACATGTTCTTCTGTCTGTCTGTCTCCATCTCCCCTGTTTCAGTTCCCGGTATAGTACCACCGCTACACTACTGTATGCACATACACCTCTACACACTATATATATTTAAAAAAAAGAAGCATTCAAATACTGATTTGGAGGTCGATTACCATGGCAACAGTCGAAGCTTTAAAGCATTCGGGTCAGCCCTAAAGAACGACAAAACACCAGACTTTGTTTGTGTCCTGAAACCAGAAGTCAACTTTGACTTATTTGTACACTGTAAACAATTGCTGTTAATTTACAGCAGGATTTCAACAGTATTAACCTGTTATTGCTAAAAAACAGTGCTTTACTGTTAATACAAAAGAAAATCTGTTAAATAACGCTCATTGACCGTTTTTTAACTGAACTATAATGTATTCTTAAAAAACAGCACTTTACTGCTGATCAACTGTCTAAAGTGTCATAAGTAACAGCTTCATGCAGTATTTTTTGAATTCTGGGAAGAGCAATTTCACCTGATCTGCACATGTGAGGCTGGATCCGTTCTTTTCTTCATCCATCCCCATCTTACTGATTATTTGGTGAGTAGTAATTTTATTTAATTAATAAATCTGTGCAGAGTCTATCAGTGATGTTTCCAGTTAGTTTGCATTACTGAATATGTGCATATCATGATAGAGGGATTCAGCAGCTAGCTAGACTTTCACAGATGATTGCATATTAATCAGACAACACAAGTTGCTCATTTTAATTTCTATGTATCCAAGTTAATATCTAAGTTAATGTGTGGACACATGTATTTTGCCAGTGAATTCATGCATAACGATAGACTTGACGGTGTAAACATTTTACAGTCTATGGAAGTCACTTCAACATTTGAAGTAACATTAACACTTCAGTGCACGTTGGTTATTGGGTGTTAATTCAGCAGAGCAGATTCAAAATTAAAGGCAAGGTTAAGCTAGCTAACTAGTGTTTTTGAATGGTATCTGAAAACCACATGGTTTAGAAAAATGAGCACCATTGGACATAGAGTATTTGTTTTTGCATGTGGACTCTTCACATGTGGCTTCAAAACCACCTCTGATTGTACCATGGTGACTTAGTTGTATGAGCATCAAAATCAACAGTTCTTTTTTCTGCCACTACTTTTCTGTGACAATAACAACTTCACCTATCTGCATGTCACTGTGCTAATATTGTCACTTGGGGCAGATGAAATGAGAGGCAGCAACTGTAAGAAACATGTGGATTCAGGGTTCTATAGAAACAGACGGTCAGAATATTCATAATTGATCAAAAAATGGTTTCTCAACCAGTAATGCACACCACTCAACACAATTAATTTCAAACACTGACTAAAAATCCATTAAGTTGACTGAGGAAAATTCTTTCTATGTTTCAGGTGAAACAGCAGGAAGCTATATTTGGCGCTGGATCGTCAGCCTTGAGGCTTCATATGAGGAGATCCAGCCCACCTTCTTGATGGGGCTTGCTGCATTATTTTCCACCTTCTACACCTGCACGCTCAAATTAATCTCAAGGTAAGATACTTTCAGTAAAACCTGTATTTTTAATGTGACATTAATTAAGTGATTTACACAACTTGATTTTAACACAGTGTCTGAAGAAACACTATCATTTTTCAGGTGCACCGTAGGAATAAACTATGAGAGAGGCACCAAGGATGGACAGGGCAAAGTCTTATCAAAGAAATCTGGCCAATTCACTAACAACAAGACAAGACAACAACCGTTTATCCACATGTATCCACTCTGCTGAGGAGACTCATGGACTTTGAGTGAGACTTCATTTAAAATGGTGAGTTTACATTATGACAAGGGGAAATGAGGGGTACACACTCTGATTTTGTATGTGAGACATTACAATGAAAGTTATTTTGGAACTCATATATCTCTCTCTCACACAGTCAGCGGGCTACCAAGGCTGGATTGAGAGGACTGGTGTCTTTGAGCGGGCCATAAGTCATTCACTAACTCACTCCCCCACCATCGCCCACTACTTGGACTTCCGCTTATCCATGCGCCTTGTGAGAGCCTGAATATTCATACTTGGACATGATGTCACATGTCTGGTGGTGTTGGTGCTCATTATTATATAGATACATTATTTTTTATTTAATGTTAATTTTTTTAAAAATTTGAACCACTGATATGCCGTAAGGCTCAGCAATATATTCAATATATTCACATGTTACATTATATACGGCAATATATTATTTGAGAGTTTTGTTGTAATTATATGATGTCGCTCAACTGTCTGTAACTGTTCCACAAAGTAAGGTTAGTACTTCAGAAATGTAATTTCTTCTGAAATTTGGTTTTTTATCTCTGTCAGGTTTTTGTTGGCGCTAGCATGCAATTATTCTGCATGTGCAGTTTTCAACTTTATATGAAAATAAAAAGTAAAGTGCAATAAGATAAGATAAGCTGTAGATTTTCTTTTCTCACACATTGTACATGATTGGAAAATCAGTGAATTAGCTCTGTTCTTCACTCACATTTTGTTATGGTTTACATTCTGTGCTTGTAGCCAGCTATAGACAGACATTTTGGGAAAGGTGTCAACAAGTCTATTATATTCTTTTTCTTAAGAAGTGCCTTTAATTGTATTAAGTGTGACTAGTCCTATGAGTGTAACCTGCTAAGTCTTTTCATTTAGGCAAAAAATAATGTTTATTAAATGCATGTAAAAAATACAACCTAAATAGTGCATTAAAACAAATCAGTAAGATAATGTAAAAGAAAGGGGAAAACAGCTATATAATGTATCTTTAAACAGTAAATTAACTGTTAAATACAGTGAAATTAATCAAAAAACCAGTTCATACTGTATTTGTCATTAACAGTACAAAGCTGTCAATTTTATTTACAGTTATTTAACAGTAAGATAATGGCAACCACAGCTGCCAGTTCTTTACTGTTATTTTACGGGGAAATTCTTAACAGTGTACATAACCTCCTCACTTAAGTAACGCTTTTTCCGTACTTATCCACACTTATGTAACGCCACTTCTGTAGTTATTTTAACCCAAACCACGATCTTTTCCTACACCTAACCAAGTAGTTTCAGCCCTATCTCATTCCCAGGGCGTCATATACCGACACTTTGTCACGCTGATGTCACTGGCGCATAAGGCACCCTTTAATGTCTGTATGAGACGCACTGGGCTTTCAAGTAACTACAATGTGAAACCATCTGCGTCAATATTAAACGCTCAGAGAAAGTGGTGACGTAGTATTAAGAGCCAAAAAAACACACTTCGGGTGGGTGGTGGATGGGTCCAACAAACACAAAGCTTTAACCCAGGAGACTGCTGTTTTTGTCCTGTGTGAAACCAACAACGTGTTGTTTGCCTTTGCGTTCACATTAAGTTTCAATTTCACTTTACAAACAAAGTAATTTTAAGCCAAACCATGGTGTTTTTTCCTAAACCTAACTAAGTGGTTTTGTTGCCTAAACCTAAGTTTGTCATAGTCAAGGCAAGTCATAGTTTGACGCACTGGGATACCCAGTGCCTTAGAAAGTGATGCCAAGGGGTCCTGACAAAGCGTCAGCATGTGACGAGTTGGGATGTAAATGTGTTGGTAGTTTTGTTGCCTAAACACCGCAGGCGCATGGATCGCTCATGTTGCTGGACATTCGTAGGAAAACGCACGAAAAAATAACAAAATAACTTTGCGTAAGATATCATACAAACTGTTGTATGAGGATACGTTGTGTAAAGATGACATAAGATAAATTCATCCTGAGGGGGTCAAGAATGCCTGCAGCAAATTTTATGGCAATCCACCCAATGGTTAATGAGACTAAAAACTGCAAATGTGAACCTCATGGTGGCACTAGAGAAAAGTGGAGAGGAGAGGATCACCAAAGTCACGAAGATTCATCCTCCGGGAACCATGAATGTCTGTAAAACTTTGTGCCAATTCATTCAGTAGATGTTGAGATATTTCACAGGATAAGTGAAACTTTGACCTGCTGGCGACGCTAAACGAAAGGTCAGGAGATCGCCAAAGTGAGTAGGCTTCATCCTCTGGGGAGCATGAATCTCTGTGTGATGAGAGAAGTGTGATGACAATCCATGGACTAGTTGTTGTAATATTTCAGTCTGGACCAAAGTGTTGGACTAAACACAGGGGACAGCTTCTCTGATGTTCAATTTTTTTTATAGTTTTTTTCTATTTCAGACCTTCCCCACCTCATTCCCTCCCAAATCTATAACACGCACAGTATGTAGCTTACATCATAAATGCCAACAATCTCCTGTGTGAAAAGAGAGGAAGCGGTTAAGATGGGAAACAGATGTAGCTTGAGAGAGAGTTTAGTTGTTGAGGTGGTTGACAACAACACCACTGTTGCTGGCATACGCCACATAGACTGACGTACATTTATAGTGGTAATAAGTGGGAAAATAAGTCAATATTTTCCACTATCAGAATGTGTTATCATACAGCAGTTATATGAGTGTTTGTGAAGCTTTGAGACTAATGTATAATGTGTACTGTATGTCAGATATGCATGTTTGTAAAACAATTTACATGAAACATAGATTCAGTCCCCCCAAAAGCTATGTCCCACTCAGTAATATATTTTAATGGTATTCCACTAAAAAAGTCCAAAAGTGCAGTTATTTCTCTCATTGGGGCATCAAATGTACCAACACAATCCACAGTGGACCATCTATGTTAAATATAGACACATGTCTATTGTGATTGCCTTTGATCATTGCGTTGATTTGAGAAACGCCACTCATGATCAACACCCTGAAGGAGTAATCTTTAGCAGATGTTCCCTAATGCCTTGTCCAACCATGTTTCATTTAACGCTTTGACAGAGCTAAAATAGAACATGTATTGCCAGCAGGGCAAAGAGTGGATTTGAAGTTGTCATTTCTTCATGAGAGAAGGTTTTTAGAAGTACTTCCCTTTGATTAGAAACCAATTCTTCTCTTCATTCTGGGAAGTGAAGTCATTTCTCTCAACATTAAATTCCATTTTCTTGCAAAGTTGATGGCTTGGAGCCAGAGAGGCGTAGTGAGAGGAATTAATTACATAATTATGTCTATGTTCAAGTGTCTTTATTATATTGACTTATGTGAAATTTATGTGAGATCACAGTTAGATCCTTTGTTTTTACACTGCAGCCTCTAATTTCAGGCTGTCTAACATGGATGGAAACGATGCATTTAAAATATTAAAAATCAGCTAATTATTTATTAAGAGACAACACAACAGGAATGATTTTATCTGTTCAATGTGCTACAGCCAAATACTTAATACTGGTAGCTATTAAAATTATGTTAGCAGTGCACATTTAACAAAAAGATCCGACCAATTATTTTGGTTAACCTGCATGTTTCAAAGGTCAAAAATTAGCTTTTAATCTCAAGATGGCAAGATGTCTACATGTTTGTAGATACGAGGTAGATATTAGCTAGAAAGCTAACGTTAGCCAAAGACTGAGGCTTAAAGAGGACCTATTATGCTTATTTTCAGGTGCATACTTGTATTTTGGGTTTCTACTAGAACATGTTTACATGCTTTAATGTTCAAAAAATGCTTTATTTTTGTCATACCGGATGTGCTGCAGAACCTCTTTTCCCCCTCTGTCTGAAACGCTCTGTTTGAGCTCCTGCCCCGCCCCCGAAAAGCCCAGTCTGCTCTGATTGGTCAGCTGGCCCACTGTGTTATGATTGGTTAACCGAACCAAACTCTTCGGACTCCGCTCCAGCTCTGCTCTGACTAGCTTTGTTTGAGGGCGTGCCAAACTAGCCGCTAGGCAAAGTGTGTTACTTGGTGACATCACCGTGTTACGGAAGAAAAGGCGGGACTTCAATCAAGGCGTTTCAGGCAGTTCAGGAGCAGTGTTTCTGTGGGGGGGAGTAACTCACTTTGGCCTGGACTTTGGGCTTTGTAACTTTGCAGACCTTTTACAAGCACAAAAAACTATATAACACATTAAAGGAAAGGGAAAAAGCACAATAGCCCCTTTAAAATGAAATTATTTCACTGGATATATGAAAATAAATACATTTTCTTTCAATGTAGTAAAAGAACCAACAGAATTCTCACTGACAGATTGTCATGAAACAAACAATAAATGAATTATAATCATCTTTATTTTTGTTAAAGGTACAGTATATTATTTACAGAGCAGATCTGTGTGCTGTTGCAGGATACATGATATTTCACTTCAGTTAGACTTCAAATGTGACTTGCATTTTGCTGATTTGCGTTCCTGTCAATGAAAACCTTTTCCATGTCCTCAAAGAGTTGCTTTGATCTGTCGCGGGGTATACCATTCTAAAAATGGACCGACCACCATTTCAAACATGAAACGTCGGAGGCCAGATGCGGAGGGTTTTGACGCTGCCCAGGCAGGTTTACTGATGCAAGGTGATGTGATCCCCTTGAGCTTAACACCAGTATGAGTCTGCTTCCTGTGTCAGCTCCTCGGACCTCGCAGGGCAGCACCTGGTCCTGTTTAGCATCAACACTTGCAGCACTTCCATCAGCCATATCAGACGGTCGGCTACCTCGAGGCTCGCCATCTTTATCAAATTTCCAATCAAGTCAAAGAAGAGAGCATTAAAGGTGTCATTTGACTACGTGAATTTGAGTTCTTTTTTTGTTGTTTTGACTGCAGTCTCCCTCGGTCTGGCAAACTGCATTACAGACTGTACTTGTGCATTGTTTTAAGAGCTCTCGGCCATACTAGACTAACTTCCCTTCTGTTGTGGTACAGTGCTCAAGTTGCCAAGGCAAACATTGGTTTGTGCTGTCAGCCATCAAACTGGCAAAACACTAACGCGCACTGCTATTCGGTTATTTTGTGGTTGTGTGCGGAAATGTCATTGTCTTGTGTTCTTTTGCACTGCAGGTCAGTTACTCACTGGGAGTATAACAACAACTGAACTGACCCGAGAGACTGCAGAGAGGTAAACTGGCCCAAAAATGTCTCTTTGGGTTAGTCTGACCTGACACGTTTCACCGCAGGTCACGGCGCTGATGAGTCGGAGGCAGCAGGAGCAGAAAAAGAGCCCGAGAGATGGGTTCCAAAATTCCTCTGTCCTTGACTGTGCGGACTCTGTCAGCGTTGATTCGTTCTGTCATGCTAACTCGTCTCATGACGTAAATCTCCAAAGGACGACTGCGCTGCTGTTCTTTCTCAGACGCCACCTGGCTCGTGTCCTTGCTTACTTTATGGCTGCCACTGGGAAGTAGACGAAGGCTGCTGTGTTTAGTATTTTGTAATATGAAAAGCTGTGTTTAAGATTCTGGCCTTATGACATGACTTTCCTATATGAATGCAAAAACAAGCCACATTCTTCATGAGCTGAGCAGCCGCATTTAGCGGAAACCCTTTGTAGGGTTTGAGAGGCTTAATCAAAGAAGATTTGCTGCTGTTACTTCACCGAGACTCGTACACATTGGGCATCCAGGTCAACATCGAGCTCCAGCCACCTCCCCCGAGCAGCTCGCATGTGAGCGGGGATTGGACAGAGCAAAGACAGCTAAATTAGACCCTGCAGATAGCGGTGGAGGGACTTTCCTCTCAGAATCAGCGGGGAAATGAGGAGTCAGAGAATCAGATGGAGTAGATTAGCGGTCCAGAAGCCAGTGCGGCCGGGGGAAAAATGTGCCTCTGATGATAATGAGTCTAACAGGGCATCCACTACACCCTCACCGCCTCTCTGCTTCCTCATGATGTTGCAGCAAAGGTATTGACCAAGGCGGGCTTTAACCAAAACTATATCCTACAGGAGTCGTGTTGTCGCTGCCGCTGCGTGTATTTCCGTCCCAGAGGTACATTACAAACAGCAGAGCTCAAAGACGTCTCGTGCATCACTCAGAATCAAACGGCATGTGCCCGACACCATCCAGGCTTTGTTTACACATCAGAGAGTCTCCTATCAAGATGGAGGAGGGTGAAAGGAGGAAAGACACAATGTAAAGTGGAGCTTATCAGCAAATGGGCTGTGATTGTGACAGAGCTCGTTCTCGTCTGTCCTGGAAAGCTCTCAAAATAAACAACTACTGACCTAAAAGCATTCTCCCTGCCATCCCAGACATCCCAGACATCACATGGCACGACCCAGCAGAAGTCCACAAACCACTAAATTACATACATAATATTCCCTCGGCCGGACTGTTGAATGTGAATGTGTTGTAAGTGAAAAATCAGCGAAATGTTGAGAGCCTTAGACAAGCCGGCACCAAATAATTGAACGTCACGACTCAATTAAAAGTCATGTCAGTGTAGGTTAGCAGCTGAGCAGCAAACTTTGAACGTACAGTAAAAGAAAAAGAACATCTGGATGGACCACTTTTTCTTGTTAACATGGATTCTCCGCACAGGTCTCGGCTTTGTGTTGTTATTTACAAGTCAAACAAGTATTGCACAAGCCAGCATGAGAGCGCAAGCCCCATAATTGCCAAACCACTGGAAGAGGAAATGTAATCATATACAAAATACAAATTATGGCCCAATAAAGATTAGGTAACAGCATGAACGAATTAAAGTGCTGTGAAAACGGAAGGATTAGCGCAATTACGCTCATTACACAACATCCATCTCTCTGACCTGAGTCTGGGCTGGAAAACACTGAGAACAGGAAGGCGGAATCCATAAAAGTGGAGGAGGGAAAAAGGGAGGATTGTGAGGAATGCTGGAATCTCTTAATGCACACATCCAGGTCGGAGGCAGAAAATAGCAACATGTCTGAACAGCAATGTTGGAGGAATCCTGAGTGGAGCTAAAGAAACAGTCGCCATAGAACTCCCTCTTGCTGCAGGGCTGCTATAAAACGATATAAGTGACACCGCCGAACACAATGGAGAAATGTCAAGTGAGAAGATAATGTTTTTGAAAAGGGAACATCCGCCTCATGAGTCAACTAACACGCTCTCAATCTTATCTGGGCCAGGTTACTCAATGAGCAACCTCTCAGATGATGAGGAGGCTCGGAAAATTATAAAAAAAAAACCTCCCTGGCGTCGAGCCAGCTATTTGTTGTTTCTTCAAATTAAAATCAGTTCTGCACAGTTAAACAACAGGGAAACCTTCCCAATCAGCGATGATAATGACAAAACATTATCCTCTATTTACTTTTGGAACTTTGAATGCTAATTGCAACACTGGTTACGTGACCATCCATGCGAGTCGAAGCTTCTAAACACCTTGAATTTAAAGGGGACCTATTGTGCTTATTCCTTTAGTGCGTTATGTAGTTGTTTGTGCATGTAAAAGGTTGGCAAAGTTACAAAGCCCACAATTCCCCACAGAAACACTGCTCCTGAACTGCCTGAAACGTCTTGCTTGAAGTCCTGCCTTTTCTTCTGTAACGTGGTGATGTCACCAAGTAGCACATTTGCATAATAGAGTGCTAGCAGTGCTAGTTAGCATTTTAGTACTTCTGGTTCCTTCATCTGGAAGTCAATGGGTTTTTTGAATGGGTTTTTAGTTAGATGCCTGAAATAAGGTCTGTGGTTAACACAAGCTGAAGAGACTGCGACATGAAATACATCAATAAATACCCCATTCGTGAATTTTGCCTTTATGTGTCTTTAAAAAGGCGGTTGCAAACAAGTGACTAAATGAGACTACTAAACGTCATCACTCCGACTTGTCCGCCTTTACAGCCTCGTTGTGTATACTCGCGTTCATGCGACCGTGGTGTAGTTCGTTTATAGCCTAACATTAGCTTTTTACTTCTGGCGATTGCATTCACACTTCAAAAATCATAATAGTGGTGTTCATTTGTAGAGATTATTTTATGGAACAAAACCTGTAAGTAATATAAACGTTTGTTCGCCAGAAAGCTTATTTTCGTCAATGATCCGAAACCCAATGGAAAATTCCTATTGGCTTTTTGTCGAGGGAACCACGGCGATGCTAACTTCCTGGTTGGCCTACAAAAATATGTCATCCATGGAGCACTCTATACCTGCCTAGCGGCTAGTTCGGCACGCCCTCATAAAAAGTTAGTTAGTCCAAAGAGTTTGGTTCAGTTGACCAATCACAACAGTGGGCCAGCTGACCAATCAGAGCAGACTGGGCTTTTCGGGAGGGCGGGGCAGGAGCTCAAACAGAGCGTTTCAGACAGAGGGTGAAAAGAGGTGCTGCAGCACAGCCGGTATGAGAAAAATAAAGCGTTTTTTGAGCATTAAAGCATGTCAACATGTTCTAGTAGAAACCCAAAACACAAGTATGCACCTAAAAATGAGCACAATAGGTCCTCTTTAATCAAACTCTGCCGTCGCTTTCAAAAGCTTTACATAAAATTCGACTCCATTTGGGCAGATGCTGATGGGGTGATGACGACCGCCGTTATGATGATAATTAGAGAGGCGACAGAGGTGGCAATGAAGGCGGTGGTGGCGATTACAAGTGCTGATTGGCATAATGAGGATGATAATGATGATAACAATTATTACAACAATTAGCCGATAGAGAGAGAGAGACAGACGTGTTTTTGCATGACCTCATCTTGTTAACGCCTCATTAGGGAATATTCAGGTTATGCTCAATTGTGTCAGGCCAATTATTTTGAAAGGTTATACACACATACAACGAACTGATGTGGACACAGATACAGATGCTGCTCAATAGAGGCTTCTGTGTGTGACGGACCAGGAAAGGATCATGAAGTCAGCTCACAATTTGTATGATTTCCAGTTATTTGGCGCATGCAGAGGCACCATGGCAGATTTCTACTAGCAGAAGTCAGCCATCGTGCCAAAACAAAAGAACTGGCTTCCGCAACTTAATTTAAAATGTGTGATGAGCGAACAATTTGTCTCTAAGTGGATCTCATGCTGCTGCCTTTAATCACAACTCCTCAAACTATATTTCCATTCCTCTCCGTCTCTCTCTCTATCTCTCTCTCTCTGGCCCCGTGAGATGACAAACCTGTCAGAGCCAAAGTTTTAAATGGCCAAGTTAAACAGTAATGAACCGACTGAAAAAAACTATGTCCTTCCTGAATGTGCAGCTGAATCGCTGGAACAGGAGGACGCTGTAGATGTTTTTTATGTTTTGACCCTCTCTCAGGCTGAGGCATTTAAGCTCACGCACATCCTTCAGAAGTTCAAGGGGAGAAAAAGTGAAAGGAAATCTGAACACATGACCCTCTTAAAAGATACGCCTCAACTGGCCTTTTGTATTGGCTTCGCTTGACAGACACCAGGTGCAGAAAGAAAAATTCTTAGGGAAGGGGGGGGGGGCTCCATTGGATTTAAAAGGCTCTGAGATGGGTTTCACATTAAAAGACAGCATCGATCATATCAGATATTTGGAGAAAATATGCAAATCACATAACATCACGCAAAAAGAGACACTATTTTTATAAGAACAAACAAACAACTGAAGAACCTATATTTGATAGATGGTTCTTAAAGTTGAACTGAAATAAAATGTACTTTTTTACTAAGAAGTTAACAGTGTTTGTTTTGATTTGCGGGCTCATTTGGCAAAAAAATGTAATAACCAAAAATACATTTTAATGTTATTTGTTTTTCTGCAGTGAAAGCGCCCTAACATTAGTGTTCTCCAGGGGGCAGAAGAAAATGTATAGGTAGGCCACAGGTAATTTGTTTGATGCAATATCTGTGTTAACCAGGTTAACCAGCTTGGGGCTGATGTTGTTGCTTAGCCATCTGTGATTTCTACGTCTCCGTGACTCCATAAATTACTCCATGGCATGATTCGAATCATTCGAGTTCTGACAGTCCGGTCATTTGCCACCAACACAAATAGAACCACGAATGGGAGACAGCAAACAATAGCTAGATCCCCTTCTTTAACGCGGGATGAACACAGCACTGAGTGTGTGGGAGCTGCCTGATGACTCAGTGGATTTTGAAATAACATGAATAATATGTAACATCTAATTGGAATTGGTACTAACAATAGCAATCTAGGTTAACTAGCTTCCACTTTTAAGCATAGATTTCTAGCTTCCACTCTTGAGTAGAAACTAGTTAGCCCACCAAAGTTAACAGCAAGACGGGTATTCCCAGATGTTGAATGTTGTAAAGGGACAGACATCTTAAATGCTTAGTAGCGGTGGTGTATATGATTATGACATCAAGTCAGTAGTGCATCACAGAAGTTGACAGCTCGTCTTCTAGCAACACTGGCACTCAAATATCAGTCAACCGCTGCCGTGGGAAATGCCAACCAGAGGCCTGAAGCTTCTACACTGTTTCCACAAATATGTCCAAAAATGGTTTTATCCTCTTTTAAAAAAATGGAATGCATAATAGCTGCATTATCATTATAAATTACTAGTGCAGTGCACTAGTGGGGCATAGCCATTCCGAGCGTTATACCCGTTTGGAGCGGGCCGATTGTTTGGCCCCCGTGAGTGCTGCTTGCAGCGTTCTTGATAACAGGGAAGTGAAGAAGAGTTTGGTTGTAAAGTTAGTATATCCAGCATCAAGCAGCAAAAGTGAACTGCAGTCAATGAGTCGCAGCCTGTAAAGGCCGACTGCGGACGACATGCTCGACTCAGTCCGCAGAGCCCCGAAGCCCACCTGCTGCACAGAGCGCCGTTCGCTTGTTTATTCAAAGTTTGAATATTGGACCTGTCGCGTGTCCAAATTGCACCAACTTCGACACTGCACGTCCTTGGATTCCCAGCTATACACCCACCAAGTAATATGTAGATCGGATGAATGGCTCTTGGGATACGTGAAGGACACACACACACACATACACAGACAGACAGACAGACAGAGATTACTTGCTTTATAGTTACTAAAAGGAGTTAGGAGTTAGACTTAAAAAGGATTTTCAGCATGAACTAACAAAAGCATAAGCTAAAAGATGTGCACAAATATTCACACACACTCACACACACACTCCGAAGCGAAAAGGAAAGACAGGCTCTAATAGGAGATAATGGATTCTGGGTCAACACCTGGTAATCCTTACATCAGTGAAGGGGAGGGCCTTGACATTTTCCAGAAAGTGCCATACAACATGCCTATAATAAGAAGGTCAACTATATTTCAAATCGGGGCAGGCTGGAACAAAGAAAGCGCACAAACAGAATATGTGAAGCCTTTAGATTTGAGATTGAAAAACGAACACATTGCTCCATATAATATTGAAGGCAACGCTGTAAAGAAGGAATAACTTGTGAAATGAAATTGCGTGTTTTCATCTGTGGCGGCCACAGCCTCTGTTGGAAATGTTGAATACATCTTTTAATCACTGGGTTGGTGATTTGAACTTCTAACCAGATAATCTTGTTTTGGCAATGACGGTAAAATGTTCTGCCTCGGCTGCATTTATAGGTTGGCTTTGGTTGTGTTTGTGTGCGCGCGCATGCATGTGTACAACCACAGTCATTAAATGAAATAGCATATGTAGTCGATGCTACAGATGATTTCTCTATTTATAGACGTGTATGGAGGATATGGCTGAGTTGACCCAAAAGAACTTTTCCTTCAGGATGGTCTGTTCTATGTTCGGAGACAGCAAATTTGGTTCAATTGCTTTGTAGGCAAATTGAAAATCCCAGTGTAACTCTGATGCCAAATTAGAGCAAACAAGCTTCAAAGGACAGAGAGCTAGTCATCTCAGCCAGTAGTGTTATTTTCAGTCCCTGGCCCAATCTGATTGGCTGTGATACGGGCGGGAGAGAGTGAGGGGCCAGAGATGATAGAGGACTCCTGTGTTCTTGCTGCGAGTCTGGCAACACAATAACGCCCCCTGCTGTCTGACCGATCCCACCCCCCCACCCCTCATACACACACACACACACACACACACATCACACACACCCTGCTGCTCAAGCCCCCCAGCCTGGCTACTGAGCGTCTCGCCCGGCGTGGTGTGCGACCTCAGGACTCAGCCGCTCCTCTTCATGTAGACCCATCACAATAATGAACTCCCCGACCCCTCGACCCCTTTTCCTCACCACACAGACTCTCACGAAAAAAAAAAAACTCGCCAGAGCTGAGCATTCCTCACGGTTTGGCTCGGAGAGAAAAAAAAAAACCCTCCGAACCACATCTGGTTTTGCTTTGCTGAGATCTCTCCCCACATTCAATTGGGTCTTAAAAATACGGTTTCAAGTAATAAATGGAGGGTTGTGCTGCTTATTTGTACACTGTATGATGAAATTACAAGGGCTGTAATTGGTTACTTCCATAATTGCATTGAAAGTAATTTATGTACTGCCGTAGGGAGGCCAAATGAGATAAACTGAGATGATAATAGCAGTGGAATAAGTAAACATTTATTGGATCTTCTCTGTGGATCCTGTCATTTAAGCTCCAGGAACATTTGTGCAAGCAAGCACTGATGGAATTGGTTAGGGCGGTGGCATGCTGGAGTGTGTGCGCGTGTGTGTGTGTGTGTGTGTGTGTGTGTGTGTGTGTGTGTGTGTGTGTGTGTGTGTGTGAGACACTGACTCGTACTATTATTAGAGAGCCACTGGAGGGCAGTGAAAGTACTATGTGTGGCCGGCAGGATCATCACTGTTCAAGTATGTGCATGTAAGCCCAGTAAACAATCAGCAGGGTGTGAAAGAGAGATCATGCATCATTGGCTTATAAACACAAACATGGAGCTCTGCCTTGTCTCCTTCTCTGTGCTTTCCCATGACCTACTGCCGTGCAAATACAGGGGGACTGCAGAGCAGTTGGTGGAAATATTCAAACTGTGATAGACCCATATGAAATTGGCTGTGAGACTTTGTTGTTTGTGCTGTGATACGGCATGTGATGTGCAGAAGAAAAGGGTTCAGTGCTACAAAGCTTTTGAAAAGAGAGTTAACGTTATGGCCGTGCCTGTACAATAATCACAGCTTGTTGCCGCCGTTTCTCCGGGGACCGGTTCTTTTGTATGGAAATTAACTGAGACAACTGTAGAAGGAAATAATCCCGCTGTAGTAATAACAACATAATGGAGCCATGGAAGTTAAACAGACGTGCGGTATACAATGCGAGCGGCTCAGTTGAATATATCTTTCGTCAGGCCTGTATTGCCCGTCCAGACTTTCCACTGATTGGCAGGCAAACGGAACAGTTTTTGGTAACGGCAGTAATTCTATTGTAAAAAGCCCACCAACAGGCTGCAGCTCTCCATGCAAGAATTATCTGTCTTATAATGGAGAAATATCACAAAATGTGCCAATTGACCGTTTACAATGCCACCACATTTTGATGTGAAACTCTCAATCTGAGGACTGAGTAAGAGAATCTTTTGAAATCGAGGGGCGTTTTAGGTGCCGGATCACATTCCACACAGTTGACTACACTGCTTCCCGAGAGGACAAAGGCAGCCCCATTGTATTAAAAATTCAAGGCCGGTGAGGTGAAATTGCATTTAGAGTCAGGGCGCACGGCAGCAGGAGAACTGTGGGCTGCTGGGTAAACTGGATTTATGTTTGGAACCTTAACAGTTAAAGCTTAAGCCTGCTCTTCAAAAGGAAAGAGTGTCTTTTTAGTGCAAATCGCAGCACGCCGCTCAACAGCTCAGGTCACGTGCCGACACTCGCATAGGTCACACATGGAACGACCTCAACTTTCACGAAAATCTCACTCTGACAGCGGCGGACAGCTGATCAAGTTGACACCTTTTTTTTTTTTTTTCCTTTCTTGCTGTCATTCACCTGTTTATTCCCATTACATCAGTGGGCAACCCCTGTGGGACTGCATCATAAAGTTGACAGGTAGCATCGCTGTTCTCCTCCAGCCTCGGCTAACCTTGCACATTCCCACCCTGAAAACACTGTTTGCATTGATTGCTTCTGTGATATCCTACAAAACTCAAACGTCCTTCAAAGTAGTTTGGCTTTTTATTGTTTGCTATTGCGATGCAGATCACCGCAGAGCACCCTGCCCAAGCAATGACCCATTAAGATGTGAGAGGATCCATCTGGCAAGTGGGATATTGGGAAAATATTTTCAAAAACTCTCAATCTGGTTATGTAAGGCACACGCAGCGATGCTTTCGGGTCATCGTAGCAAGCGTGGCTTCAGAGCAATCTAATGTGGATCCTAATAACACCCGGATGCCCTTGAGGTAGAGGCAAACGACAAGCATGCTGCAATTCAGAGGATTATTACTATTCATATTAATAAGGTCCCACTTATGGGAAAACATGCATTTTTTTTCTGGTGAAATTCTATCACAGACACATTTAGAAACACAATCAAATATGAGCGTATGGTGGTAATGGTGTAAGTTTCTGTCTCACACACGGGAGTCGTTGTGCTATGCTATGTGTATCATAAAGAGAACGCGGCGAGATCAACAACAACGGATTGACAATGGTGCCAAGAGGATATCTCAGGGCCAATTTGCTGAAGAAAGATCCGGCATCTGAGCAGCTGATCCCTTCAGATACTGTGAGCACAAAGCTCATTTTCAGCTCCTTACAAAGATATTCCGCCCGCCCAGGCTTTGTGTTTTTCCGCATTACCTTCCCAAGGTCATTGGGGGGAACCATCGGCATTCAGTTTACAACTAACAGGTTTAATAAGACGATCTAAAATCCATACTTAGTTACGGAGGAATACAAGGCAGATGCAATACAGTGTGTGCCGAGAGGTGTTTACATTCTCTGGAGGAGAGAAGTTGTTTTGCAGATATTGTAGTAAATCACACATATTCTAGTAATCCATTATGTCATAAAATTTTTTTTTTTTGCAATGAAACATCTATTCATGCAAAAAACCTGCAGGTTGCATATATTTATGCACTCTCAATTTCTCAACATCAAAATAAGGTAGAAAAATGAATAAAAGTAGAGGGTGAAATGATGTTGCTTTTACATATTTTCTAAAGCAGTTATGTCCTGTGATTTGATATGTCATGGAAAGTAACAACTTTACCAGTATCTACTAAGCTACAGCAACTTAAGCCAAAATATTTTAAGTGGAAATGCTTTAATTTACAAATCCAACTGAAATGAGAAGCACTGTGGACAGATGTGTCATGTTGAGGACAGACTCACACGCCTTCATTTTGTCAGAGATTCAAATTAGTGTATAAATGTAAAGTCTTTAAAGTATCAAACACTGACCTCCTGGCTTGAAAGGTGGCTGTGGAAAGGTTTAGTTTTCCTGTTCACAAACAACAGAAGATTGTGGTCTGCTAGCTTTGCTGTCAGCTACGATGGATTTAATTAGCTACAAGTTTTCTACAACTACTCCTGCAGCATAATCCACTTCTCCACTGTCCATCTGTATTATCAGTATGTTCCAAATGGTCGTTGGTTTGCCAAATTCGGTTAAATCACCCTCCTCAACGCTCTGTAGTGTATGTAGCCATATTTTAGCTCAGTGATGACAATTGCAAAATACTGAGCATACGGATGAAAGACAAGTGGATTGTGCCACAGCAGAAGTTTGAGAAGTTTTTGTGGACATTTTAAAACTCATGTCTGCTGGGAAAATTTGCAGTCAAAATGTGCTTTGTCCGCCAACTGTTGAAAGTTACTCTACTCTACTCCCTCACACTGACAAAAATTGTTTCTTGGAACATTACTGAACATGTTGAGTACTAAGTTTTTAAAAACAATATCTTATTGTTGCTTATTCATTATATCTGCTTTTAGTGGCCCATAATGAACACCATTTCCCATAAACCAAAAGTCAAAAAAATTATTTTAGACTGCTGCATTCATGTGGTTTCTGAATAATCAGAAAAAATAATTTCCCCACTGGGAAAATTCACGTGAAGGCCCCCTCAAGTCGGAACAAAAACGTGGAAAGTCTGCGAAAATGTTGGTACACGACTTGCAGAGTTGACGTCATATTACGCAGATACGGGGCGGACGAAAGAAAATGTTGGGTTGATGGAAAGAAACTTTTAATTAATTCACGCATACATTTTTTGCTCACATGTAATTTGTAACATGGTATTAGGTTGGAACCGTTAGTTGCTGTCCACGTAGAGTGACCTGATTAGAAAAGTTATTCGTTAGCATTAAACCTGATAACAAGTCAGGTAAAACAACATTTTTTGTTGTTTCAGGGAATTTCTGGTGCAGCAACAAGTCAGTTTTATATGATTAACATGCATGTTTGAAATGAATCATATTTCATGTTTCCTTTGCACTTCATTGTCATGGAAACAGCTATCAGCATGTTGTTTAAACTAACCCTAACCAATATAATACAACACATCTTCTTTGCAGCGTCCATGTTGTTTCCACATTACGACTTAAAGCTCACGAACACACCGAAGGCGGAAGAACGACCTCCCAACTTTTGTATACTAACAAAATTAATCATTGTTTAACGTTAAAATCACAAAGGTTTCAACTTCTAATAGCAAGTGCTGCATTGTCTTTGACTGATGAAAGAAAGTCTTAATGAGAGATTGCATTGAGTTACAGAAGCCAGGGGAACAGAAGCTCGCCCGGACGTGACGCCATCACTTCAGCTCTCTAATCAAGCCAACTACAGCTGCTGCTCTCCCCGGGAAGACCCTGCTAACTGCTAACTTTTTACAGCCACAAATCCTTCTCTAGCCTACAGATGGTGAGTGTTTTAAACTCAACACATCAATTCTAAACATAAAACCTCCCTCCGTGCTTTTACCCTCAGATATATTCTCTGACGTTAGCTTGTGTACTGGGTCCATAAATGTGTTTACACAGGCAGTGAGAGACCTACAGTGGATGATGTGTAGTTTCCACCTTTGAAGTGCCAATGCTTCATCCCCGGTGCCCCCCTGGAGAATACCGTGTTGAAACTAATGAAAAGGGAGAAAACGAACGGAGTTGTGCTAAGCGTTCGTAGTATGATGAGCGTCTGCCATGCATATACATGAGAAAGCACACTGACTGGATAGGCTGCGCAGGAGACACCGTGATGCACTGACCACACATAAACCCGAGTGGTGAGGCCAGATGATGGTTTATGGCCGAGCTTCCCGTTTTACGTTTTATCTCAGATTGCTTTCAACAGAGCCTCTCCTGGGCTGTGCCATGCATCTGCCATGCTATCAATCTCCCGTCTTCATAACCAGTGGCAGTGTTAGGGGCTGTCTGCAAGATGAGCACAGAGGCTCAATGGAATAAAGCTGCGAATTTGTATGTGGCTGAGTGGGTGTGTTTGGCTACGTTCAGCTCCGTTTTGAATCGCTGCTTATATCTGATGTTCTTGGATCGCTGTCCCAGTCTATTCTAGGATGCATCTGATACCAATATGAACTGACAGCGATGTGGAGAAGATGACAGACAAAAGATGTCATATGTGTATTTGTACTTATACATCTCTTGCTTGTTTGAACACATTTTGGTTAACCTTCAACCTCGGACTCAACTGAGACATCCCCCCGGATACTGCTCAAACAGGTATTTGACTTCGCTGCATCTGTGTACATTCAAATTTTCACAGGTCAATAATGTAAAATTAACTTATCATCACTTGATAGATTGTGAGTGACCAAATACAAGCTATGCAGGCTGCTTGCTCCACAAATTGATTTTTACCACATTTTATGCAGATCAGAACTGCTCATTATTTTTAGTGTTCGTTTTTCTACATAAATAAATCAGAGGGTTTCCTGGTGAATTTATTTTGATTATTTAAAAAAAAAAAAATGAAAATGAGATTTGACAAAAAAAAAAAAAAAAAATCAATAATACAAAAACCTGGCAATCAAATATTTCAAAATACCCTTTAGGGTGTTTTCATGCCTCATTTTTCTATTCAATTAAAAGGTGGAGTCAGTGATTCTAATCCAATACACTTTTTTTTGTCAAATTCAGTGAATATCTCCTCTGTTCTATGTGTGCAGAGAAAATAAATCCGGTGTTCATACACAGCCTTTGCTCTGTAAATGGGAAACCAAGAAAGTGGCTCGGACCGAGTCACACAACACTATTCCAACCAGGACAGGGGGATGGACATATAAAGAGAAAGGCAGTGGGAGTGAGAGGGACAGTAAATATAGCACATGCTAATGTTCTGAAGGAGCAATGATGGAAGGGGGGTATTTGTTTGGGTGTTGAGTTCAAATCAGTGTCCAAAATTAACTTTTTGACTCACCGGCCAAGAGGACTGGTAGGTTTTTTATCAAAATAATAAATATTTTCTTGTGTCACATATACATCTGCTTCAGTACATTTCATTGAAATAATAAGGTATTATGTTGAATACAAATGTAGAGAAGAGGCCAGAGCAAAATAATCTAAATATATTGAAGGTTTATCAATTTAAGCCTCAACACTAGGCTTGGGCGGTATCTGTTTTTTCATACCTTCCTGACGTTTCACTGGGTAAAGGCTACTATACAGTATATGACGGTATCTGTTTAAAAAAAAAGATGAGCAAAACTCGGAGGAATGTAGCAAGTCTCTGGAACTTGGCCTGTGTCTTTAGGAGTTGTAGCATTTATTCACCGACAGTCTGAACTGTACACACACTGCACTGCTACGTTCACAGCTATAACATTACTGCTAACTTTATACTCACTGTCAGTCACACACTCACTCGCTCGCTCCCTCTCTCTTTCTCTCTCTCTCCGGATCAGACACTCGTTAACGTTACGGGCCGTCGGGCTTGCGATACACAGGCTGACAGAAACCCGTCTTGTCTCGTCGTCACCCATAAAAACACATGAACTTTCTAGTAAACAGAACCAAGACGGAAGGACGGTGAAGACGGAAGTTTATTTTGAAAAGACTGTAACGAGCAGAAATTGACACGTGTTGCTGGACATCGGTAGGAACTCGCATGAAAAATTAGGAAAAACTTTTCATAAGAAATATACGAACCATTGTATGAGGATACGTTGTACAGTGAGGTGCACTGATCTTTGTCTTTTTCCGGCAGGAAACAAACAGCGTTTGGATATATTTGGATATATTATCATTTTTTACAGAAAAATAAACAATTTGTTTAGTGTCAATATGCACCGTTTAAAAAAAAATGTTTATTTTTCTATAAAAAAATGATACAAACCAAAAAGCCTTCGATATAATAATGCAACGCTGAGCAGGTTGGCTTTATTCACACCCAGCAGAAATCATTAGATCAGTGTCATCATGTCAGATAGAATATACTCTGACTAATTAACACTGTTTTCCACAGCGTGAATGAATGCAGTCTTTATTGGAATGCCAGCATGTGCAGGTGTGTGTACGGTGCACACATTTCAATAACAGAATACGACGGCCCCTGCCTTTACGCCTGACGAAGTAAAAAGCACAGAAATGTAGGGCACAGCTCTTAACCCTTTTGACAAGCTGAGTTAGCGAACATCAAACTGGCTGTGATTTGGCACAGTTATTGAGCAAAAGTGAGGAGGGAGCTCCTCCCCTATCTTTTGAAGTGTCCAAATTATGATAGAGGGGGAAAAAAAAACCCTCCCAGGCCTGGTCTGATAAGGCAAGATTGAAACCTTATCGATTTTTTTGGGTTATTTGAAAGCGGATATAAAATATCCAGAGCAGAGAGGACTCGGGGAGTGCTGAGCACAGTTGGTTGAGACACTGGATTCCTTCCTACTCTTGTCACAGCATCCTTCTGTGCCCCGGGCCTCCTATCGCCACGCACTGTGGTGCCGGCAGTTAGTGCGACAGCTGGTCTCCATGCTTGCCTCCACTCTCTGTCCCAAAACACCCAGCTACTACGGTTTCTCATCAAGTCCTCTGAGCCAATCCGGGCTTTCATTTCCTGACAGCTGACAGCTGATGTGCCTCTACAGATGCTAGTTTAAATCATTCATATGGCTCTCCGCTGCTGAAGATACATCATGCTCCTGGGAAGCACTGAGACGTGTTTTCCACTCGTTTTTTTTTGTTTGTTTTGTTTCGTTTGTGGATCGGACCTTACCTAGTTCATTAGTCAGACAGTGGGGGTATTTTCAGAGAGGGACTTCTTCCATCAGCTGTAATGCACATATGACACAGCGCTCGTAAGCCTGATGAAGCCATGGCTCATAGCAGTAGGCTGCAGAGGCTCAGGGAGATTGCCTACTGCGGAGTCACGGGGCTTTGGTAGTTTCCACTTGATTAAGCCCGACTCAATGCACTCGGCTCTCGCTTTAATTTAAAAATTGCACGGGGAAAAAAAAATGTAATGAGAAAGTCAAATTCACAGATATGATGTAATTGACTTTGCTGAACATCTAGGAATTCGAAGGGGTTTGATTAGTGGAACCTAATCATAGTTTAATTAGTGGACTTAGACCAGATACAGCTTCCACAGAGGATCCTACGGAGCAGCGGATCAAGAAGGCGGCGGCGGCGGCAACAGACAGTGATTGAGATGTCATTTATGTTAACATCTCATCCTGCTGCAGCTCTCCATCTCCTCTTTGCCTGATTTCATCTACTTTCCATTCTCAGATTTGTATTCGCCATCGCACCCTCTTCCTTGATTGCAAGCTGCTCCGCTAATAGAGTACATTGTATCTCAAGCGGCTGCTGACAGCCAAAGAAAGCTCTCAGCCTTATACTTATCTTGTCAGGGTTTTTCCGCTCCATCTTTACCTCATGTTTGTTATATACCAGCAGGCCTTTCAAGGTATCCTGGAAGGCCTTCTGCAGCATCGTCTGCTGCTGTCTGGCCATCTCCCTTTTTTTGACTGCTGATGTTTTCTCATTTCTCACAAGGAGTTTTTGTACTTTTTGTACAACTTTCCTCAATATTATAGTTTTCTGTATGGCAATTTCACTTTTTGAATTGGAATTGCATTGCAGGAAAATGACCTGTGATGAAGGTCCTTGGCTGGATTCATGCCCAGGATTTTGCAGTTACATAAAGAGTTCATGCCTGAGACCACTGGGCCACCAGAACTCACCCTTTGTGTGACATTTTAACTTGTGTTAATGTTATTATCCACAGGCAGGGACTGCAAAAGGTCCGCAACAACCATCTCTGCTTCGGGTGTTTTAAAGGCGTCTTTTTCCCACATGATCTCTGCTAATTTACATCTGTGCCATGTGTCGGCCTCGCTTTCATCCACAACATGACACTGTTGATCTATGTCACGGCGGGCGTGGATAGATTTTCCCTTCTATTTTCTCCTTCGTGATTGTACACAAGCCACCGATAGCTAATTCCGAGCCCAGTGAGGTGCAACAGTGCACCTCTGCTACCCAGTTAACAAGGTTATTGATTTGGAAACCACCCTCTACGTATGGTCGCTCCTCAAAAAGCACACTAATTGCTATTTATTCCTTACTTTAATGTGGCATAGTGACTGATAATCCTTACAAGATCCAGCAGACTACTTTAAACTCGGCACATCAAAGCGAGGAGAATATGTTAAGAGGGATACTTTGATGAAAAACTAATACCTCAAACAAATACAGCTCACTCCTCCTATTCCCTTCTCAAACAACGGACCACCTGTGCCTGCTTGAGGAAGAGGAAGACGCGGCGCCGCGGTGAGAAAATGAATCTCCCAGCGATGGGAGAGCACCCGTGTGTTTTTCTAGTTCTCTCTGCTGAATTTGAGGCAGCCCAACAAGTATGTCCCACATACACAGAGCAACAATCATTTATCTGCGCGCTTCTAACAAGACATCATAAATCCCAACCCTCTAGCCGCTTCACGAGACAACACCCCAATAGAGTGGCATCCTCCCTGGCGCTCCCTCCTCCCCTGGCATTAATCTATCTGTGTGCATGCACCCCGGGTCATCCATTAACCGTCCCAGTTTCTGTCTCACCCTTTTACTGACAAAACCCACGCTGGCAAGCCTCTCAGACAGTCAACATCGAGCTCTCAAAAACACGGGCACGTAGTTCAAGGTTTCATCAGTTGTGGGACCACCAAAGACGCGAGCGCGGGGTGTATAATCGAGAAGGGGAATGAGCCTTCAGGTGATTAATCCATAGGCACCCTGCTTCATCCAGATGGCATTTCACCAGGGGACGTGCATTAAAGTCTATGGACCTTGCTGTTACTGCCACCGGTCTATCGCCGCCTCCTCCGTTACAGCCTGCCCATCGAGATCCATTCACCCCTTGCCCCCCATGATGTCACACCCGCCCACTCTAGCCATACAGATTTATGCTTGTGCACATATGAAGGAGGTATTGACATTTAAATCAAGCAGAAGGATTAGCGGGAGCAGACAGCTGCTACTTAAGATAGACACTTATATCCATAAAAACTAGACATGTATTACAGACGTCCAATATTCAGTGTTGGGACTGAAATCTACACCTCGGAGAAATGTTGGCTCGAGCATCCCCGCTGCGTGTCATGCTCCGCATATTGCCCATTTTCCTCGATACTTGTGACACATATATATGAAGGGATCAATGACACTCCCCGGTGGAAGGTTTAATAATGAAATGTAGCATTCATATGCAGTACATGACCCGATACTCAAGCTGTGTGGCTGCCGGTAAGCAGAGTGGTAATTGTCATGGGAGTGTCCGTGTTGAACCTGATCATCGGCACTTTACATGTTCTGAAGAAATTGCTTTCCGTCCAGCTGAAATTACAGGCAGCTTATCGGGTGCATACGTCATATAGTGTTGGCAGAAGTGGCCGGATAACCCTATAAATCACCATGCACACATGGTTAAGCAGGGAAAGCTCCCCATAATTTGTCTTGGTGAGAAAGTAAGGGTTTTGTTGGATAGCAAACCATCTGGACAACCAGAAAACATGTCCAAACCCTGTCTCCTCGAAATTACATCCATAAACTACTAATTTGCACAAGCAAATATGTGTTTTGAGAGAAACAATGCCGGCCAAATAAAATTTTCAGTCAGCATAACAAGGAAACATTTTTATGAATGTATCTGCAAAGTCGCCAAATGTTCATTCTGAACGTATCAGAAAAGCATTGACTGATAATTCAATGCAACTTTATTTGAGACACACAGGTCCATACAGAGGCGTAGGTAGTAGGGCTGGGACGATTCACCTACCTCCCGATTCGATACTATCACGATACTCGGGTGCCGATTCGATATGTATTGCGATTTTTAAGTATTGTGACTCGATATTGCGATTTATTTTAACTTTTTTAACACTACAACATGGGAAAAAGTTGAATCATACACTTCTAGGGACTTTTACTTTGGAAAATCTCTAAATTATTACATTAAAATGTTTGATTTTCAGCATGTATGTAGTCAGAGATGTCCTGAAGTCAAATATATCAGTCATTGTCAGGAATTATTTATTAGATTTTTTCCAGCAACAACATTTCCCTCACAAATTAGTGGTATTTTGTTTTTAATTTATAAAGGACATGTAATGTCTCCATCGGGGCCGTTTGAATGCATTTAACATAAATGTCAGTATATGGGTGCTCTACAGTTGTAGCGTCGGCCCATTTGACCACGGAGATGAGAGCGACGGCTGGCTTGACCGCACGTTACCGCAATACGATAACATCTCCTGTGCATGACAGAGTTAGCATGCAGCTTTAGCCGTGACGTCTAGCTCTACTTTTCCTGGAAGTGTTTGAAACCCAAAGTGTTTCCATACTTTACTGTATGTGTAGTGTGTACGACGCTGGATTTAAAATGTGAGAGCTATTCACAGAGCCTTCCCTCTCTGCTAAACAGCCTCGTCCTGAAAAGTACAGAGTTAAAACAGGAAAACATTGAACCTGTCAAAAAAGAAGCCTATTAAGTATGAATGATTGTTAAAAAAAAATAAATAAAATAAAATACACAATACAGAGATTTGTATTAAAAGTCCCTAAAAATAACAGGAAAACTCATTTCTGATGCAATATTCACAGGAAATAATCTGCTCAAAATTCATCAGAATCACTCGTTTTACACAAACTTCTTGCAGTTATTGTGTTCACTATTTGGGTTAATTGTACTGTTTATCAATTCTGTGCTGTTATTGTTATGCATTGAATATAATATGAAATATCCATAAAATATTTCACTTAGTCAGGGGTCGTCAGTTCACTCAATGATAAAAAAGAAAGGTTGGGAACCACTGGCCAATACAACATGCTCAACCAACAGAGCTCAGTCTTTAACGGCTGTACACAACAGTATAGACAAAAACTTGCCTATGATATCATAATCAGGCTGAATATATATTTGCAGATTGCAGAACCATTTTTGCATGGCCTCTACAGTGCAGTGGCAACTAAACATAAACCCAAACAATAGAGAATATGTGAACTACTGCATGACATATCATACATCAGACAGAATCCACATTGTTACTTCAGTACCACGGTCAGCTCACCTAATGTATAACAGCAAATGCCAAGAAGCTGTTTACACAAATCAGCAGTAAAAGGAAATCAAAGTAATAAAAACAGCGGAACATTGTTTGCATTAAGAAAGAACAAAACACTCATTAATTTATATTATATCAACCACCACATACAATCAAATCTGGCTGACATTTAGCTTCTGCAGGAAAAAAAATAGCAACTACTTTAAAATAAAGGAGCCTATTAACAGTAAGCCTATTTGGCTAACACATCATTACTTAACCAGGCTGAAGCAGTTAAAAAGGAGTAAAACAACAGACCTACCTTTGTTGTCTTCATGGCCTACAAACGCCTGGGTTTAGAGTTGAATACAGAGGTTATCTCACGATAGTCCAAAGAGTCACTGAGTTGCTTTTCAGAGGACAAGAGGGCCAGGTCGTCAGGTCATATTTGCACATGAACTTGAACAGTTCTATAGAGTTTCCTTTATTGAGAGCATCTGTATTTTCTCTGTCACAAAACACAGCAGCATCCCGAACTGCTTTTAGATGGTCCCGATAGTCCATGGCATCACGGTTCGTTTTCCCCCGGTCTGCAGTTTGGTTAATTGGTTTGACCTGTAGCTTTTGAAACATATCCAGTGAAACGGAGTGGTGTTTCTCGCATACCTGATGTAACCTAGGTGCTTCCAGTCCACGAACCCCTGTTTCGCAAATGGGCCGTCAGGTCCGCGAAGGAAACTCTGCAGAGAGACGCGCGTCCTTGTTTACTCTGTATTCCAACCAGAACAACTGCCGCCGCCGAGCCGGGCTAACCTTCCTGAGGGCTAACGAGTCTGAAGAACTGGACTGGGTGGTGCCATTGTTGTGGCGGTTATGGTTAGCTAGCTAGCTGGCTAAAAACAGAGGCAGCAGCCCAGAGCGTCTGCCTGTCAGAACCGGTAGGAACCATAGCAACCAATTAGTTCCGACTGGCTGCATACAACTTGTTTTAACAGTTCCATTTTAATCGGAAGACACATTAAACACACACACACCACTCAACAATAATTCAAGTTTATATTTATTTTTTTACATTTTTATATGTTTGTAACAAAATGTATTTTGATCAAACTTGGCTAGGTGGGCCAGTGAGTAACGTGGGAGGGCCAGTGCTGCTGAAGCCCATTAGGTCCATATCAGATAAAAATAATAAATTATGTATTTGTTTTCTCCATAATGTCCGCTGGTAGCAACTATAGAATAATTAGCCAATTGTCTTTATTCTTTATTCTTTATACTTTATTCGGCTCCCCATTAGCTGGCACCAGGGTAGCAGCTCAGCTTCCTGGGGTCCACACACAACAAAGAAATAACATATACAAGACAAATAACACATTTTAAAAAATCACAATAAAAACATGTTCAAGACAAATAAAATAAAATATTAAAAGAAGAGAAAAAAAAAATGTTAAGAAGAAAACCAAACAAAACTGTCTAAAATTAAAAAAAAACTAAATTTACAATGCATCGAACTGCAATCCCTCATGGTTGTTCAGGTCGGCCGCAAGGGTTCATTTTAATGTGATTTTTTTAGTAATGGTTCATTATGTCATGGTTGGTTTAGGACTTTCATCATATCGAACCCAATTTCTGATATTGATGGCAGGCATTTATTTTGCTATAGCTATGATATGTAGGCTTACTAGGCTATATTCATTAGTCATACCCATATAGGCCTACTCATGTATGAATTATGTGTCCCCACCTACTCCCACTGTGCAGAAGTGAAAATATATATATCCAGGATATGGGAGATGCCATCCTGCGCTTTTGACGTCTCAGTAGCCTGTGCAATAGTGATCAGGTGGTGGAGCTGCAGTAACGAAGTCCGGCCCATACACCCACCCAAATCAATTGCAAGCTGAGCAGGGCCACAGCTCAGTCCGCCATTTCCGCACTGGATTCAAATGGTGTGCACAAGGGATTCGCAGGAAATGACACATGCATGTACTGGAAGAAGCCTGCCCATGTGCACATTGAACGTGATTTGTGCACATGCATAGGCTTCTTCTGAATTTCACGTAATGATGGAATCTGGAAAAATATTTGTATAGGCTACCTACAGCAATTTATAAAGAAGGCATCCAATTTTCATCATGGCCAACAAACTAGGGAAATGCTGAAAGCATATTTCCTACTGTACCCCCAGTGACTGAAAAACGTGTTGTATCAAACAAAACTCTGGGACTTGTATTATAAAGATATTTTTAGCATTACCACCAGTGACCACATGGCGTCTCTTTATCAGCTAACAGAAATCTTCATGATTTTAGCTTTGAGGTTAAGGAAAGGTCATGGTCTGGTTTACTGATTGAAATCGTCAACGTTGACTTGAAGGACGAGACAGGACGTGTTTACTTACATTTAACCAAAACCACAATCTTTTCTAACCTTGAGTATGCATTGTGTCTTTTCAATATAAACTTCCATGTTCGCAGGAAATGTACAGTTTTCACTCCCTACATGCATACAGTCTCTTTTCAAAATAAACTTCCAACATTGGTTCACTTAGTTTTTAGGTTTACTTACGTAACAAAACTACTTGGTTAGGCTTGGTTAGTTACGAAATACAAAACTAAGGTGAAATAAGTCAACATTGACTTGGTTTCACATCGGAAACGAACAGTGGTCTCCTGGGTGAATCCTGGTGCGTCCCATACAGACACTAAAGGGTGCCAAATTAATAGAATATGAATGTAATTTCTAGGAGACAGGGTTGCAAATAGTCCCATCCTCATCCTGGTTTTAAAAAGCCTGAGTCCAAAGTCACAACCTGGTACATTATGCAAACATCACACAGGAATAATTTATCTTTTTCTTTAGGTTGCCATTATTCTAATAATGCCCAGAAGGAAGCCAGTCTCCCTAATTAAGTCAAAATGTATTTTTTGGCCGACCAGAAACCTTTGTTGAGTCAGAGGGCAAATCCAACGGTGTCATTTGTTGATGTTATTGTGGGGCTTGGGAGAAAACACAGGTGTGACAAAGAGGCTGAGTCTAACATCAGGGGAGAGAAGAACCGCACATCTGTTGTGGGTCACAGTGCTGTCAAGCAGACAGACCATATGGGCTGCTTCCGCTCAGTGCCAGCCATATCTCAGCACCACTAATCTGACAGGAATGACACCTCCGGAGAGGCTGTGAGCTATGTTTTAATGAACATTGTACGTTATTAAACTCATTATGTCTAGACTCTCCTTGCCACTAAGTCTCCCACAGCCTGCTCCACCGTTGTTTGTCTCGCTCGCCTTGCATGCATATGAGTGAGCATGCGCGTGTGTCTTTAACCTTAAGATAACAACATGTTCTGTTGTTACACTGGCTTCTTGCAGATTGCACAATGTTAGGGCATAGCCTAGCCTGGTTCTCTTGCACCTTTAGGCACCAAATGCAAATGTTGGCATTTCCCAAACAAAGCGCTGAATAGAAGCGTTGCTAAGCACATTAGTATTCATAAGTAGTTGCACGCAAACGCTTATTTTATATCCTGTACACACGTCATGTCAACCCTGACTGCTTTATTATTGCATAAAGCATTTGATCAGTGTCATTAGCCCCCCGAGATGTATATATACATTAGATGATCTAAGGGAGAAATAATTACCCCTGTGGATTGGTCGATTTTAGCTCCGTTTGCTGGCATGTATGGATTTTCAAGTGGAACCTTCCTTGTTGTAATTATCTTTGCAAATTAAAAGACATTAGCAGGCGTCGTGGTAGTTGTGCAGGGGCATATAACTTCATTAGCCCAAAAGAGGGAATCAGCACTACCAAATGTGTAATTTGCAGTGATGGATGTTTCAGGAGTCATTTCAGTCGGACCCCACATCTCGCCGGACGTGTGCTGCCTCGCAAATCCAGAAACAGACAGCACTCTGTCTATGAACTGAAGAGAGAGATATGACATGGCACAAGACGGGAGAACAAACAGGGAAAATGAGGAATAAAGAAGGAATCCGTGTTACGGCTGGATGGGTCCTCTGTCAGTCGATTATGTTGATTTACTCGGTTCTATAAAGTCTGGGCATTCTGGCCATAAAATGAAGCTCTTACCCTGATTGTTTACATAAATCTGGATAAGGCTCGGGACATTTCACACTGGGTGAAAATTAAAACCAGCCACAGCAACTAACTCAAGTTCAAACTGCATTGCTTACTTTTTTAAAAAAAAATCACTCAGGTTGCCATGACTTTCTATTTTTGAAGTTACGCATTAATTAATGCATTGATTTGAAAGATAACACCAATTTCGTCATATTTCACACATCAAACGGGGCTGTGTTTTGGATAGCTGAAAGAAATCTCCCTTAGGATTTTTTTTCCTACCATGTAGACTTTTTTTTTTAAAACCACAGAAATATTCTTTTTTCTTACTCCTTTTTATCATTAGAAAAAATAGATAGAACTGGTATTAAGTCATAGGTCTAAATGAGCTTTAATAATGGGCACCACCATTTAATTCTTCGTTGTTCATACCTTTCCGCCTGCTTTTGCCTCTTTGTCAACACACCTGAGTAAGACTAGCAGCTCCTGGCGTTTCAAGCGGCTCCTCGGTGCTGTTGGGACTGTGAGCTCTGATCGCTTCCTCTCAGACCTGCAGTTGGGTAATCAAAAAGAATCCTTGAAATTCCTGAACCGATCACACAAACGCTCCTGGTACGCAGCTAAAAATACAGATTTCACTGTCCTTTTGTTACAGAGTTCTCTTGTTGGAGTTTCAGAACAAGTTTCACACGTGTATCATGAAAAGACCTTATATACTACATTATTTAATAGACAGTATAAAGGTTTATTTGCTGGGGCCGTTTGTTTGCATTGGCATTACTACCTAGAGACGAAAAAGCCCATTTGGTAGCATATTATAGCATCCCTCCTCTACTACTACGTTTGGTATTGTGTGATTTATTCATTATCTGATTTATTTCCTCTATCTAGAAACGGAGAGGGTTAAGCTGTCTGTTGCCTTCGGCTCTATAACCAGGAAAGTGCTTGAAAGTTGAAGGCAGACAAATGTAAGGTAGCCCAGCAGAAAGTCTTCTATTTTAAGCTTTGAGTTGTTCAGGCTTCAAGTGGCGCATTTGTTAGTTGTGCTTTTGTTGTTGTTGAAAGCCTGTGTGAGCTTTGCTGAATGTCCATTTGATATAGCTGATACAAGTCAGAAACAATTGCAGTGCAGCGTGTCGCTGGGCATAAAGATATTGATC
The DNA here is from genome assembly GCA_916701645.2 of Sebastolobus alascanus. Taxonomy (NCBI): domain Eukaryota; kingdom Metazoa; phylum Chordata; class Actinopteri; order Perciformes; family Sebastidae; genus Sebastolobus; species Sebastolobus alascanus. The sequence continues at coordinate 726,378 of CAKAOJ020000220.1, read as the reverse complement.
AACAGCCGAGATGAAGGTGCTTTAAACCTGGACATTCATTGTGATACTGGAGTTTTGCAGACGCTTTAAATGTGATTTATAACCAGCAGCACAAAAGCTCTCTAATGACCTTAAAGATTTGAGTCCGGGGTCATTTAGATCTACCTCCACCTTCCCTTTAAGGTCACAGCTTCCAACATTTTCTCATTTGCATTGAACTATTATCACAATTTAACGTAAATTAAAAGGAATTGCATACAGTAACATCAATGCACGTCAATTTAAAGGTCTGAAACAGGTTTCAGATTATGCAAATGTATTACCCACTCCTACGCTTGAACAATCATTTTTAGGGTTATACTTATAGGATTGTCTATCCCAGTTCTGTGGCACGAATTATGTCCTAAATCAGTGGTTCACAACCTTTTTGGCCTTAAAGTCAAACTGAAGTAAGATAGTTTTATTTATTTCTTTGCAGTGAGCAAGCCGTTCTCACTTCCAACGTGTCAAGTACTGTCACTTGATCAGTACCCCTCAGCATCTACAATGCACGAGGCACCCTTTAGCGTCTGTATGGGGCGCACCGGACTTTCAACTAACTTCAATGTAAACCCATCCACGTCATTATTACACACTTAGCAACTGACGTAGTTTAAGTAGCAAGAAATTCCAAGTAGGGCAGGTTGGAGGAAAGGTTGGACGGGTCAAACACACAGGACTTTCACCCAGAAGTCTGCTGTTCGTGTCCTGTGTGAAACCAAGTCAACGTTGAGTTATTTTACTGTAGTTTTGTTATGTAACTTACGAACTTTACCAACGGCAGTTATTTAACAAGCGTAGTTATTTTACGGAAAAAAAAAACTTATTTAAACCCAAACCACAATCTAAAAAGTAAGGTAGAGTAAAGTATTTAGGTTGAAAAGTCTTATAATACAAATAGTTCCGATGTCATCTAAGAGTACAAATGGCAAGCATCATGCTTAATCTGTGTTATTATTATGAGGGAGTCCTTGGAAAGTTTTCTCCCCTTTAAGGGGTCCGTAGCCCCAAAAGGTTTGAGAACCCCTGCTCTACGGTACTCATTACATTACTCCATATGTTACTCTGTGTTGTGATTCAAATTAGGAGGTAACAGTACTGAGTTTACAGCCCCATGAAAGAGAGACAACCAACGCTAGACCCCTTTACAGTGGCGCTCAGCCACAAAAAGGAAAAGTGGAAAAATTAGGCTGACTAGCTTCGACTCGGAAAGTGGAAGTGTAATGTTGAATGTTGGGCGGCTGTGGCTCAGGAGCTAGCACTATATGAAGGCCGTCCATTTACCATTTGGGGTGACGTACAGCTTAAACGCTAAGTGGATGTGAGAAACAAAACACCTTATTATCGTTGAAAGCATGTACGATTATGATTTGCTCCATTGCTCCAGACAAAACATGAGAGTGAATAGTTTGCAGACGGTAGTGCACAGAATGAAAAGCAGCACAAGGCTGCTAATAGGGATGCCACAGATGTGAATAATTCTTATATTATGTCAAAGTCTTGTGTCTTGTGGCCGACCATGCAGTATAAGAACATAGTTATAGACTGGGAGAAAAACATTGCCAGTGAACATAATCCGTGCTGCAAAACCATTTAGTGGTGAATTTCTTTTCTTTGATTTATCTGAATAATTTTGGGGGGCCTGAAGAGGGAAAATATCCAGTAATTCAAAAGTAAAGAGCAAACAAAAGAGGAAGGTCTGAAAAGTAAACACAATTTTTGTATTGCAGAATTATGTGTTTTCTACTACTCCAGTTCTGTTCCTCTGTACTTGTGGGGGTCCTGACCTCCAGGCTGAGAACCACTGCTCTAAATCACGAGTCAGCCTGCATTCTTTCATTTATTTTGCCTTTCCCAGCATACACTGAGCAATAATAATAATAATAATCACAATCATATTTGGCTGACGGTACCAGCTCTTCTCTGCTATTCTAACATGTTATTGACATCATAAAAAGACAGGCTGATATAAATATTATTCCTGGAGAAAAAGAAACGGGAGAGCTGGAGCAATAAACAGACAGAGACAGAGCGGCAGAAGGTGAAAGGGCTGTTTCTTTAGATGGACAAAGAAGGAGAGGAAGTGTGCGGCGGTAAGAGAGCAAAATGCTTCATAGCCTCAGGGGTGTGCGCGGCTGAAAGAGACAGCCTAATGGAGGGTCCCTGTGAGGAGTGTTGACAGTCTATTTGCTTCAACCCAGTCAGCAGCTCTCCATACAACCCCTGAAAGCAGGTGCACTGTAAAGCAGAACAAGGGGGGATGTTGTACTTGCAAACAAATATCTCCTAATTAAAGGCAAGCATACACATTTAATGAGACTGAAGTGGTCTCATCTTCACCTCCCGTATGGGTGTCTGCATAATGTCCGTGCTGCACTAATTATTGGCGGCAGCACAGCAGGAGAGAAACAGAGAGACAATGAGAGGGCGAGTAAATCTCTGCAGAATTAGAAAGCCAGCATTTGGTCCCTGCTTTTATACTCAAGGGTGGCGAGGCTTCATAAACAGCCATAGTTTATGTTTATTCCCCAGGGCAAAGCTGTGAGTATGTATCCGAGCTTTGACATAAGCCATTATTGTTTGAAGTATTTAGAATGTGGGTCACATACCGGGGCAGTAACCTTGGAATTTGGGGAGAAAATAAAGGCCTCTTTGATGCCGAAATTCACAACATCACCACTGCATAAACAGAGGATTCATCTCTTAGACATCCATAATGCATGAAAATGAAGAAAAAGTGGAAATTTAAAAATAGATTTGCTGTAAGATGTTATTTGGAAGTGGCAAAATTAATGTCCCTCTCCGTATAAAATAAACATCAGAGATACGCTTGGTGAAATCTTCATAAGTGTATAAAAGTTTAGCGGCCACATGCTGCCTGACAGGTACACGGGCTCGGCTAACCGATGAGAAATAATGCAACATTTTTGGCAGCTGCTTCCATGGAACCCAAAATCATTTTGTCCTCCCAAGGCAGACCTGCCTCGGGAGTAAGTGTGCACAGCAAGATAGCGACTGCAGTTCCTTTAAGGACCCCGTAGCTATATTTTTAAGAAGAGCTTTCTATTTTAAGCAAACCACCACTGAGTTAGGCTGCATGCTAGTCAGTGCTGGATGTCAGAAAATACCAGCTAGAGCTACACTGTGAGCTCTGCCACTACACTTTCACTATTTTCCTCCCCACTTTTTTGCTGCTGAAAAGAAAATATTTTTAAGAAAGCAATGGGGAGAGTGAAAGAAAGTAGAAAAACCTCTCCAGATTGTAATTTCTCTCCGGTAAGCTATATACGTGAGACCTTGTGAGCTCTCTGAAGGATTCCATCTGTAATTGCTGGTGCATTTATTTGAAATATTCCGACCTGTAGAACTTGATCTATAACATGGCCTCGGAAATTAGCTGTTCCTGATTGGCAGGCAGTTGTGTAGCCGTCGTTATAATAAAACAGTGGGCAAAGTGTCTGCAGGTAACTATAGCAACAGCATGTCAGCATTGTGCTACATTACCAGATAATTCTCATTAACAATGGGTTGAGTTGCTACAAACTAACTTTGAAAAATGGAGTTTGCATTGACAGAAATGATTCGTTTTTACTTTTTTAGTTCTGGTGCATTTTGTGTTCAAAATGTTTTGGTACAAACAAACCAAGAAGCCACATGGACTGACAGGTGATGCATTCATGACAGCTTTGATGACTGTCATCCTGCAACATCAGCACAACATGGTGGAAAATCATAACCTGACCCACCAAATGGTTTGTCACACAGAACCATCTGAGAAGCCATCATTGGAAACTGTCTGAAAAAGGGCAGGCACTTTCAAAAAAATACTTGGCAGGTGATTGGATGAACCATCTGTCAATCAAACTCTTGCCGAAGCCACAAGCAAAAACATCTTTTCCATCGAGAAAAAGCCTTCAGTGGCTGTTCTTTGCTCTTCTTTCAATGAAGAAATACTCTCCAGCTTTGATTTAGTCGGAGACAGTTCAGAAAGGAGACGGTGCACTGAGAATTTCAGTTTCCTGTATCTGGGACACATGGGTTTCGCATGTCCTGAGTCTTTTAACTCCAATGGGAGAAGTGAACATGAACACAGATTATGACTGTGACTTTCGCCCCATAGTCACCAAAGTACATATTGGACCCATTTTTCACGAACCACATATTTTCTGAACATTCTGACATAAAAATGTAATTTTTCTGACAGACAAATCAGGAGAAAATTAACTTTGTTCGAGACCTTTCTCTCCAGCCCCCAGGAAGAGGGCCGGGCTTTGATGCAAATTTTCATAGTGGCCAAACGGCGGTACTACAACTCCGTGTCACATGATGCCATTGGGCCCAAAAATACTTTCCCTATCGACTTACATTGGGAAAGAGACGTCTGTAACTCAGCGGATTTTTTTCTCTCAGGTAAATCAACTACGAACACTTGAATAGCCCTTGTTTAAATCATTAGGTCCTAAAAGTTGTAAAATGCACTAATAGCCGAATCCAGAGTTATTTTCTTTCCTCTGTTCATGTGAATGAGACCCAGATGGAGGCTGGAGCGAGTGCTGGGAGGCGGGGTTAAAGGAAACGCTACTGCGCCTGCTCTATGGGCCCAATGGATGCAGAAGATCGCCGGATGATCCGGGTACTTTATCACTTGGCAGTCGAGCCATTTTGGCTTCATGCGCCACTGAGCAACTCTCATAGGAATGAACGGGAGCCCGCCTGCAACGCTGTATCCAGTTCTCTTTATACATCCATGCTTTCTCTGTCTCAGCAACACACTCTCACGAGATCTAGCAACTAACGCCCTAGCTAACTAGTTTTCGTAATGCTAAATATAGCTGTGTAAATATCTAATGTTAGCAAAAAAAAATAAAAAATACATGCAAAAAACCCAATCTGCTTTCATCCATCCACATGGTGTTCATAACTTGCAAACGAGGAGGGCGGGTGGGGGAGGCAAACACGCAAGACAACGCCCACTTAGGAGACAGGAAGTGTATACCATTTCAAACCATTGGCAGAGCTTGAAATGCGTAAAAAAGTATCTTTGATGGATTTTGGTATGATATGTGATCCTGCGATTTTCGCGTGATCTTGTGTCATCGCGAGTATCCAGCTGCCGTGCAAGGTAAGGAAAATCATATTTTAGTAGAAAGTCATGCTGCGCTTTACTGCTTCTTATGTGTTTATTGTGAGTAAATAACTGATTGACAAACAGGTAGAAACAGGATGAACAAGAGGCGTCTGGTACAGTAATATTACAGGTGGAATAGCAACAGTTCCTACAAATTAGAAGACAAATTACTTCCATGCCCTCTAGAACGAGACATAGAAGTGTTTTCTGATGTGACGCCACTATCGCCAGGACGACATCATTTGTCTCCATCTAGAACAGTTACAAGTCGTTGTTGAAAACCGCACCAACAGCTTACTGTAGGTGTGAAAGCATTCTATAGCTTGTCTGTGATAATTGGCCGTGGTATATGTGAAAGAATACTAACAGGCATCGCTCCGCTTTACATCTTAGCCACTGTTGCGTATCATCACCGTGTCTTTTGTTGGAGTAAAACAGGAGACCAACAGACATGAAGAAAAAATGTAAATAAGAATAAGAATAAAAACAGTAGTCATGCCAATCATGTTATCTCTGGAGGGGGTCACAGGATAAATCTTAGAGATGATTAACAAGACAGGAAATTTCAAAAAAGATTTCTGCTGCACGAATTGTTTCATCTTTCAGACTTTTCTCTAATCAGTTGTTATAATGAGATTCTGGATAGTTTTAAAACCTATTAAAATGAGACAGGAAAGGGAACACCAATCTTTGGGTGAACTTCTGCCAAATCAGAATCAGAAATACTTTATTGATCTCCGGAAGAAATCAAAGACATATAAGATGTAAGCATACATATAGTTGCATTTATGCTGGAACTATTCTACTAATTCAACCGAGATCTGATCCTGGATTCGTCACAAGCAAAGAAACATTAAAATGACCATTTTTGGCACACAGTTTGGTGTGATCTTCTCTCGTAAAGAAACAAGAGAGCCGGAGACAGAGATAGAACAGTGTGTAAGGGAGGTAAGCCAGCTTCAGTTTTCACAGCCGGCTTGGGCAAACACAGCCAACCAGTCTGCCCTCTGCCAGCCTTTTGTACTCTTTTTAACTATCACCATTTATGGCACCAACTGGGAAGGCAATGTTTTGGCCACCCTTTAAAAATTCATCCCATTAAAGAATATCGAATGCCTTTTTAAATTCTAATCAGAAAACTAATCCGTTGTATTAAGCCCCAGTTGGGTTTTTAAGGTTCCTCATTTCAGATCATTAACTTCTCAACCCATGTTCCTCCGTTTTTTTATTGATGGCTCTGGTCACACTCTACACTGCTGAGATCTATCCTATCCACATATGATAAGATTATCCAAATTAGGAAACCATCTGGTGCTCAGTGCTGTGATGTTGATAGTTATTTTAAAACCATTCAAGAATACAAATGGGAAAAAAAAGAAGGAAAATGCAATTTGCATCCTACTTGGGTAAAAATATCATTCGCTGAATAATATGAAAAGATTGAATGTTTTCTACCTAAAGTCTGCCCGATGCATTATGTGTTTGACATTAAAGTGGTGCTCGGGGAGCCCAAACCCAATCAATCTCAGCAAGGCAGTTAGAGAGAAGCCAATTGCTTAAGTGTTCAGATTTTCTGATTGGAGTCCCAGGTGACCCGCGCTGTCAGTAATGAGATATAATATGTGCAGCCCTGGGAGACTTCTATTCACATAATGCCTGGGGAGACAAGAGTCGCAATGGCATTTGAAATCTAATTGGAAAGACTTTGGTAGTGAATAAAGGGGGACACTAGGCACTCTTGCCATGTGTGTGACACAATGAAGCATAACAAAACTATTTAAAACAGTCCCAGCATTCCTTGTTTCAGATCTAAGTTGTGATCGCTGGAGCAAAATAAAGCTGCTGTTTAAACAGGAGTTGGTATCCATGTATAGAGTATCACCAGTTAGAGGATTTTACTTCAGTCTCATGCATCAGGATTAGTTTTATTCATCATTTACAGCAGGAGTTAATTTGGGTTAGGGAGCAAAATTTCAAACGTTTTTGTGACATGGAGAATAAGTTATGAGAATGCAAACCAATCAGCAGAGATTTCTGACAGCCGTTCACATATCTACACTGTGACCTGTGATCATCCTGGTTGCCATACAACGAAACTGCATTGTCAGTTACGTTTCTAGGAAAACATATTTTCTCCTGGATTACGTTTGTTTGTGACGAATCACAAATACGTTTCTAATGATAGTCCATGAAAGCCCACGTAGGGGGGGTGGTCGGGGTGGATGGATGGGTTTTAATTCACCTCCGCAACTTAAATATCATAACAAGCATACTTATTTTAAGACAAATAATGATGTATTTACTAAACCTAACCAAGTAATTTTGTTGCGTTTTTTGGTTTTGTTTCAATTATGTGTTTAAAATTACGACCGTAATTAAGGAGAAGATACTTTTCCCTCGAAACGTAATTGCGAGTGCAGTTTAGTTGTATGGGAACGTGATTTCCTGAGACTGTGTTGCAGTGATTAACATGAAGTTATTACCTGCTTTTTCTCTTATCTGTATGTGCTGTTAATTCCATGTTTTAATGTTTTTTTTCTTTTTCTTCTTCTTCTTCTTCTTCTTTTCTTTTTCATAACAGCCTCTGTCCCAATGATAGTCTGTATTTTACAAAAAAATTAAACAAGTTTAAACAATAGTTTGGCATTTTGGGAATTAAGCATATTTGCTTTCTTGCTACGTGCAGGAGTTAGACGAGAAGATCAATGACCTAACCTAACTGGACGCTCCTCATCTAAGAAAGTGTATTTCCCAAAATCGCACGCAATTTGTTAAGGTGAAAAGGTCAGTCTCTGTTGCTCAACTCTAACAACTTGTGTGCAGGGGTTAAATTATGATTTGTGATGATGAGGGGGGGGCCCTTGTCCAGTGAGGTTGTGGGGTTGAGTATGGGTGGAGTGGTTTCCACAGACTAACCCTAACGCACATACTGTTTACAGTTTTCATTGGGACTATTCCTTCAGTAGAAAGTAGTTCCAATGAAAACTGACTAGATATTATGTTCTGTGGATGTGGATTGTCCGGTGTAACAATGGCACTGTTTCTGGAAAGAGACATTTCTGTTGAATTTTCAAAATGTCATTTTATTAAAAAAATGCTGTACCACAAACTAAATTCCATTCATCTCTGGTGAAATTTCAGAGACAGATAGAGAACTGTCCATGGCCAGATATCACTAGGGAGGAGTCAGAACATTTTCATTTGTATTTATTTATTTATTTATTCATTGGTAATTTGGGTAAATTTTAGGGGAAAAAAATTGTGAAGAACTATGAAGTTCCAAAAGGAAATTATGAAACACCCCAAACATAAAAGCCTATACCCAAATACACTGCCAGTGGCAGACCTGACAAACACTGAAATTCTTGTCCCTGCTTAAAAATAGACATATGTTTGCACTGTTATTTCTGTTTCTACAGTCATCTGTAGGCTAAGAACAATAAATCGTGTTCTCATCATTAGACCCATTATCTGTTGCCTTCTGTTTTATTTACTCAAGTGATTAAATATGTTCCATGCTTGCAGTAATGCCACTATCGCAACTATTACTGCATTTAAGCAGAAAAACTGAAAACTTCCTGTAATAATTCACTTGACGCACCAGAGGGAACAATATGGGCTTGTGCTGAAAACAAAAAACTGACAGCTTTGGTTGTGCTGGACTCATCGTGAGCGCAGCCGCTTGATGACATTTTATACAATGATTCCATTGTATAAACTTGACTTACATTATCATCTCTTCATTTTAGGCCAATTAATATGAAAGTCACTTTGATGGTCACATTTTTTATGAATGCAAACATTTTGTTCTGTAAGATCAGTAAGTCCATTATCTGATTATATTCCTTGTAGACGCCACCATGAGGAATTTGTATATATGTGGACAACTGTGGTAGAGTTTGCCACTGCACTTCCAAAAACCAGCTGGAAAAAACTGCTGTTTGTGGTCCAAGATTAAAATTACAGTATGATATGGATGATACCGTTTATTAGAGGCCTTAATGATTTCCAGTTAACTTTACAGTAAACATTTTACTGTGCATTGTCAAAGAAGTGTCACTTTCTATCACTGTAAGCTTTTCATTATTTCACCAGTCAGGGCCAATAGAGACCATCATGTCTTTCATACCAGTGCAGTAAAGAAAGCAATCCAAAACATTGCTGAATGGTGAGACTGCATGTTACTGTGTTACCGAGTCTTTTCTCTGAGGCACACAGCATTTCACTCTGCTGCTCCTCCTGTCTATAAACACTATGGCACATTGCACTGTGGGAGTGCACTTCCAATCAATTTATATTTATCTGCTTCTGCTGAGCCACGAGCAGACATTTCTCAGATGTTACAGCTCCAGCAGCATTTCCAAAGCCGGCCCTCTCTACGTTACATTTCATCTCCGTCTGTGGCTCTGTTTTTCCTCCACTCCTCAGCAGCCTCGCTCACCGTGCGTTTATATTCATAGCATGCGTACGCGCACAACTGTCACATACCTGATTTAAATGCATCTCAGTGGGAATAAGAGCTCAGGAGCTACTGTAGGTCTCAGTCTGGCTGTTGGAGAGAGTGACGGCCGGGTGTGCAGCTGCTCTGTGGGTTGGATTGAGTGCACGTTTTGGGCTCAGGGCGCTGGGGGAGCCTGAGCTGCTTCGCATGGTGAGACTGGAGGTGGTGACACACGAGACGGGGCCATGCCAGCGTTCTGGCTGCACATTAACAGAACCAGAGTCGTGCTCCAGACGAAGCATTAGCCTGAAGGAACATAAATCTGTTGTCCACAGGCCTTGACATCCAATTAACTCACAGACAAAGGAATATGAGCTGAGCTTTTGGTCACCAAAACTATAGCCTTTTTTTCACTAAGGTCATCGTCACGGCAACCCTGTCATTTTTACAACATGTCCTGCTCCGGTCTTTAAAAACACCCTCCTGTGACAGCACATTTATGTTTAATATTCTGCTGTCATACGACATGCATTAACTGAACCTTGCATTTAAATTAACTTGAAAAGTATTGTTTCCTTAATTTGCAAAGCGCACAAAATATTACTGTAGTCCTGTAAAGTATGAAGATCATTAAACATGAATTTTCATATCCCTAATGCTCCAATTTATATGTTTGCACGAGCACTTATGAGATGATAATTGATAAAATCCCGGGCACCGGCAGGCAGAGAAGGGTGCTCAGCCCGCCTCATAAACGAATGGTCTAGTGGTTGAACTTTATTTTAAGTGGACTGAGGTCACAGCAGCATTTTGCAACCTTGAAAATCAACCTTGACAGAGATTTTTTCAGACAAGTGCACTTTGCATGAGGACGATTTGATACACTAGCAGATGTGTGGCGAATGCAAATGTTTGCTTAAGAGGAGCCGCGCGGATCCTTGAGAGAGCAGCCTGGCAGGGTTTCGTATCTCAAAGGCATCTCTGGGTGGAAATATCGTACAGAAGTCTCCACTGATCACAACATATGACATCCACATGCTTTATCTGAGCGCACCGTGAAAGCCATTATTCCATACAAATCCACACTTTTAGATCAGATTTGTTCCTGCTCATTGCCGCAGAACAGATAGCACTGTCCTTGGTTATCACATCATATTTTTCCCTCAATACATCACAAATGGTTAAATGCCAGATCACATCATTTTGACAGCCTACTCAAGCATTCATAAACCAATTCATACCATCTGCTAGCAGCATGCAGCACTCTCTGCTAGCCTTGCATTTACCACACACTGCTCTGACCCACAGCCCCCATAGTCATGTTCAACCCCATGCTCCCATTCAGCCATTGTTATTTCCATGGCTTACAGAAGATGCCTTTGGACAGTCAGCTGCCTCGACATCAATGGCTGGAAATGACAATGAGGCCACTGTTGACTGGACAAGGAGAGCTGCTGGTCTGGACAGCATTCTTGGCATTTTAATGTGTGATAGGATTTGACATCTCTGGTCAAACACTGCACAAAATAAAATGTGGATTCAGTGAATTTCAACCTATACAAGACTAAGAGTCAACAGCCAAGCAGCTCTCTGAGGCTGCACTCAGGCTGCATTCACACCAAATTAGGTGTTGCATTGAAAAGGCCAGTCCTCCCATTCTTTTGAATGTGGGTGGTGCGTTTAACCCATATAGCCTTAGAAGTGGACGTGGTCACCGTGACATCACCCATTGGTTTGTGGACCACCAATTCGAAGCCTCGAGTTCAGCATTTTGGCCGTCGCCATCTTGATATTTTACAACCAGAAGTGACACGAGACGGTGGAGCTAAGTACAACCGCTGAGTAAGACATTTTCAGGCGACCAAAAAGCTTATAATTTAATTTCATGAATTGAAAACACACTGTAAAAGGGTTAAAGTTGTAAGACGAAAACACGGACAACTCCCGGAATGGACAACGCCGTGGTAGCGACCTGTCAATCACAAGGTAGGCACGCCCTAAAGCATACCCTGCTTTATGGCAATCCATCCAATAGATGTCGAGATATTTCAATTCAGTTTCAGAAAGTAGATCACTGTGATACATAGTAGGCTCTCTGTGCAGTGACACACTGCTACTGTAGCGTGGAAAGGAAATGCCAACCAGGAATGGTATGTTTAGAGTAAGATAAATAAGGAAAAAAAAGAAAGTCAAATGGACATCTGAGTGACGCATTCACACGGAAATGTCAGCCAACGTGTGTCTAAAGAAATAACTGCACGCGACAACGTAGAATATGTAATTTTAACAAGTAAGAGAAAGTTCAAGCAGTGCTAAAGGTCATTGCAACGAGTGTGGAGACCAATGTGATGACATCTGACAGTATGCTAATTATACTGCTGCCGCAGCTGAGGCTGCAACACCACTGCAGTGCTCTTTTACTGCCTTCGATGGAGCCACTACAGTCAAGGGGGTTTCACAAATGTACTTTAAAGCTCCATGTGAAGACTTTTCTTACAGTAAAATATTAACATTTCATTTTTACCAGTTTTATAGTGGACCGTTTTATAGGCAGTTAAGGGGAACTCCATTAAGTTTACACATCAAGATCAATTTAATCATCAAGCTGAGTACTGCGACTCTAAACAGTAACATTTCTTCTGTGGCTCTGGAGGACCTTTGTCGAGTCTGAGAAATAATCTTTGCTGATGCTTGAGACTTCATTTTTTAAAGCAAAGTCTGTGTTGCAAATGTTACGAATTGTTGTCATCGCTTTTTACCAGACAGGAACCGTGTAACTAAAGACAAAGCTATTGAGTTGCAGTATGGTTTTTGTTTATTTTTTGAGCTTGAGGGATGAAAGGTCAGGATTTCTTAACCTCTAATGCATCAATTTTGCACCATTCGTTTCCAGCCTCACTGGCAACGTCGGTTGGTCATCCCTAGAGGATTAGTCATAATATCTTTGGTGACCCCCTGACCTTTTTTTTATGTAATACCATTATTAGCACAAACTATTGTTCAGTGAAATATGTCAATAGCTTAGATAGGTTGGCAAAAAAATTGACATTTGACATTCATGGTTCCCAGACATGAATCCTAAAGACTTGGGTGATCTCCTGGCTTTTCATCTATCCAGCAACTTGTCATTTTTTTTTTTTTAGTTAAATGTCTCAACAACTAATGGATAGATTTGCCATGAAATTTGGTTCAGATTTTCATGTCTCCACAGGAAGAATTAAAATTTTTCAAATACATTGTTTTATGACCAAATATCTGCAAAACAAATGAACATTAAAGTGGCAGTAGGTAGAATGTTTTTGGCATCATTAGGCAAACATTCCATAATAAACCTTTCAGCACTTTGTAATTCAAGTGTTCTGAGAGAAAACTAGACTTCTGCATCTCCTCATGGCTCTGTTTTCAGTCTTTAAAACATCTAGCCCGTGACGGGACACTTTGGCCAATCACAGGTCATTTCAGAGAGAGAGAGAGCGTTCCTATTGGCTGTTCTTTCAACAGCGGCAGCTATCAATCACTCGCAAACTCTGCTTAAACGGTCAAACTAGGCAGCGCTGATCAAATATGAATCAATATTCTGTTACTGTAATACTATTTCTCGCCTCAAATGTTTTCAGAAACATCTTGTAGTGTACTGTTTAGCTGTAAAATGAGAAAGTTTGTTCCGGCTGGTGGACGGTGCTTGGTATTTCCTCAACTGATCTCAACATGGCGACCGGGCCACAAACTTTCTCATTTTACAGCTAAACAGTACACTACAAGATGTTTCTGAAAACATTTTATGATAGAAATAGGCATTATAATAACAGAATATTGATTCATAATTGATCAGCGCTGCTTAGTTTGACCGTTTGATCGGAGTTCGCGAGCGATTTACTGATTGGTTGTTTTCCTCCAGTCTGTGAAATCTTGCAGATGTCATTAGGAGCAACAGAGGACACAGAGGCACATGAGTTTTTTTTCAGATCACCTGTCTCATGCACGGCTGTCAGGATATAGTGACCGTTTTATGAAAATAACTTTTTTTAATCATATTTGCTCAAATTCTACCCACTGCACAATTTCCTCTACCGTAGAGGTCAATCGGCAACGATAAATCTTGTGCATCCAAACAAAAACGCCTTAAAATGCATATTGCATCAGACCAAACACAAAACTGTCAGCAGTAACGCCTCTCTGACATTTATACCTGCGCAAAATATTGGTGTGGTCCTTTAATAAACAAGGACAAATACAATTTGACCATTTAGTGTCCAAAAAAGGGCTGCCAACCTTAGCAAATATTCCATCCCTGTCTTTAGTCTTATTGGACTCTTTTGAGTCCAATAACTTCATGGAAGTACAATCTTAAAACGCTTGAGTACCCCTTTAAAACCCCCCAGAATTGCGTACTCTGATGTTTTTCTTTGTTTCTAATGAACTAAAATTATTAAAAAGAAAACGTGTTTCTTGATCCACCATGACCTGCAATCACGAGGCAGCTTTTATTTCTTTTTTTTTACTGTTTAACAAATGCAACAGAGTGCATTAACACTTTTGGACTCGCTGTCCAAGGTGCTATTATTGGGCCAAGTTGTCACGTACAGTTTTAATTGAGAAACAAGTTATTTATACTGCAACATAACTTTGGGTAGAGGGTAAACTGTTGTTTTGAATAATGGAGTGTTCAGCGGAGGAGATCAAGACAGGATCAGTGTGGCAGTCAGCCATCTCTCCCACAGGAACACGCTGAAAAACACAAAGTGTCTGTTAATTTTCTCGCTGGCTGACGCCTCGGGGGTAGAACAACATTTGCAAAGCCTACCCTGGAAGTGTGACCTTGGGCCCTGGCCTAGTACTTAGACAGGGAAAGCTAAACAGGTTTTGCATACCAAGAGAGGTGCCTTCTTGTTTTCAGTCCAGCGGGGGACCACATAATAGCAGACTGGAGCAGGTCGAACGATCCCTCCCTCCACCTTCCCCTCTGTTTACTCTGTCCTGAACACCTGCTGTCTCTCAGCCTGTAAATTAGAGGGTGCAACACAGGAGCAGTGTAATGTATACGTGGGAGTGCTGCACACAGGGATTAATTGCCAGCACAGTGATAAGAGCCCTTCCTTCTCTCTCTTTCTCTCCGCTGTCTCTCATCAGAGACTTCACAACTCCTACCTCCAAAGCCGCACAAGCACCATACCACCTCTGCCAAAACAGATCCCTGTGAGTGAATGAGGATAAATCTGTGGTGACAGAACCAAAGCCTTCACACCTCCTAGTCTGTTATATATTTATCTGTCAGTTGGACATCTGCTAGTGAATTTCAGTTGAATACGAAGAAGGTGGTGAACTGGAAGAGCTGTAGGGAGGACGCTAGAAAATGAGGGGAAAGGGTTGAAAATTTCATATTCTCACTTCTGTGGACCTTTGTGTCTGTTTGAGGAGTGTAGACCTTAGATGTGTTTCCCATCTGTCACCAAGCAACTGTACCAGAAAATTGATCGTAGGTTGCATTATGAGTTATAGATAGTATGTGATGTAAATAGACTAACAGAGAGACAAACACATTCTCACGTACGGGCAATTTAGAGTTTCCAATTCATTGAACCTAATGCCAGTCCAAATGTGTTTTGACAGCTCAGCATAATTTGAACATCATTTAAAGGAAAACCTTCACAGGCCTTAAATATAAATCCACTCAAGCTTGAATCACAAACCAAAATGAGTCGTTCAGTACCAGAATTTGTTTCATACATAATTTGAATGTGATGGCAAAGAATAATTTACGTATTACCCACAAAATAATAATGCATGTAAACCTTCAACTGAAATGTATAAGATTACGACTGTGTACTGCATATTGAAACTCTTTTTAAAAATAGTTTATATTTGTAGCTACACTAGCAGTGGGGCCTTCGGGATGGCAATGTTGGCCAGCTGGTAGTTGGTCCACCACTTTGGTCAAGACTGAAACATCTCAACAAATGTTGGATGGATTGCCATGAAACTTTACACAGACATTTTGTGGACTACGACACTTTGGCTTTTCATGAAGCACCACCAGTAGGTCAAAATGTTCAATTATCCAGTGAAATATCTGCACATCTACTAGATGGATGTTGACATTTTTGGTTTTGTGTGAGATGTCTTGACAGCTATTGGATGCATTGGCACAACATTTGGTGCAGATATTCATTGTTCCAACAGAGAGACTTTGGTGATCCCATGACTTTGCATCTAATGATGCCATCAGGTCAAAATTCAATCAATTTGACCAATACTTTGGTTTATGACAAATTACCTGCAAAACTCTTTACATTCCCATCAGCCTCAGCTGCACCTTGCGTTTTGGCAAATGCTATGCTAACATTTAAACTAAGATTGTGAGCATAGTAAATATTGCCTACTAAACATCAGCATGGTATCACACTTCTGACCCTCAAATAAAATGGCAGAGGGTAAATATCATGCACTGTAAATTAAATATGGTGTTTTTAATAAATAAAGGAAGTGATGTATAACTTGAATTCTTCATAATGCTAAATGAATGCTACTTTGAATCAATGTCACCGACTTTGGATGTTATCAGCCGATTAAATGGGCATTATCAGCAGTTATCAGCCTCTTGGATAAGAGTTGGAAGGGGCCTGCTACACCTAGTAGGTTCAGAATGCCGTTATCATCCACTCACATGGTTGATCACCCATACCAACACAATAAGATGAAGCCGACCTCTAGAAGCCTTTGTATGACGGGAGCAAAGGTGGAAGTCAGGTGACCTAATATAAAGACTGACAAAGTCCATTTGAGGTGGTGGTCGGGGGGCGATTGATGGGTCAAACAAACACAGGACTTTCACCCAGGAGACCGGTGTTGGTATGTCCCGTGTGAAGCCAAAAGTCAATGACTTATTTTACCTTAGTTTGTTACGTCATTTACGTAGTATATATTTCAACTCGAACCACAATCTTTTCCTAAACCTAACCAAGTAGCATTGTTGGCTAAACATAAAGTTGTTTATTTGAATTCACAATGTTAAGTTTCAGTTTCACATTCACAGCGTGTGAGGTGCAGTTTGGCCCATCTGAAACATTAGAATGGTAGTAATAACCACTGATAACGTCCATTCAATCGGCTGATAATATTCTAAATGGATGTGAATGTTTTTAATGTTTTCCATGTGAATAAAACAGGACAAGCAATGTCAAAGTGAAATAAAGTTATGACAATTCTAAGTTGTTTTTCTGTATTTTGTGACCATCCAAATATATCAACAACCACTTAAAGCTGCTAACAGTTGAAAATAAAATAACTTTTACAGCTCTGAATCTCAAGTGGTGGTATTTTATGTCACTGTCACAAAGCCAACTTGCCACTAGCTTTACAACCACTTATAATTTGGATTTAAAGGATGAAAGTATTTAATTTGCTGGAACACCCACATGCTAAATATTTTATTTTATTTTTGAATCTGAAATGATGCATTAATAAACCTCAGTAGACATCACATGCATTTTGTTAGTAGGTTACCCTCACAATATGTTGAGTTTTTGAAATTATAATTTATATTCTGTTCCACAGAACTCAGAGCACAGGTTTTATATTCCACCATCTATTTAATTGCATTCACCTGGGGTCCCAGGTGCACAATAGACGGCTCCAATTAAAACCTGCAAGGCTCAAAGTGCAAAGGATCAGACATAGCACATAAAACCTACAATGTACGCAGCCAACAATGCAGTACACACACACACAGAGTTACAATTAGCTTCAAAGATAGGAAGGATAATGTCTGTTGTAGTTTGTAATCAGCTGATGTTATGCAGATTTGTTTTTTTCTATGGCCAGGTTTTAGACATGTCTGAGATTTCTGCTGCCACCTCATTACGATGGCTGTGAATGGAATTTAGTTTGAAAAAAGAAATTATAAGAAGAAAGAAATTTTGAACAAGCAGCAACATGTCTTTCCAGGACAATGTCCTGCTTACTCAGGATAATGTTCTCTGTAACTCTTAGCAATAGTGCTAGGCCTGTCCAAGTTAACGCAACAATAATGCGTTAATGCAAATTCGTTTTAATGCCACTAATTTCTTTAACGCTTTAATACAACTTTAAATTTTTCGGTTGTAGCAGACTCTTTAAAGCTAGAGTGAGGGTACTGGTATCATATGAAACTAGAAAAACCTAATCCATGGATACCAACCATGTCATAACATGTCGCAAAGGAGGCTAAATAACGCTCCAAACTAAATTTTGCCGAGGAAAAACTGTCATGGCCATTTTCAAAGGGGTCCCTTGACCTCTGACCTCAAGATATGTGAATGAAAATGGGTTCTATGGGTACCCACGAGTCTCCCCTTTACAGACATGCCCACTTTATGATATTCACATGCAGTTTGGGGCAAGTCATAGTCAAGTCAGCACACTGACACACTGACAGCTGTTGCTGCCTGTTGGGCTGCAGTTTGCTATGTTATGATTTGAGCATATTTTTTATGCTAAATGCAGTACCTGTGAGGGTTTCTGGACAATATTTATCATTTTTTTGTGTTGTTAATTAATTTCCAATTATAAATATATACATATATTTGCATAGAGCAAGCATATTTGTCCACTCACATGTTGATAAGAGTATTAAATACTTGACAGATCTCCCTTTAAGGTACATTTTGAACAGATAAAAAATGTGCGATTAATTTGTGATTAATCACGATCAAATATTTTAATCGATTGATGGCCCTAGTTCTGAACTGACAGTAATTCTATCTTGGCACAACAACCACCTTATCTGTGCTCCATCTACACCTACATTTACTAGATGGATGTGATCTTAATTAACATATTGTGGCCAAACTGATGAAATATCTTAATGAATGTCTCAAAACCTTTAATTAGTAGAGTTTGGGAGATCATGCAGTAGGTGAAATTGTCCAGAAAATCTCAAATTTCATTCCATCTATAAATATTTTTATCTTATTTTGTAATTAGCATCCACATTATTTTCATGAACACTGTGTTTTTTATAATTATATGTTTAATTGCTTATTATTTTGTTTGCCTAATTTCCTACAAACCACTAAACAACTTTAACAAAATTAAAGAAGTAATTGAACATTATTGTTTATTGTGAGGATATGATTATATCATAATTTTACTGAAATCTGTCATCCAAATTAATAATTATAATCAAAATGAGTTGTTGCTTTTTGTTCCACATGAGAGAGTATTTTAATCTGATGCAATGCAGAACAGTAAAACACAGTTCATTAAACACAGTTTACAGTTCATATGTAAAAGGATGTGATATTAATTCTAATATTGCCTGTCAGTATATAGCCACGGTATTGCTCTCTTGAGGATCTCTCTACATACATTTGCATAAAGCAGCATATTTGCCCACTCCCATGTTGATAAGAGTATTAAATACTTGACAAATCTCCCTTTAAGGTACATTTTGAACAGATAAAAAATTAGCGATTAATCGCGATTAACTATTTTAATTGATTGACAGCCCTAATTAGCACATATAATTCATCATCGTCGTAGTATTTCCTTAAAGATATGCTGTTATGCAGATGACACATTATTGTTTACATCAGACCACTTTCCATAGGGGTTTCAATCATATGCGTTGCAAGACATCATTTTCAATATATACAGCGCATACCTGATGTAAACAATCTCTGAACTTTCTACATTTGAACCCTTTCAACACAGAGGACCCAACCAAACACCCTGACCACCTTTTTACACAAACAAAGCCACTGTTTGGTCCCCTTATTCCTAACATCAAGTATGTTTCCAAGATTTTGCTTTTTATAAATCGTGAATCGTCATGTTTTACTAAATTTATGAATATTTCAACATCAGCTTTTGTCCCGCAGCAGTACTGATGAAATGATTCATGCATTTATATTCTTCTGCCTGAACCTTGAATGTCCTTGCTTACCTTCTTTAACACACGAGCTGTAGCTGGGCAGAATTCTGCAGCCAAGACATTTTTTCCCACACCACCTCAACTTCTTCGCAGTACTTGCCAATTCATTTCTGAATCCACTTTAAAATGTCATACCAGACTCTACATGGCCTGTTAATGGATTATTTTGGTGAAGTTTTTACTCCTTCCTGTTCCAAAATGCCTCTCAGATCCAGGGGTTTAAGTCTTTGAGCTCTTGCAGATTCCAGGTTAAAGTCACGGGGTGATGGAGGTTTTGCTGTACTGGCTTCGGAGCAGTACATTTAGTATTCAGTCTGCCGGCTCTGCCTCTGCTTCAAAACATATTTTTATAGATTCGTCTTTCTGACTAATGGCTGTTTTGTTGTTGCATAATAGTGTTTTGTCATGTTAGCACATCCATCTGCTGGTTCTGCTTTTATATCTTTTATACAGATATTTTTTGATAGATTTCTTTCTTTGTGACTAAAGTTGGTTCTACTTCTTTTGTGCTACAGATGCTCTTATGGTACTTTGTATTGTGTAATTACACTTTATTCCCCCTTCCTCCTTCAAAATATCTTGTGCTTCTTGCTTGAAAAGTAAACACAGTTATTATTATTATTACTTGGGACTCAAGTTGTCAAAGTTATGCAATTATACAACTTTAACAATGCAACAACCAGAAGCAGTGTTTACACTGATACAACTCCTACGGCAATTTTGAATCGTTGGTTGAGCGAAATTCGATTTAAATGATCCAACACAGCTTGCTTACTGGTGATAATAAGGAGCTTTTTGAATAGTGTGGATTCGTTTCCTCAGATACTCAAAGCAGAAAAGATGGAGCTGCATCGGCCTTTGTATTTAATTAAGGGATCGCTTAGCATAGACAGCATTACAACTTCTCCCAGAATTGATGTGACAGCCCTAAGCCTGCCTCTTTTTGTAGCTCGCACATCCCATCTGTTTGTCACCTCTTAATATGAACAGAGTCGCTCAAGCTGAAAATGTGTTGCAAGACTAATATTTACGGAATACCAGTTATCCTAATGCATGCCAGAGCTAGCAGCATAATGCCTGAACGTTGGGCTTATGGTGCACGCTGCATGACAAATATGTGCTGGTGTCGGTGACACATGTGATTAGAAAAGGCAGTCCCTGGAGCATTACACAGTCCTAATGGTGACGCAGCGTTTGGGGGGAAAAAGGCTTGACCGTGTTTGACAGTAATCAGTTAAAGCAGCAATGATGTAATGAAAAATATTGCTTTTACATGGACAGTCAGTTCCATTGACTAACATCATTAATAGGTCATGGCCACCTAATAGCTGCTCTCTGAATCGTTCATCATTTTAACCCCTTCATGCTCCTTCCCTCCATTCATTCGTTAACTAGCAGACAGAATTTGAAGCCATATTTCAAGGACATTTGCCTTAGCAGTACCTATTGCCAATTTGCATGCTGTCTTGATAATTTTATATAATGGTTTCCTTTAGATGGAGAAAAGGGATCTTAAGTTTATTTTCCCAGGTGCACATTGCTCAGTTTACTGCAGCTGAAAATGATAGTTAATCATCTAAAGATTGATTTTGGGATTTTGTTTTTTTCCTCCAGACTTGCCGGCTTTAAAACCTCACTGAGCATTTTAATGTGACCGTCAGCGGTGCCTGGAAAAGCGTTGTCACTGTGCCGGGGCAAACTGAGCCTTTCAACAGGCCGAGGGGATATCGAGACCCGACAGAGGCGGACTTCAAACCCAGAAGCTTATCTCATATTAAATTATTTACAGGCAAAAAAAAAGAAATCAATTTTCAAAAGGTAATGGCAAATCCCTTCTCCTGTCCTCTGAAGTACAATTTCATCTCATGTTTTCAGCACCACTGTGAGAACCTTTTCAAAATCACATAAATATAAATCATTGTAGATTTCTATAACTGAGCTATTTGCGTGCTGAGATCAGGGACAATGACGATATTGTTCTGATTTCCTCCTCCGAAGCACAATCCCATTTAATGTGCTCAGAGTGCTGTCAGAACATTTTGAAAACCACATAAATAAAAATCAGCAGAGATTGCTCTAACTAACAGATTCCGGAGCTAATGCTGATGCCCGGGTAATTTTTTTCAGTTAAGCTTGCATGTTTTTCTCGTGATTGTGAGGCAGATTGCAAATTGACCTCATTTTCACCTGGTATTAACATGCAATCTATATGGATGCATCATCTGGATAATAACAGCTAATTATGGGGCCTTTGCATTTACACCTGGCATCAATAATTATTCATGATTAACATGATTGTTCCTGCTTTGTGATCAGATTTCAATATGCAAATTAGGCAGGCAGAGCTGGCAGATTGTCAACAAACATGCATCAAGGGAAGCGTTGCAGGATACTCTGGAGGGACCGCTACGACCATGAACGTGTTAAGAATCTGATGCTGTGTTCCGAGATGGCGTCACATCCAGTTGCTCCCTGGGCTGCTTCCTCAGGCTTCTGTATTTTTGAGTATTCATAGTGTTTTTTCAAGCCCTGATTCATTTGCCCCGTTCAGGTTTCCAAGTAGCCTATTGGCCAAACCAGTGCTTGAAGTGGAAAAAAAATAAGTGCCAGTACTCCCCTTATTCATATGTTGCCATGTGTATCTGCCGGTATCAGCAATCTCTTGCAACTTATCCCTATTTATTCATTATTTCTTTAAGCATTTTATACTGTGTCAGTCATAATCAGCTGTGGTTTTATTGCTATTATCAATATAGCCAAGGGCTATGCATCTTCTATAGTAAGCCTGTAATACTCCAATAATATTCCAACTGGAACATTATAGGGTTAAGGTGGTGTGTTTAGTGTTGATACTACTAAGATACTAGGAGATATTGGGTTTGGGGTCCTCCCTCAAAGAAATTTGAAGGTTTTTGACTTAAAGTTTTGCATTTTTACATCATTTTGGACCACTATCATTACTAATTAAATGATTATTTTTATTATTTATCACAGCCTTCGTCTGAACATTCAATTCGTCTGGAAATGTTTGTCCTGTAAAATCATATTCTATAAATCAAAAGAACAGATTCAGAAAACTTTTAAATAATGTTTCATTAATAATATTTGTTCCCAAATAAAAAAATGTTTTTATGATAAACAGTTCACTAATTATTTTACAAAAAGGACGCGGACTTGTATCAATAAATGACAGCCCCCTTGTTCTCACCCCCCTCCCCTGGCTGTGCCATGCTGTGCCTCGGCTTGTTCTGATTCTCTCCACATAGTTTTTATGTTCATACGGCTTATGAGGCACGCTGCAAAAACAATGGTGCTGCGCCTTTATGAATCGCCATTATGAATCTCCCAGAGAACCTGATATGGAGAGGGCAGAGAGTACCGGCAGATTGTAAGAAGTTCCGGTACGCATGAAAAAATTCACGGTATGCCAAGTAGTAAAATGTGTACCGGTGAGTACCGGCCCACTCCGAGCACTGGGCCATCCCTTTCAGGGCACGCTAAGAGGATGTGCGAGTATAGAGTGGAAGTAAAGCAATTAATGTTTCATTATCCAAAATAAGCTGCATATACTGTAGCTGATAACATATGAAATCAAGAATGGATCCTGTATTTACCGTGATAATTGTGTTGATGCTACGTGTGCATTGAATCTATCAACTTATATGTTCATATGTATCATGACAGTAGCAGAATTATGAAATGACCTAATTAAATCAATATACAATACAATTATTAATACTAACAGGCACTAACAGTTGTCTAGCATTGAGTCTTCTGTCTGACTCTGGTACATGAACTCAGGGCTGTCTTAAGGCATATGCCATATAAGCGGTTGCCAGGGCACCACCTTTTGGGGTGCGCTGGTCGCCCTCTAAAAATAATAAAAACATTTTTTTTAAATGCCGGTGGGAGCCCTTCCTCATTTTCTGCATTGAGGTAACAAATAAACAATTAAAAATAAATACGCTTTTCATCTCTGTAACTCTCTTTCTCACACTTTTTCATCTGCCCGGCCGCACTTACTTGTTAATAAAAGTGTAAATTGTTGTGAAACTGACTAAACACTTCTAAGGCAACCATATCAGGGACAAATTGTTTATCTATATCATAATAAACAGTTATTTATGAAAATAAAAATGTTAATTTTTGTCTTAAAACCATTGTGATGTCTAACGTGTGTTTCGGCCGCTCTAGGGGGGGGGCTCCAAATCCGAAATCCGCCGAGGGCACCAAAAGGGCTAGAGCCGGCCCTGCATGAACGCATATGGCGAGCACCAGAGAGCCCAAGCGGTATCTTCCGTATTGCTCTGCATAAGGGCAGCAGTTCAGCATGCATGGGAAGTGTGGAGGGGCAGCGAGTCTGTACGAGATCTGGTATCAGCAGCAGCCGAGTCGAGTCAGGTAGATTCGAGTATACAGGTTTTACTGAGCGATCTCAGCAGTGAGCGCATAGAGATACGGTAAAGCCCAGAGGGGATAACACGTATCAGTCAGTCCCCACCTGCACTGCTCGGAGCTAAACTTTGTCACACAGCGCTGCAGCGAGTTTGTAACACTGTTTAAGGTTGCAATGCTTCCATTCTGATCACTGGCAGTTGGTTCGGTAGCATATAACAGCACTAGGCGGAAGAAGACGAGAGCCTTTGTCAGTGTAGGCAGACTAAAGGATCAGCAGAAAATATTCGTGCATTCATTTTTTAGCTAGCACTAAACACAGTTTATCTGATTTCACCTCATCTCATTTAACACATCCTCATTGACATATATTAGCATTGGGGGACAAAGTAACTGCAGCACTCAGACAGTTAGGCAAATGGCAGTTTGATGGGTCATCATCGAACAGTATTTGTGGGGTTTGCAGACGAGGATGAATGCACTCATCCTGCTCCCTCACTCTTTCAGTGGCCACTTATATGACGTGCGGTGCTGCATAATATCGGTTGTTGAGGGGATGTGAGGGCATGGTAAAGGATTATTGAAAAGCACTGCTGGAGTCCTTCTCTGGTCGCAAAAAGATTAACTTTCAAATTTCATTGGACTCATAGTGGATCAGACTCTGATAATACAAAGAGTCATTTTGAGGGGGTTTGTGTCGCTCAAAAAAATGTACTTACAGACGTTTTCTTGTAATGATTCTTTCTTGGAGAAAGACCTTTTGGGCTAGCATGTATCACATGATCCTGCAATACCGACAGTGGCCACCAAAATCCCATTACAGTCCAGCTATCCCTGGGCAGCCTGTTCTCACTCCCAAGTCATCAAATACGGCAGCTTGGTCAGTGGCCCTACGCTTCAAGCTATGACGCTCTATATGGCTGTATGGCAGGAGTAAAGGAGAAAGTCAGGTGATGTAGAATAAAGAGCGAGAAAGTCCGCATAGGCAGGACTTTCATCCAGGAGACCGCTGTTTGTGTCTCATGTGAAACAATACAATGGAACAATGGAAAAAAAACAATTAGCTTTTTGTCAAGGGAACCCAGGGTGATGCTAACTCCCTGGTTGGCCTACAAAAATAAGTCATCCCTGGAGCACTCTATAGGTGAGCTCTCGGGTGATGAGAATCAGGTGTGTAAGACGGGAAGCAAACAGTTTTTGACCGTGCCGTGGTGTGCCCGTGCAACCACGTGTAACCGTGGTGGCTTGGATTCAATCTGTTGAATTGAAACATCTGTGGCACAAAATTGAGGAAAAGTATGGTGGAGTTTAGGGAAAAGCAGATGACACAATGACATGTTTTTAAAGATTTCTCCTGTTTTTCTTTCAGGGCTGTCAAAGTTAAAGCGATAAAAACGCGTTAGCGCAAATTCGTTTCAACACCACAAATTTCTTTAACACATTGACGCAATCGATCTTCCGGTGGTTGTACCATTTTAAAGCTAAAGTGAAGATACTGGCATCATATAAAACTAGAAAAAACCTAAGGAATCTATTGGTACCAACCATGTCATACTAGCTTGTCGCCAAGGAGGCTAAATAACGCTCCAAACTTACGCTCAATTTTGGCGAGGAAAAACTGGCATGGCCATTTTCAAAGGGGTCCCTTGACCTCTGAACTCAAGATATGTGACTGAAAATGGGTTCTATGGGTACCCACGAGTCTCCCTTTTACAGATGAGATCGAACAATATGCTGATATCTGCTTGATTCTATAGTGAGATATGTCCAACTGTGAATAAATGTATCAACTGATCCAAAGTTATACAGCACACTGGACATTTGGTTTATTTTTGGCCTAGAACACGCGTCCAAACAAGTTCTCCCCATTCGCCCCTCAGTGGATTATAGATACTGGTATTTTGTTGTTAAGAGTCACTACACTTATACAGTAAAAACTTAATCAGCGGCAGTGGAGAAGCGTTCCAGCACGTATCACAATTTGAGCGGTCCAGCTGTTCTGATTTCACCACATGTTAATAACAGATGTAAATAGGGTCATACAATGAGGGTACGTGTCTAGATTGCTATATTATGCAAATGTGTTCAACTTTAATTAACACGTGTAGACTGCTTCTGCATGTGACGGATATCCAATCATCTCACTTGTTCTGTTCACACATGCTCCCCAGCCCGGTGCTGCAGTCTGAGACGCTGTATGTCTTCTCTGAGTAAATGTTATCACTTTGGGGACAAGCAGATGATTTCTCACTTTTGTCTCCGAATTATAAATGGAGGAATGTGCCATTGATTTTATCTACATGTGAGGGATCCGAGTGTTAATTAATTAAACAGCCCCGCCTCTTCACTCTGCTCTTTAATTATAAGTGAATGAAACGATGCCCATTGTGAATTATGTCTAATCAGAGGAATAGATTTCACCAATTACGGTGCCCTCCAGTCTGGAGGTGAAGGTAAAAAATATGTTGCAGACTTGCTCATAAATCCAAGTATTGATTTGAACACGGAGGCAGCGTGATTCAATAAATATACCACGGCTCTCTCCCTGCGCATTGCAACGTCAGTTCCTATACACAGAAAGAGACAATGATTGGAGACCATTAAGCTGACTGCCGATGGCATCAGGAGCTCAGAATATTGTTCTTCATGTCAAAGGAGCTGCTGTGACTTTTTGGTGTGAACATTTTAATGAGAGACCTTGGACAGCATCTTTACATTCTCTAGTCAGTTATGGAGCTGAGTTGAATAACAAGTAAGCATCAAATTAATACACACTGATAAAAATGCACTCAATATCCATAATCAAAATAAGATATGGACCACAAATAAAGTAAAAGCAAACCTTAAAACAGAGTTTAATAAATATTTTCAAGGTGATGGACGTACCACACAATGCATACGCAATTTTCTACACATATACCGGTATCTATAAAAGAAGAATGTGGTAAGAATGTGTGCACTTCACGCATATTTCAGAACATGCTAGAGTGAGCTCTGTTTGATATATTTATGAAATGAGTATTTTTTATTAATTCTTTTTTAGGTTGTTAATGCAGTCTACAGGGATCTATAATATGCCAATATAAGACTATATAAGACTATAAGATTATGGTAGTTATTGCCATTGCAGGTATTTTTTTATTCCCTATACCTATGTTCTTTTAATTTTCTCCTTTATTTAGAGGTGTTTTATGAAGTCTGTTTTAGTTATAGGTACATATGCTGATTTAATGATAATGCCGGTGCTGTAAATAGCCGCAGGTCAGAGGTAGGATTAAAGGTAAGCTAAGTTCATTTATGGCTAATGTGGAAGTGGAAATAAAAGTGTTGCACATGCTTGCCATGTTTCACAATGATTGATTTATAAATCTGATGAGTGTGTATGCCATAGACTGTATAAGCAGTGGATGTAGTCACCCATTGGTGAGTCTGGTTTTGAAGCCTCGAGTTCAGCATTTTGGCCATCGCCATCTTGTTTTTTGGCCGTCGCCATCTTGTTTTTTTGGAACCAGAAGTGACACAAGAGAACTGGATACAGCATTGGAGGCGGGGCCTGTTCATTCCTATGAAAGTTGTTCAGTGGTGCATGAAGCAAGAAAAGCCTAACTTCCGAGTATAAAATTACCCAGATCTTCCAGCGATCTTCCGCATCCATAGGGCCCATAGACAAAGCGCACTAGCGTTTCCTTTAACCCCGCCTCCCAGCCCTCGCTCTAGCCTTGGTCTGGGTCTCATTCACATGAACGGAAGATAAGGGCTACTCTAGTGTTCATACTGGGTAGTTGATTTACCTAAAGAAAAGAAAGAATATCCGTTGAGTTACAGACGTCTTTTTCCCAATGTAAGTCTGTGGGAAAAATTATTTTTGGGCCCAATGGCATCACGTGACGGACAAGGAAGTTGTAATTCCACCGTTTGGCCACTACAAAAATTTGCTTCAAAGCCCGGCGCTCCTTCCGGGGGCTTGGTGGAGCTAAGTACAACCGAACGCTGAATAAGACATTTTCAGTTGACTGAAAAGATTATAATTAACTTTCATGAACTGAAAAAAACACTGTGAAAGGGTTAAAGTTGTAAGACGAAAACACGGACAACTCACAGACCGGACGACACCGTGGTAGCAACCTGTCCATCACAAGGTAGCCACGCTCTAAAGCATACCCTGCTTTATGGTCTACTTGACTCTAAATGGGACCATAGTTTACTAAATGAACATCATGCTGTATTGAAGAAGTCTTGAAACTAGCGATTGAGACCATAAACTCATGTTTACAATGTTTAGTGAGGTAATAAATTAAGTGAGAAGCTGGGTCATTCTCTCATAGACATCTGACTTCTTGCAACCAGAGGAGTCGCCCCCTGCTGGCTATTAGAAAGAATGCAAGCTTAAGGCACTTCCGCATTGGCTTCACTTTTCAGAACCGAAGGTTGCCGCCTGGTGTGCAACTGGTATGCTTTATTTTTACAAGAGTTGTAGTTGTGAACCTGCACAGTTTTATCCACCTGGCCCCAGCAACGTGCTGCTTGGGTCCATAAACAGAAATATGGCTAGTTTCTAGTCAAAAATATACCTTGATGGTGATCAATACAACTTCAAGGCCAGTCAAAATGTATTCACTGAAGTGAAGTTGAAATGGGAGTCATTTCATAGCTCCTGCTGTGAGAGTCTGTGATCTTGATAGTGTGTATACGCACAGATGATTAGAGAGAGATCATAACCATTCTATCTCATATGTTCAAGCGTAAACATCGAGATTCAAATGATTTGAAAGTGTTTTAGAGGAGAGCATACAGTATGTCAGAATGTTATCTAATGTAAGGAAAGTATATATTTGGAAAAGAACTGAACCCACAATGGAGTCGTGGAGGATACCACAGCGATGACCTGAACTCTCCAGTGGCATCAGATAAAGTTCTGTGCAGCAGATAGAGAGAGAACGCAGCCTAAAGCAGTGGCAGAGATGCCAACCCAGAGAGTAGGAGTGAATGATCGTCTGTGTCAAAACCTGCTCTGAGATCTAGGAGAACTAAAACAGGATTTTCCACCTTAGCTACTAAAAGCAAGTCATTCATCACCTTGAGAGGAGCTGCCTCGCTGCTGTGAGGTGCACGAAAGGCAGATTGAAATTCAAAATCAGAGACTTGTAGCTCAAAAGAGTGACTAATTAGTTTGGTAATATTTTTTCAAGGGCAGGAATGGCAATATACTGTAGACGGTAAGGTTCAAGACTTCTAAAGCAGAGCTAAAGAATAGTGATACTGTTTAAATATGTGTATATACAGTATGTGGAGGCTGTGCCGTCGGTTAAGGATGGATACAAAGGATTAATAGTAGTTTTTAATTTTCCAATTTTTAAAACAAGACTGCCTTTGTAACGCAGCCACATGACATACACACAAGTGATAAAACATCAACAACAAAACCTTAAAAAAAACAACTGAGTTACACAGAAGACAGATGAGAGAGGTGATAATAGAATCAGTGCTTTCGCAGCCTACATGTGTATTTTTAGCCACATAGCAGCAGTTCTCTGGGGACGGCTGTGTTGGTCGCTCGGTCTGCCGATCTGTTGGTCCAACACTTGAGTTCCAGAGTGAAATAATCTTGATAACTATTAATGGATTGTGGCGCAGACAGACAGACAGACAGCACATGGTCCTCGGAGGATGAATCTGAATTACTGCTGTGCTCCCACAACTCTTCAGCTAGCACCAGCAAGAGGTTCCAATTTCCTCTTACAGTACTTTCAAGACAGAATAACTCACCTAATGACTGAATTTTATGAAGCCTCGGCTGTACTGTGTGAGTCATGCTAATATTGCATGCTAACTAGTCCTATTTATGACCCATTTGTTACCTTGTGATTCAGTCCCAACGCAAAATGTTGCCTCCAGGAGCTTTGCATCTGTATTTTAGTGATCACACAAATGTTCTCTTTCTACCGGGAATGATCAAATTTTAGCTTGAGGCAAAACCAATATCCAAACAACATTTCCACAGATTGTGTTACTCTGCTCTGCTCTTCTCCTCTGCTCTGCTTTGCTAACTATTGGTGGCCGGTACAGTCTGATTTAAACATTTACACCCAGGCGAGCATTTTATTATTACAGGCAGATGAAACGTATGGAACATGCCAACATGTGTGTTACACAAACGTGCTAATGTTACCCTGATTATCACGCTAATGGTAAGCATGAATAGGTGCCCTGCCATTGTTCCAACGGCCCATTATTCCAAAACCCCAATAGGCCAAAAAATTTCCTGACAGCCCATTATCCCGAACAGAAGCACATTGCTAATTATTATGCAAAATTACATCATCGGACCTTCCCGCACTCTGCCTCTGGTTGGCTTACCCTGATATTCTTACCTAAAGAACTAAACCTAAACTAAACCTAACTAATCTCATTCCTCAATGCCTAAACCGAACCAACTAACCCAACCAAAGAAAGCATTCAAGGCAACGTGATGTCATTCTGCATAATATGTAGCCATGTGCTTCTGTTTGTTGCACGGAGAGTGTGTATTTTCGGAGTAATGGGCTTTTGGAACAATGGGCCGTCGGAGCAATGGGCTGTCCCTTATGCATAACATTAGCCTAGCATATACATATATATAAGCCGGATTCGGACCTGCGACCCTCTTGCTGTGAGGCGACGGTGGTCCGAGATCAGCCGAGATCGGGCATGTTCAGGGTGCTAAGTTAACATGCTAAATGAAACTGATGAAAGCTCAGCTGAGCCTGACAAGCTGAGTCTGAGTTGTGCTAACATGGACACTGTTAAAGGGAAAATTCGCCACCTTTTATGAGGATATCCAATCAGTGTTGATGGTAAATGTAGTCGATTGAAGCAATACATTCCTCAGTGCTGCTATATTGACAGAGAATGCAGTTCGCAGCAGCAAAATCTGTTGTTCTTCCTGCATCCAGCGCCATTATTTGACGTGATTGACGTAGCTGGATGCAAGGAAGAACTACAGGCTGGTCCAATCTCCATGATACTAACTAACTTGCCATTTGCAACTTACTTCATCAGCATCAACGTTACCAAGCAAAACCGTCCCGAGCCCTTTACATAGAAATCAGTCCACAGGCTGTTATAGGCACCTGAGAAAATCGGGGAAGGTCTCAGCTTTTAAGATACATTACAATCTGTTAACACAATGGCAATACAAAGCGATTAATACATGTAAATTGTTACATATAGTACCTTTAAATTATTAAGTTATTGAAGAGGAGACTATTTACAGTGTTTTGGCTGACTCGGATATTCAGCGAGTGTACGGCCGAAGAAATGCAGCGGAGAGATGCCAAGGCTGCGGCTGACTTAGCTGTGCAAGAGGATATGGCCGGCGGGGACCCTTGGCGTCAGAATCTCGCATGCAATGCATTCTGGCACATGTAGGTGAGCAGGAGAACTCGTGCTTTCTTGCTCAATATAGCACACACTGAGGAATTTATTGCTTCAATCTACTACATTTACCATCAACACTGATTGGACGTCCACATAAAAGGTGGCACATTTTCCCTTTAAGCATATAACCCCTTTTGATTGGGCCACCTTTAGAGAAATATGGAATGAAATTGTCTCTTCATTTTTTTTTCACCCCTTCAACAGTTCAGTTTCTTCAGGAGTGTAATGAGCTTTATAGGCTAAGAGAGCAATACCGTGACTATATACTGACGGGCAATATTAGAATTAATATCACAGCTTTTTATATATGAACTGTAAACAGTGTTTAATGAACTGTGTTTTACTGTTCTGCATTGCATCAGATTAAAATACCCTCTCATGTAGAACAAAAAGCAACAACTCATTTTGATTATAATTATTAATTTGGATGACAGATTTCAGTAAAATGATGATATAATCATATCCTCACAATAAACAATAATGTTCAATTACTTCTTTAATTTTATTAAAGTAGTTTAGTGGTTTGTAGGGAATAATAAGCAATTAAACTTATGATTATACACAACACAGTGTTAATGAAAATAATATGGATGCTAATTACAAAATAAAATGAAAAATATTTAAAGATGGAATGAAATTTGAGATTTTCTGGACAGTTTCACCTACTGTATGATCTCCCAAACTCTACTAATTAAAAGATTTGGGACGTTCATTAAGATATTTCATCAGTTTGGCCACAATATGTTAATTAAGATCACATCCATCTAGTAAATGTAGGTGTAGATGGAACACGGATGAGGTGGTTGTTGTGCCAAGATAGAATTACTGTCAGTTCAGAACTAGGGCCATCAATCGATTCAAATATTTAATCGTGATTAATCACAAATTAATCGCACATTTTTTATCTCTTCAAAATGTACCTTAAAGGGAGATCTGTCAAGTATTTAATACTCTTATCAACATGGGAGTGGGCAAATATTCTCTCTTTATGCAAATATATGTATATATTTATTATTGGAAATCAATTAACAACACAACACAATGACAAACATTGTCCAGAAACCCTCACAGGTACTGCATTTAGCATAAAAACATATGCTCAAATCATAACATGGCAAACTGCAGCCCAAAAGGAAACAACAGCTGTCAGTGTGTCAGTGTGCTGACTTGACTATGACTTGCCCAAAAACTGCATGTGATTATCATAAAGTGGGCATGTATGTAAAGGGAAGACTCGTGGGTACCCATAGAACCCATTTTCATTCACATATCTTGAGGTCAGAGGTCAAGAGACCCCTTTGAAAATGGCCATGCTAGTTTTACCTCGCCAAAATTTAGTGTAAGTTTGGAGCGTTATTTAGCCTCCTTCATGAGAAGCTAGTATGACGTTGGTACCGATGGATTCCTTAGGTTTTCAAGTTTCATATGATGCCAGTATCTTCACTTCACTAGCTTTAAAACTGAGCTCGCTACAACCTAAAAATTGCATGTTACGTTAATGCGTTAAAAAAAAATAGTGGCGTTAAAACAAATTTGCGTTAATGCGTTATTATCACATTAACTTTGACGGCCCTATATCAGAACCAAATAAATCTACACAGAGGACTGTAGTGTACAGCTCTTAAAATTTAGAAGATTAAGAAACTTAACCAATTTAGTGGCATGTGGTATTTAAAAGGTAAAAAAAAGAATTGCTTTCCCTTTCTCTCTGCTCTTTTACAGGGTTGTCAGGCTCCATTACAGCAGGAGACAACCTTCCAACCTCACCTCCCGGAGCACTTGTGCAGCTTTGCAGCACACCAGTCACCAGCCATGCCTTTGCTATCTAATGCATAATTTGGTGCCTAATTTGACAGTCTTCGCTTCAGCCTGTTTTGCCTGTAGGTTCTCAGTCAGCAGAACAAGCTCTGCATGTATTGCATGCTATTTTTATCTGAGTGCACATCTCTTGTTGATATTGAAACCCTCCTTCTCATCACCATCAGAGTCTGGGAGCCTCGCATTCTAACCTATTTCTTTTCACTGAGGAGGGGATTCTTTTTTTTTTTTAGTCCAATAATGATGTGGTGAAATAAAATAAGGTCGCAACAATGCTTTTATTTACTGTATCATTTTTTAGTTTGAATGCGGTGGAGAAGGGTGTTTCAGGAGATGGAGAAAATTGAAAACACACAGAAACGGGGCATCAAACGTTCACCCCTCATACTACTGTATTTCTGCATCTCATTCGGGAAGCCAGTCCAATTACTAAACGTGTGCCCTTCACAGAGAACCGCTGCAGAAGTCATGCGATTATCCTTTTATAGTCATGAACCAAAATCCTCCCCAATCCTATTTGCTGATAACCCCTGCCTGTGCTGGCTTAAGAAACATGAAATGAAACCTGGGAAATAGTATCCGGTAAAGTTGCCATTCACTCCAATAAACACAATGCCATTACAGCGGAGTCTGTAATGAAATCGACCGGCATAGTCTACTCCGTCTCATCTGCAGTCATTGCTGGCACTCTGGAGATGGACTCCCTGTACGCATTCACTGTGCTGAGTGTTTTATCAGCAAACAATGATTCAATGTTTTGTGGTCTACCACAAGCTGTGCTTCTCACACATCAAGTGGAGTGCTATTAGAGAATACTTGGGGGTGAGGAAGGGTGTGGGGAGGAAGAGGGGGTAGGCGCCTCGGGACCGAGTCTCTTTGCACTGCAGGAATTGTGCTGACTGAGCCGGTGTGATAGACAGGCCATGTCTGTATTCAGAGCTCAGCGAGGTTCAGGAGCCCTGTGTGACAGCAGCAGTGTTTGCCAAGGGGGGGGGGGAAAGGCCAAAGCAAAACAAACACGCTGCTTTAGTCCGGTGGAAAAGTCTGAAAGCTGGTCCTGTTTTCCAAAGTCCTCAGCTCTTTTCTAAAGCAGGAGAGATGAGAGGTGAAATGACATTTTTTGGAAAAAGCCACATTGAATAGCTGTATAGCACACATTTCATCTCACTTAGTTTATAATCTGAAATGTCTGCAGGCTCCGAATTTGACTTCTGACATGCATTTGGGCATGATCTATGAAATAAATCTAACTGCAGCCAAGTCTTTTGAAGTCACTCTTAGACAGCTGTACAATACTGTACACAGCAGACTTTTGTGTCTGCAGCTGTCACTTTATTTGACCTCGGAAACTGTTTTGTGAAAGAGACGATAGATCAGATTGATCGGTTTCGTTCCCCATTTTGACCCACAGGTCAACCGTTTACTTTTCCAGCCAAACGCTTCCACATAATATTCCAATTTTGAATAGTTAAAAAAAGAGAGCACACGCAAGAAAGAAAGTTTCCTCCAGCGTTGCGTTTGCTGTCTGTGGGGTTTATCAACCAGCAGTTCAAAGAAAAAAAAGGTTTCTCATCCAGCATGAATATTATACACAATACAATATATTCATATTTCCTGTTGAGTTAAGAATAGAAAGGCAGTTTTAGCACTGCTGCTGACTTTGCAAGCACATAACATTTTATATCATAATATATGTCAAAGGGGGAACACCTCACACATAGCAACACAGTCTCACGGCAGTTTGGGAAATAGTCACGAAATTTAATCTATTTGATTCGTGTTGACACAAATTTCCCTTTTTTTTCTCGAGACGCTCAGCACGACTTTCAACATCGTATTTTTTGTGCGTTTTCCTACAAATGTCCAGCAACACTTGACACACTTGTCAATTTCCGCTCCAGTTTTTTCAAAATAAAACTACTTAGTTACGTTTAGGAATAGATCGACTTGGTTAGGCTTAGGCAACAAACTACTTAGTTAGCTTTAGGAAAAGACTGCGTTTTGGCTTAAAATAACTCCGGAAGTGCTGTAACTTAAGTACGGAAGCTACGTGACAAATAAATACATTTTGACTTGTGGTTTCACACGGTACACGAACGCCAGTCTCCTGGGCGAATGTCCGGTGTTTTTTAATCCACCCATCCACCCCATCTTCCTCCCTAAGTGGCTCTCTATACTTTCTGGTTCACAATTACGTGGATTAAATACAAATTGATTTCGTGCTGACCATCACAAAATAAATGTGAAACTCGTGTCTATGTACACGAGTAAATACATTAAATTTCGTGACTATTTCACAAACTGCTCTGCAACTGGAATGCATGTAGACAATGAGAAAGTAGCCACAAGTTTGTACCAAAACCAAGTACAGCAGATTCAAGTCTTTGTACAAACAAAACATCTCAACCCCAGCATGCAGCTGAAATCTGTTTGATTGACTGACATTGCATGAGACAGTGACGTTTTTCCAGATATCTTGGATAGTTTTTTAGGTACGCAGGTATTCACCGCAAGCTTTGCATCACCTCTGTGTATATTGTTTTGCTGTTTGACTAGATTTGCCTTCTAGGTGAAAGTACTCTCACAAAACTATAAACTTACTCAGAAGGGCAGAAACTGATGTGAGTAAAGGTTTCTTAGGTCAACAACCATCCTCTGCTTTCTGTCAAAACCTGCCACGAACATATTCACATAGTTTTTAAACTGCAACTTGCTTCTGGTGATTTTTTTTGTTTTCTTCAACCTGTCTCTTAAAAAGTGAGCTGATGCCAGACCCTTCTTTTTTTATTATTTGTTTTATATATATATATATATATATATATATTTATTATATTCATTAATTATACTCACCAATGAAGTACTTATTATTATAATTATATTTAATGGAATTATTTCTTTATAAGCACTTCTTCACTCTCATGAGAACTGAGAAACGACACACGACTAAAAACTCCAAAACCTTGAGTTACGTTTTTTTTAGCCATGCTAACGGCAGTCTCTTGGTCGTTCTGCCACTTTCATTTAGACTGACATACCTCAACAACTATTTGATGGATTGCCATACAATTTTGTGGACATTCGTGTTCACCAGAGGATGAATCCTACTGATGACAATGATCCTTTGGTTTTTCCTCTGGCGTCACAGCCGGTCAAAGTTTTCACTTATCCTGTGAAATATCTCAACATCTACTGGATGGACTGGAACCAACACTTTGTGCAGACATTCACACATTGTAAGCATGTTATTCCAACACGCTGTGAGGATTAATCATATATGTTAAATATAATTAAGCTATGTTATGCTACTTTGTTATCAATCATTCATTACTGTTTATACACCAGTTACATATCATAGAAGAAGTTTACACACACGTTAATCAACCCTTAATGTGTTTATACTAGGGCTGTTTAAGTTAACGTGAAAATTAAGCGTTAACGCAAATTCGTTTGAACGCCATTTATTTCTTTAACGCATTAACACAACTTGTGATTTTTAGGTTGTAGTGGGCTCAGAGTTTAAAGCTAGATTATTGAAGATACTGGCATCATATTAAATTAGAACCTAAGGAATCCATTGGTACCAACCATGTCATACTAGCTTGTCATGAAGGAGGCTAAATAACGTTCCAAACTTATGCTAAATTTTGGCGAGGAAAAAACGGCATGGCCATTTTCAAAGGGGTCCCTTGACCTCTGACCTCAAGATATGTGAATGAAAATGGGTTCTCTGGGTACCCACGAGTCTCCCCTTTACAGACATGCTCACTTTATGATAATCACATGCAGTTTTGGGGCAAGTCATAGTCAAGTCAGCACACTGACACACTGACAGCTGTTGTTGCTTGTTGGGATGCAGTTTGCCATGTTAATGATTTGAGCATATTTTTTATGCTAAATGCAGTACCTGTGAGGGTTTCTGGACAATATTTGTCATTGTTTTGTGTTGTAAATTGATTTCCAGTAATAAATATATACATACATTTGCATAAAGCAGCATATTTGTCCACTCACTTGTTGATAGGAGTATTAAATACTTGACAAATCTCCCTTTAAGGTACATTTTGCGATTAATCATGATTAACTATGGACAATCATGTGAATAATCGCTATTAAATATTTCAATTGATTGACAGTCCTAGTTATATACAACTTATAAATGCTAAATCGGGAAGATTTTAGTGTAGAGTTATTCCACTGCCAAACCAGAGTAGCTCACCAGCCACATGTGTTGTGACTGCATGTCCTTTGTAACCCTCCCTCCCCCACCTCGGCTACAGTGTCAATAATTCATCGGAGCTATGTTTAAGGCCAGTGGCATCTATGTGACCACTACTGAGCAGATCAGATACAGCCCTGGGCTAGAGAAACCACTGTGAGTGCACCCGGAGCTGCAGCTGGAGAGAGCTGCTTCATCCCCTACACTGAAACCAACCTGAGACTCTCCCCTTGAATCCCGTGACCTGCCTGTGATGGCAGGAAATTTATGAGGCAGCAGACAGATTGACAGCAATCGAATAATCCCCAGTATTTATGAGAGCAGTGGAGCACCTCCGAAGTAGTGGCGTATAATGAAAGATGATGCTGATGTTGTGTGAAAACACTGAGTGGAAGAAATGTGACTGCTATCAAAGTAATCTAATTTTGTGGAATCAAAATGCATATATGTGCTGTGTAAAGGGAGGAGGAGGAGGAGGAGGAGGAGGAGGAGGAGGAGGAGGAGGTTTGGCTCCGTCAATTCAATATGTGTCCTTCCTGGTGCAGAATTGTATTCAATTCAGCAGAGGTTAAAACCCGATGATATGACTAGACGATTCTCCGGCAAAGATCTTATTGCTCCTGACAGTCAGGAAAGACGGTCTCTAACTGACATACAACAAAACAATGAAGGGAGTAAATGCCTACTGCTTTGTCGACTGAGTAGAGATACGTATATTCATAATATGTGTATAGCCGGTTTGAATTGAAGGAAAAGACAAGGTATTAGCTTCTCCTTGAACTGTTAAATTACAATCTAAAGAGCCTGTACAAAAGAAAACATATTAATGGAATTCATTTCATGATGCGATGCACGTCATATACATTCCAGTCAGATAAGAATTGTGAACACACACTTGCATGCATTAGTGCAACAATATACATTTTGATGCTGGAACATCCCGATCCGACGTCTAGGAAAACACTGCATGCCCGGAATGTAAAATCAATCGCAACCTTCATTAGAGTCGAGCAAAGATCTCTATCGACACATACAAATGTACTGAAAGTGAAATGGATATATTCAACAACAACACATTCAGTGTGTGTGTGTGAGTGAGGGGGTGTGTTAACCCAAGACAACATGCCAACAGTGGAGACTGCTCTTTCTAAGTAATGAGATTAGCTGACAGCACATGTGCAACAGGATAGTCTCTGTTGCAGTGCACTCTTCACCAACTCTGGTCAGATTTACTGACAGCTTCCCAGTACTGTAATGTAGCATCCATTAGCTTTGAATACAATGGATTAATT
This sequence comes from Sebastolobus alascanus, assembly GCA_916701645.2. Classification (NCBI taxonomy): domain Eukaryota; kingdom Metazoa; phylum Chordata; class Actinopteri; order Perciformes; family Sebastidae; genus Sebastolobus; species Sebastolobus alascanus. The sequence continues at coordinate 687,744 of CAKAOJ020000220.1, read as the reverse complement.
TCACATGAGATGAGAACAAACTCCAGCTCATTGAATCTTAGAATTGATGATTGCTTTACCACCTCCTTTCAACCGTCTCTAAGTGCAAAATACTTCATATAAAGTTAGCTTGTTTCCTATATATTCTTACCGATGCCTTCCGGCATATAAATCTGTCATGGTGGTTTGCGGTGGCGGATGGGTTGTGAGGGCCGGGGGCGGGGGGAGGGATGCAGTTGGCACTAGTGTGTGTGTGTGTGTGTGTGTGTGGGCATGTGAACTTGGCAGAGACATGAGATGAGAAAATACACTCACCAATTCTATTGTCTTGTGGAGATTGTACATCACGGTTCAGCCTGGGTGGTGTGTTTTCTAAGCTCTGCAATGCATTTACCGCTACCCAAAGGGAGGATTAGCGAGCAACACGCAACAGGATTTGTCTTTTCTCTGGAATGGCTCAGTTTCCATATCTCCTTCAACAGAGGCTCAAGTTAGGGTTCAACGAATGTTCGCAATCGCAAGATTGTTATATCAATGGATTCCTTCATAAATGAAAACAGAAATGAAATGACGGATTAAATAATTCAGCTACAGTAGATGGCATTGATTTCTGATGTTAGCTGACAAAACAGTCACTCTGTCCTGGACGTTGTGAATTATTAATTTGGAACCGTGAGCTTGCATTTATACTGAGCATCAGTGATTTGTGGGTGGTAAAATGGTGCCTTCAAACTAATAAAATGTAAAAGTTATGGAAGTGTTCATTATAAAATAAATACATAAATAAATAACTGTGAAAAAATAATCAGAGTAAAATACTGTGTACATTTAGTTTCATTATCTGTATTTAATTGTAAAAATATTTATCTCAAAATGGCATTTTTTATTTCATATATTTTATTATTTTATAAAAGATTGAATACAAGTTGTCACAAGCCACGCCCCCTCATATTTTAGCCAATTACAGCGTCTCTTAAGCTAGCAAGCAATGCTAACAAATTTAGCAAGTTAGCAACAGTACGCAGACACAGAACTTATTTTATCTAACTTAACAATTCAATTGAATTTTTTTTATATAGCATCAAATCTTAACAGATGTTATATCAAGATACTTTTCATATAAAGCAGGTGAACAAGACTTCACATACTACCTTCCAGTGTGCAAACTAATGGAAAGCTATGAACAGACAGTGTTAACGGCAGCAGCTAGCTAGCTGGTTAATACTGGTTACTTAGCCAGTTAGCCAGCTAAGTGGGTAGCATTAGCACCCTTGTTAAGCCAAATTAAAGGGGAGGTTAGGTTAGTTGCTGTGTATCGTGTTTATTTAGTTGGTTATTTAAGAATTTGACATTGTTGTTGCTGTAGCTAACATTAGCTAACTGGTTAAATCTGGTAGCAGTTGTTGAGATTGCTTGCAGGGGGCATGTGATTGGTTTACAACTCCACAGTCATGAAGAGTGACATAATGAAATAAAAAGATGGCATGAAATTATCTCGAAAACACTGGGAAAAATGCCATCATGAGATAAAAATTGCATCCAAAACTGTTCAACGTATTCTCATACAACGGTTTGTACGATATCTTAGGAAAAGTTATTCCTCATTTTTTTCTACAAATGTCCAGCGTCAATTTCCACTCCAGTCTTTTCAAAATAAAATTCCGTCTTCACAGGAAACAACTTGGTTAGGTTTAGGCAAGAAAACCCACTTAGTTAGGTTGAAGTTACGCCACACTGGAAGTAACTTAAGTATGGAAGTTACATGACAAATTAATCAACGTTGACTTTTGGTTTCACACGGGACACCAACACCAGTCTCTTGGGCGAAAGTCCGGCATTTTTTGACCCAGCCATCCACCCTGACGTCCTCCTGTAGTGGTCAGCGCTCTTTATACTTCTGAGTTCACAATTACGTGGATTACATATGAATTGATTTTGTGGGATGTATACAAAATCACAGTGCATTGCTTTTCGTAGGTATAGCTACAAACGGTGTATGAGAACAGCCTGAACTGTTAATATGAAAATAAGAATGACTAAATATTACATTTCAAAACAATTAGGTTGAGTTTTAATTCTTTCTTAAATTATTTCAAAATGTAATGTTTCATTCTTGTATTTGTTTTTTAAATATTGATATGATTATTTATTTCACAAGGTCTTCTCTTATTTAGTCAATATTTAATACTTTTGGGCTCCACAAAGGGGTTCTTTCAAAAATGTACATGATAAGCTACAGAAGCATAAAGAACCATTAAAATCCACACAAACATGCACACAAACAAGTCAATTCAATCTCAATCCCAAAGAAATGATGAATTATGTTTAAATGCGAGAGAAATTTAGGATGCTGAAACACAAGTCAACAGAGCACTTGGGTCCATTGACTCCATCATGTTTCAGCCAGTGTTTGAAGTACGTGCAAGCCGCACCGAGGTACGTCTGGGGTCTCTGCAGCGGAACCTTTGAGGGAAGGATTAATAGGAGTGGGGGTCTGCTGATGCATGCTCTTGCTCCTTCGGGTCTCCATAATTCACATTGTCAGCTGAAGAGCCGGTGCCGAGCGCCAACCCGGAGCTGTCTCTCATCATCACACACAGTCAAGAGCCTGTCAGAACAGATGAAGCCACCGGCTCAGCACTGTCGAGGAACATTGAGCCGTAATTCACATTCTCCTGCCCCGACAGGCCTCACTAAATCCAGGTCCTGCCATGAAACGCTGGAGTCTGATCAAGGAAGCCCTGTGTCGAAACCACACGAGAGCCACGGTGCTATGAACTAGATTAGTAATGATCAACTCGCCCTGCCTCCCCATCGCATGGCATCGGCACCAACAATTCGTATGTTGCCTTCCGCAGCAGTTCAGTATGTGCCCGTGCATGAATTCACACAACGTGAAAAAAGAAAATTAAGACATATCTTTTCAACTCATGGCTGATTCAGAATGCAGCAGATGTGTGTGACACATAATAACTTCTTCTCTGCATTTTTCTTGTGCAAATTGTATTTCAGCGATATCAGAATTTAACTCTGGGGGGCTGTTGGGGATTAAATTAGTGTAATGATACGCAACATCACACTGCAGTGTCCTTTTGCCACAGCCGAGAGAGAGGCGCGTGAGTTCATCCGACCCAGTGTAGCCGGATCTCACAGCAATTATCAGCAGCAGCAGCAGCAGCTTGATATTTGTGCTGATATACACATCTCGGCAGATGCATACAAAAGCTGTAAAGCCCCCATGTTCCTCTTACAGCGAAATAAATCCGGTGAGTATATTTAACTGAGAATTTCAACACCATCAGCATACAGAATCCACATCTGTGTTTGAGTGGCTTAATTAAGCTGTAATTATGAAATGGGGGCGCTACACCCAGCTCAGGGATTTCTGGTGCCCAGTGTCAGACCTCATTTATACCACTATACTCCATGATTGGCACCTCAGTCTTCAGGAAACCTCAGGGCAACATGAACACCAGGAACAGACTTGAGAAATTATGTTTCACAGGACCACAAGCTACAAGCAAGACTGAGAAACTGAGAAATTTCAGGAAAGAGATCCGGTTGTTAAAAACAAGAATAATGCTGTTAATTTCCTTGGTAGATATTCATCACTGGACACAGATGATTGTTAAAGAACATATAAATGAAATTACACACACGCTGATTTAACATAACGGCAGTTTAGGAATGTTAATCACCACACCATCCATTGCTTTAGCGTGCAGCTGATAGAAATGTATAATTCAAATAATTCAAATACATATTTAATTTGCTCCAGGCTTGTGTGCAAGAGAACAAATTACAGAGCAGAAAAAGAACTGACATATTAACATATGTCATCTGCCAGGCCCTGGTTTTATGCTAGCTGCTCAATTAAATGCCTGTTTAAATTCTCCGTGCACGTCTCTTAAAGCTGTCACACTGCTACCAGGCTGTGTAAATGGCTTGCTATGATGCATGCAGCTCACAGGGTTATACTGTATAACTGCATGCAAGTACACTGGCTGTGTTGACTAGTAATTAATTTTTCAGAATGTTTACCAAGTTCATCCATAGTAAATGTACATGTATAGATAGAAATAGTGCATGAATTCTGTATACTAGGCATTACGGGGTGTCATTAAAACCTACTTCTGCATTAAGGGTTTATGGATCAGCATTAGAGTCTACATGGAGCGGCTGTAATCCATGCAATAGCTGATGTGCACCTTCTAAAAAATGTAACTGTACATCGGGGCTTACGGATATTCCATATGTAGACTGCAAGAACCGTGATCGCTAAGCTTTGACCCCTTCAGTTTCCGATGCCAATGAAGATGCTGCCACTTAGTACAGAATGAAGCAAGTTGAAGAAATTAATTTGTCTCCTTGTCAATACCACACATCTAGCTAAGTCATTTTCACTGCAAACAATCCCAGTTAATGAAATGATGTACACGTGATTACTTCGACTGTTAATTATGGCATGGCAATAGTTGCTATTCATTAGCGTTACATCGTTCCATCGTTTCTCTATCTCACAAAATGAATGAAGGAATATTAAAGCTGCACTAACAATGGGTCAGATATGTAGTGACGAAAAATCTGATAATTATCACCCAACTTCACAGCTTCTCTCAGCTCTACAAAGCGTTTTAGCAGCTGTCCAGCAGCAAACATCAGACAGATGCAGTTAGCGACAAGCTGGTGAACATAGTGGAGCATTTAGCGGCTAAAGAGACAGATATTTTTCTCAGGAGTTGGTGGAGAGACCAAAGAAAAGCTGAACAGACTGAATATTGGTTTTACATTCACCGAGTGATCATATGAGGCCAAATCAGTGTTAATGTTGGTCAGCCAACTGTTTGCTAACAAGCCATTTCATCTTCATACGGCCATTATCTCGATTTTGTCTTTACAGCCTGTTCCACTGCCCCTCAAGTGGCCAAACAAATCAACTAATTCTACTTTAGTGGAATAGTTAATAGTTAATAGTTATTGTGGTGTATGTATCCTATCTCACACCCGGTGCCAAGCGGCACACCGCACTATGAAACTGACATTGCTAGTTTCAGACCGACACAGTTGTCATTTTCACGCCCAGCGCCCACGTTTTGTAAGTTTTAAATGTACCTGCGCCCATCTGTGTGGCCATGTGTTGGTCTTAAAATGAAGTGTGATCAGGCGCATTGTTGGCACATTTCTATCTTGAGGCAGCAGAAAGCGATTGCACCATTGACCAGCAAAAATCTGGTCCAAAGTCAACGGCGCAGTATATTCCTGCTATTTAAAGGGCGCATTATTCAAATAGTAAGATGTGCTTACATAGGCGGGTTCACAACAGAAATTAGACACACTTAATTTCCTGCATTCTGGAGATTTTTTAAGCACCAATTTATGGTGGAATTGTTTTTAGTTATGGTAAGGAAAACACAAAATCCTCTGTCACACACTTAGAGGCAAAATGTGTCAGGATGAGTCCACGAGTGCTGTTTTTATGCCTCATGTGGACGGTGCACACGCCTCTGTCTGCTCTCAGCGTCTCCTCTCCTCATCCCTCTGTGTGTGTGAGTGTAGACGAAGGTTACTTCAAAGTTGCAAGCCGTATCCCCCTAAACGGCGGCGTTTCGAGGCTGATGACACGCGTTACACACAACCTCTTTGACAGTGTCAGCCCGTGCATAATACAGCCTCCGGATTCAGCACCCCCCGTCAATGGACAGCGACAAATAGTAAACGGAGTGCCCTCCTAATCAGTAGAACAGAAGTAACTCATCAATATAAACTTTGAAGCTTCATTCATAACGTTGACATTCAAATCATAAATTAACATTTGAATGCTGTGCAGCTTTTTAAATTTTTTTTTTTTTTTTTTATGTCTACTGTTCAGTTTAAACCCGGTATTTCTGCAGAGTTTCAGATAAAGGTTGGACTGCACTAATATTATTAGTATTGTACTATTTGTAGAATTAGATTCTAGTGGCGGCTGCGTAGGATTCTTTCCGACTCGTGTGTTCCAAACATTTCCAAGAACTCCAGAGCGTTGTTAAGTCCAAAAGTCAAAATTTATTGATAAAGATAGATGACAAAACACACCTATGATTAATTGAGAGACTAAATACAACCCGGTTGCCCTTTGTGACCAGATTATGCGCCGTTTAACTAGCAAAAGTGGAGTTGGACACGCCCTAAATGCACTTGCGCCATAGACATGCGCTATAGATCATTTAAATGGGGCCCTATATAGATACAGCCTGATATTATGTGACAGCTTTCTAATGTCTAGTTTTGGTGCTGTCAATGGATGAAAACTTAAAAGGGTTACTGTCATTATCACTTGAAACAATAAGTCAGCTAAACCTGGTTTAGGTTGGTTGGTTGGAAGATGGTATTCTTCAAGTCTGTTAAAATTAAACACCAGTAATCCCAGTAGAACACGTTAAGAAAGTGTGATAGTGTTTGTAAGTATTACTGCATGTGTTACTAACTTGTGCTCAAATTTGTTCTATTTAATATTTGTAAAAAGAACCCTTTAAATTCTCACATATTCTCCTGTGGTTGGTAACATTAACAGTTACTGGCGAGTTGGGAAAAGAAAAGAAAACTTAAAACAACAATTATGGTAAAAAATAATATTTTGTAGTGTGAAACAATGTCACTGAGCTAAGAATGTGTGATTATTATGTTCAATTAAAGTTGAACATAGAAGCTGTTTTACATTTGAGAAACTGTGAAACTCTACTTCTGTAGCCTACTAATGAACTTTTATAAGAAAACAGAGTGGTTGCAAACTTAAAACTCTCCTCTTATCACTAAGTATGCTGAAAAAACTATAAAGTGTCTAGCGTGGATCAAGTCTATCTATAATTCAGTTACAGCACCTTATTGCTTGGATCCAGGGGGAGATTTATCATTAAGGTTTATTATTTGAAACTTCTTCATGGTATAGGAAAAATTATAAAGCATGAAGAAGATCATCTATCACTGTCTCGATCACCAAGGTGCATGTACTGGTATAATTCGCTGCCATGCACTGCTCTGCAATAAAACTGGCAGTGGAGATATTAATAAAAAAAGATTCACAAAAATGCAATTAGACAGGTTCAGAAAGAATGATCACGGGTACATATGTTATAAATATCAGCTGCTTTTTTTTCTACCTTTGCTCTTTTCAAAAAGGCACATCTAGTGTTACACTTTGACATTATGATCAGATGGGGAATAGGTCTCGAATGGAAAAAAAACATCCAGTTAAACTGGGCAGCTCTCAGTGACATATATTCTGCAAGAATCCAAACCTACACCTGTTTGTTTCATATTAGCTACTGTGTTGGATTAAACTATTGGAACGATTGTAAATGACAGCTGATTCTGTTCATCCGCTGTAGAGTGTCACAAAACCAGACTCAGAGGATTAACACTCACAGTAACTACAGCTGGAGAAATTGAATAATTAATTCAACAAAAACATTTTTCTCAAGTAGAGCCTGATGAAAAATACACTTCCAGAGTGATCAAACTCAACGCTATTTGTTTAACCAGAAAACATATATTGATGTGAGCTTGACAGAGTTTAAGGTTAATTCTGGTTTATAACAACCTTGGTCTTATTTTTGTTGTCAATTTCTACTGGTATTAATAACGCTACTAAGACTATTCTCACCAGATCATACAGTCAAGTCCTGACAATTTTATTTATAAATCACAAAATCACAAATTTACCTCAAAAGGCTTTACAATCTGTACAACAAATGACACTCTCTATCCTTAGACTCTTAACCCTCCGAGACCCACAATAGACCTGTTTTTGTCTTTTTTAGGGGGGGGGGGGGGGGGGGGGGATACAGGGGGTCTTTAGGGGGAGATAGCAGGTCAGCAGTAGATGTCACATAGAAGTGGTGTACATCCTCTGAAAGCTGGGAACCCAGATTAATTTGTGATGCAGCTCAGCACTGTGGGTCAAGTTGTTCTAGTCATAAATCAGAAATAAATAAATGTTCTGTGGAACACCACAGAAAAAGCCATGCTGTGATTTGGTATCAAAAGCTTTCGACATTTGGAGATTTCTGCAAGAATTGCATTTTTCGGTGTTGGATGGCAAGCGCTTCTGTTCTGGAAACTGCTCAGAAACCCCCTTATTGTCAAGCTACCTAGGAAACCATCCATCCTCTGAATGCCCTAGGTCTGTAGTTTGTGGTTGTAAAGTTTCATGAGGCTGTGATTATCCTAGAGGTCACCACAGGTCATTTTATACAGTGAGGTCAAGTTTCAAGAAATGGTCTCAATACAATGAAATGGCTCCTATGGGGACTAACATCATAACACATGAATAACACAGTTGGGCTCATTGGATCCACAAGAGTCTCAGCTTTACAGTTATACTCAATGTATGTAATTTCAAGACTGTTTAGGGACCCCAGTATGCAGAAATATTAAAACATCATTTTTGGAATAGGCAAAAATAACACATTTATACTGCATTCAAAAAACTGCATGTGATTATCATAAAGTGGGCATGTCTGTAAAGGGGAGACTCGTGGGTACCCATAGAACCCATTTTCATTCACATATCTTGAGGTCAGAGGTCAAGGGACCCCTTCGAAAATGGCCATGGCAGTTTTTCCTCACCAAAATTTGGCTTGTTATATATCCTCCTTCCTGACAAGCTAACATGACACGGTTGGTACCAATAGATTTCTTAGGTTTTCACCTGCGATCCTGCAGGTCTCAAGGGGTCAATTTAGATAAGGACAAAGATAAAAAAAAGGGAGAGACCTCAAGAAGACAAACATGCAATAGCTGTCTGTAAATACAGAGCAGGCAGGAGAAGCAATACAGTGAGGAGAAACAAAATGACAATATCAGGTAAATTGCAAACATGAAGAATACAGATCAGAGAAGTCGTTGAGCCGCGCAACGTTCTCTCTACCATAAAGACCTGGAAAGACGACAGACGACACTTAACACACAAGAGGCAATGCTCAAGAACACTAGTCACACAAAGGGAGAGAAGACAAGGAGGCCATTCAGACAGAGGGGGAAGAGACAAGAGATGCAGAGAGAGGATGAAGCAGGTCATTTTACACAACACATGATGCAAGAGCAGTTTTGGACAAAGACAGAGCGAGGAATGTTTACGTTTTCCTAACAAGGACCTCTTGTGGTCGTGCAACCTCTTGAAGGTTGTTATAGTGGAGGAGGTTGGGAGGTGATTGGCCACACCTTCATCTGTTTTTATACTGAGTATACAGTATCTCTTTTTCTCTGATGATGTGTCTGAGGACAATCGTTCCTGCACATACAAGTATTTCAAAAATCAACGGTTTCTTCTAATTTCCTCCTCTAGGTGCGACATAGAGTTATTTCTTTGGCGTAAATACTTCTAAAGGCAAGTAGTGTTGTATGCTATTTGAGACAAGTACAGCCCAGTCGTCAGGAAAAAATGTTGGCTTCATATATTTCTGCAAACCACGGTTACGTTGAGGGTTGACGTTTTTGCATTCGGTCAGAGCAGGTGACGTGCATGCGCAGAGCAAGTGACGTAGTATATCGAGTGACCGTTATTTGAAAGTTACGTGGTATAATAATGAGAATAACAAGCGAGAAAGTCCACCAAGGGTGGGCATTAGCTGTGGTTGGATGGGTCCAACAAACACAGGACTTTCACCCAGGAGACTGCTGTTCGTGTCCCGTTTGAAACCAAATGTAAATGTTGACTCGGCTAAGGGCGGTTGTTATTTATTTACACTAGTTACATTGTTAAGTGTGTTTTCTTTTACAAGTTACATTAGTGATGTTTGTCACATGTTTTCCGTACTGATGTCACGTTGTTTTTGTACATATTTAACTTAGGTTACGGACTTATTTTAAGCCCAACCATGCCATTTTCCTAAACCTGAGTGGATTTGTTCCCTAAACTTACAGTAAGTAAAGCAGTTCTTTTGCCCCCATGCTGGTACTGCACCATCATACACGCATGTAATATTCACCTCTCAGAGAAGATTACACGCTTTGCCGTGATATCGGGTTGATATGTAGCAACGTCGTCATGCAGAAACCTGCATCAGGTCAAGTGGGAAAGCGTCTTTAGATGGGCTCGGGAGAATAGCATTTTGACACTAAAACATATGTACTTTGACCAAAATTTGAATACATAAGGTACACCACTGGGAAGCTACAGAATGATATAAAAACCTAAAAAAACCTAAAAAATAATGGACCAACCCTTTAAGAAGAAATGAGGAGTATAGGCTATACAGAAGTCTGGTAAGCTCACTTCTTTTAACACTAACTTTTTCTTTTTGAAACAACCAAAGCTGCCCCAAATTATGCCACAAAAAGCTTTATGTAACTTTTCACATAATACAGTAGTGCTCCCCAACACCTGTAAACATATTGCGGTGTGTAAAATTGGCACTGTTCCCCTTTGGCATTTAGACAATCTGATTAAACTGTTTGATTTTTTAAGGTTTCTGATGACTGAAGTCTTCAGAACAGCTACTGAGTGGATCACGTAATGAGTTGTTTTGTCAACTGCTGTTTCCTTGTCAGGAATAACCTTTCAATCTGAAGAAACTATTAACTTTTAATTAAGTGGAAGCTCTCCTCTAAAGTGAAAATTGAGGTCAAATGTTAGTGTCGCCCTCTGATTTTGGAATTTTCTTGAAATGTCTGTACCTTTAGAAATTCATAGAAGAAGGTTACAGAGACTTCTTTTTAATCCCTTTAAGTCCTTGTGTGGCCACATTCTGAGCTTGAAAAACACAATTTATCTGATCTAGGTCACCCTTTGAAAATAAAAAGCAGCATTCAGAGGCACACGCTAACCTTGTTTTTCTAATTTGTTCTCCCTTATCTATGTAGAGATGGTAGATGCCATGCTTCCCACTCACTCAGTCACATTTACAGCGAGGAGCTGCCCAGCACAGTCCTCTGCTGTTGGCCACAGAGCAGCGCCACAAGGGCAAATGGGGGTTAAGTGCCTGTAACGAGGGCAGTTCGATGGTAGTTGTTGAGGGAGGGAAAAAAAACATTCTTCATTCACTTTCCCTGCTTAGATTTCCCCGCTGGTCCTGGGATTTCGAGTACAAACTTTCTACTTAGAAACCTGCCCATCTAGTCTGACCCTCACTGATAGAAAAAGCAGAGAAGACTGGTCTTGAGTATCTTTTTCTGCTGTACTTTAATCAATCTCTAAACCAAAGGAAATGTTAAAAGATTTGTTGATTAGTTTTACGGTCAACTCCTTCCCACATCAATATTGTACAACGTCCAACAGTCGTCTGAAAGGACTGCTTTTTAAGACAATAAGCAATGTCCTGCTTCGCCGAGGTGGCCCTGTGTGTCTCTGCAGGACTCGCCAGTGGTTATGAAGTCACCCGCAGAAACCGCCAGCACACAGCCACTGTCTCCTGGCCCTCCACGCCTGACCAGCTGCCTCCGCTGGAAGGAGACCTGCATTTATCCTCCAAAGCTCAGCGAGATCCGGGAGCTGGTTGAGGTGGTTTGGCCGGAGCCCCCAGTGAGTCACAGCTCCCATGTGAGGTTCCTTTGACCTCACTGGAGTGGAAGGGAAGACCTTGTCCCAGTCTGTCCCTCTCATGTCATCATCTCTTTTTACATTTAAGACTTTTTCCACTCCTGGTTACATTCAATTTTAACTCATGAGTCACTTCTCAAATGTAAATTGAATCCCAAATTTGACAGTTTTTACCATTTTTATTGAAGATATTTCCAGACTCCTCTCCTCTCTGGTGAAGAAAATATTCAGTAAAGTAGATTTTTCACATGGTGCAACTCTATTCCCTCAACCAAACAAACCACAGCTGACATATCTCCTTGCTCACCTTGTGCAATGCATCACCACAACTAACACTTTTCTTTTTCTTTCTTTCATCTAGATTGATCTCAATCTATTTTCTTCATATCGTATAAAAGCATGTCCATATTTTCCTTGTGTTGCACAACACTTTGCTTTATGCTTTTGTTTTCTGCAAAGCTAATTATTAGCCTACATACAAAAAGATAATGGCAGTTGTTCAACAAAAGCTGTGTTAATTGTGTTTGGCTGGTTTGTCCACTACTTTGGTTTGGACTTCTCAAATATTAGATGGGATTCTTATGAAATTTTGTATAGATATTAACTCTTCAGATCGCCATCTAGTGCCACCAGCAGAACTAATTTGCAGCAGCTAAACTAATATGGTGAACATGATAAATATGACCACTAGCACAGTACCCATTCAGGGCGCGGCTAAAGTACCCGGCGGTCTTCCGCTTCCATTGGGCCGATAGAGCAGGCGCAGTAGCGTTTCCTTTAACCCAGCCTCCAAGCCAGGCCTGGCAGTGTGTTCCAATCCGCGTACTTCTGTACTTATACTTACTATTTTGAGTGCATAAGTGCGTTCACACTGTGAAGTACGGCAAAATGCAGTGCACTGTAAGTACCCGGATGTTGTACTCCAAGCGGTCAAATCGTTTAGTGTGGAACACTGGACACTTCTCACCCTCAACGGTCGTCATCTTGGCTACGTAGCGGAAGGGCGGGACCACGACCACCATTCAAACATGTGAAAATGGCGGCAGATGATGCTGGAGCTTTTGTGGAGCTGAACAACGTACCCTGAACGTACCTTATAGATGCCAGCTCATGTGCCAGCTGCCGTAAAACCCCGAAGAAGAAGAAGATATTTTGGCGGGTAGCGAGCCGCGATGAAATGTTGCGATCGTCATTTCCGGTAAGGGTGCCGCAGAGTATTCGATTTGAGACGACCCCACCCCGTTGAAATTTACGCACTACTCAAGTACAGAGTGCACACAGTGCACTACATTGAAGTGTACGTCCAGAAGTACGTGGATTGGAACACACTCTGGGACTCATTCACATGAAGGGAGGAAGGAAAATAACTCTGGATTCAGCTATTATTGCATTTCACAACTTTTAGGACCTAATCATTTAAATAAGGGCTATTCAAGTGTTCGTATTGTGAAGTTGATTTACCTAAAAAAAAATTATCCACTGAGTTACAGACGTCTCTTTCCCAATGTAAGTCTATGGGAAAAAGTCTTTTTGGGCCCAATGGCATCACATGACGGATATAGAAGTTGTAATTCCACCTTTTGGCCACTACGAAAATTTGCTCCCAAGTGTGGCGCTCTTCCTGGGGGTTTGGTTGCTGCTTGCAGCGTTGCCGTCGCTCATTACTTGTTGACTCCAAGGGAGTGAAGAAGAGTTTGGTTGTAGCGTCAGTATATCCAGCATGCAGCAGCAAAAGTGAACTACAGTCAATGCCTGTACAGCTCCACTGTGGACAACATGCTCGACTCAGTCCGCAAAGTCCTGATTAGCATGCTGACGTTAGCATGTAGCACAAAGCACAGCTGTGTCATACGTTGGCCTACATGCTCAAAGAGCTGCTAGCACAGCTGCAGACTCTTAGTGTAAGAGCCATGTTGTATTATTTACAGTTTTTTTGTTTTTGATTCTCATTGCAAAATTACATTGTGTTATGCCATTGAAAATGTTTAATATGCATTAGAATTAAGGTAATTAGTCACATTGTAGAATGGGCATTGATGCATTTTGACTCTTTGATGTGTTTTGCCCTATTAAGACTTGTGCTCCTCTAGTCTGTCCTGCTATTGGACAATTTGGGTGTGATTTCAGTTATTTTCAGCAGAATTGGTCAGTTTTTAATAGTACATCATTGCGTATGGATATATGTTTGTTTATTTCTATTTTAATAAACTACTTTTCACCCAGAATACGAGCCTTACTGTTGGATAGCTGACCAAGGAGAGTGAGTGTCTGCAGAGGAAGTGGAAGTTGGACATGGTAGTCAACATGAGTCAGAACCCTTTACATCCTACAAGAAGTGGCGAGGAAGGTTTATAACAAGCTGCCAATACACTTGGCCTTGTTATAATAGTAAGACTTTGACATGCATCTTAAAGCATAACTGAGCTGTACAATATCACAGAAATACCATAGGTGAGTTTTATTTCTACCATCGTCAGGTGTGCTGAATATTAGCTCACACACTGAGCTGGATGACTCTTTTTTTTTTATATAGTTGCTCAGACCCTGCTGATCTGTCTGCACACTACATTACAAGTAATTCAACCTAATGATTTTGTAGTGATGCAACAGACAGGAGACGCCGGAGTCGACCAGAATTAATCAAAGATGAAATTATTTGGGAAAAATTCTGAAGACTGAATGCTCAGTGGGGGTGGAAATAATACCAGGAGGCTCACAGGATGATATTCAGGAGCTCTTTGAAGAGAATTCCATCCAGGTCCATTCAAACTGGATGTGTACAGTAGATTTGCCTTTTAACGATAGCAAATATTAGTATCTGAGGTCCGTACCTAAATAATCATATGCTATTTGAGATGATGATTTATGTTTCTTCACATGAGCCCACATTAAAGATTTCCTCTAAAAGCTTTACTCAGCTGATGTCTCCACGCAGTTTCCAGAGTGATGGATGGAGCTCGCGTCAGACCGCTTCTTCTCATATTGTTCTCCGGCCACACAGGGCAGATACCCCCTCATTAATAAACCTCAGTGATTAATCTCCAAACCTCCCTCTTGTGTCCCCTCGCTTGTCGTCTGTAAAAAAAAAAAAAAAAAAAAAAAGGCGCCCTCCTAATTAGTGAACACTGATGGAGCAGCTATAATGCCCAGGGACAAAGCTAAGGAGCAGTGCTGCTGTTGAAAAGAAACCTATGAATAGCCAACTCACTGTGGCAGAACCCTTCATCTGTACCGCGAGTCTAATGGATGCCGCCTGAAGGTGTACATATCATTTATTTTACATTTTAATGACCTTTTGATTGAACAGTCACAGATTATGAGACATCTTCAAGATGACGTAATACATTAAAAATATACTAGTTCATATATATCATTATATTGTTGGAGTGGTTCACACCAACAACGTTGACATTTCCTTCTTTAATTAGTGAAATCGTCAGTGTCATTCACCTCCTTAATGATGCAACATTTGGTGCAAGCATAGCCGATTAGCATAGCAGCTTCCCTGTGTGTGAAAATATCACCAACACACCGCTAGCTCTTAACCATTGTTCCGATTGATGGTATCCTCATGGCTAAATATAGCTGCAAATGTAACTCCTGTGGAGAATATCAGTATTGGTTCAGTGTTAGCCTACTACGACAGTGACCATCCTTAACATATGTTTTCTCCTTGCTTGCACTTTATTTGAAATATTATTATGTTGATTTTAGCAAATTATGATTTAAAGCAGAAGAGGGTAGAATTGGAGCAAAGGGCTTGATTTATTAAAGCCTGAAAACAGAGCAACGAAGAGGTGCAGAAGTCTAGTTTTCTCTCAGAACACTTGAACAATATGCTGAAAGGCAATTATGAAATTTTTGCCAAAAAAATTCTGCCTACTGAAGCTATAAACTCCATTACATTGAAAGATAAAATAAGCCTGCTCTTCTCTTCATTTGCAATAAACCCACAGGGAGGGATTAGTAGGGTGTTTGTTGTGGCGTGGCACGCAGGACACAGACTAGAGGTCGCAACCTCTAGTTAGTGAAGGGTAAGGAGGTTTATTACAGGTCAACAGGGAATGGTGGGCGAGTGGAGAGGAGGAGATGGCTGGCTGAGGCACATGGCAGAGGGGCGATGGTTAATGGCAGACCGGGCTGGACGAGAGTGAGGTTGCATGGGGGGAGCGGTCAGGCAAGCAAGTAGGTTAGAAGTGAATCAGAATACACACACAAGAAATAATCTTCAATGCACAATTTAAGCAGCCTAGGACGTGACCTACCACTGTAGCTGAAGATGGAGAACCAGAGTGGATGGAGGACCGGAGCAGATATAGCCTACTGTGTAGTTGATGAGTAGATGGAAGGCAGCTGTGCAGACTGAACAGGTGAGGTTAATGAGTTGTAATCAGGAGGGAGACACGCCCACGGAAACACACAGAGACAGGGGAGAGCAGGAAACACAGGGAAGGAGATGAGACACAACTGTGACAGTATTAAAGGAATAAAACACACCATGACCACGCCCACTTAGGAGACAGGAAGTATATACCATTTCAAACCACCGGCGGGGCTTGAAATGCGTCATCTTTGTTATAGAGCATCTTTGGCTTAGCTTAGCATAAAGCCTCTTATTAAACAGGGTGAATAAATGTACTTCCCAAAATATTAATATAATTTTTTAATTAAATGTAACTTTGCTACTTAACTTCTAGTAAGCTAGAGGAAGGGTGACAGCTTGTGTCAAAACATGATTGCTTTGATATTTTTCCTTTTTCATCAATCTTTCTAATCCTTTTAAATAAAGCAGCGATTGCATGGGAGGAAGGACAAAATCTTGAGTTTTATGAAAATGTTAACATTTTTGGGGAAAATAAACTGTTGCAATAACATAAAAATGGAAATACCTGTCTTTTTCTCACTTAAATGCACATTTATATTGAATGTTGGAACCAGATCACATCAGTGGTTCTGTGTGAAAAGACCAGAAGACTTAAATTCTAAAACCCTGATACCTGTATTAGGAATAAATAAGAAAGCTTGAAGTGACCTCAAGTTATTCATAAACATCTCAGCTAATGTAGGCTACTCTTCAAACAACTTACAATACAAATCAAGCTTACACTGCTGCAGAGCAATTACTGCTGCTACATTTTGCAGGAAAAACGTTAAGTGAACTTTCATTTTGAAATCCCTTTATGTGAGTTTTTTGCGGAACTTCTGAAACAGCCCCCCTGCTGTGCTTGCCACCATATTTTCAAATCAATTTCGCCACACTGAAGGAAATATCACTTTTCAAAACAAGAACAGACCACAAGGGCATGAACAGCGGTGCTCTAAAGAAAGGCTTTCATATATTTCTCATCACAACAGGACATTCAGTGGATCATTTGCATGCATTATAGATTGCATCTCTTCAAAGATACTGTAAAAAACGAACAAGGAGGCCAACAAGGGGTGAAAGCAAATAAGCAACCTTTTCATACATATAAAACAAGTTCGAATCACACGGCTTGTGTATTACTTAGTGACGACCTCTGGTCAGAAATAAAGAAACATCCATTCTTCACACATACTGTGCCTATGTGGGGCTAATGATGGGTAAAATGCACAGCGGAGAAAGCAGTGCAAAGCTGTCCTTTGATGAATCGGGTGATTATATTCTGAAACACTCCTTTGCTCTACAAACTGCTGTGGCATAAAGTAATCCTGATCTCACTGACTAAAAAGGCCTGCTCGCCATTGATGTG
The DNA here is from genome assembly GCA_916701645.2 of Sebastolobus alascanus. NCBI lineage: Eukaryota > Metazoa > Chordata > Actinopteri > Perciformes > Sebastidae > Sebastolobus > Sebastolobus alascanus. The sequence continues at coordinate 670,515 of CAKAOJ020000220.1, read as the reverse complement.
TGAATCCCACAAGCAGAGGCTTGCTGCCGTTCCTGCCTCAGATTATTGAAGGTGGCACCTTTACTTCAATCACGCATTGCTACTGTATGATGTCATCATTAATGTTAAAGTTAATACATCTCATTTACACTCTGGATTTCACTTGGTGTCTCTAAAGAGCTGGCAATTAACTGTCATGAATTATTAAACAGCAGGGTCTATAGTTCTGTAGGTCTTTTAATGCACTACGAGCTACTTTAAAATGTAGCAGTGCTTAAAAATGGGTCAATTTATTGATATTAGATGTCATTTCTACCCAGAACCACAACCACTGTTTGGGCTTTGACCTATAGAAAAACCTGTATACTTTCATGCTTAAGTTTGTATGCCAGGGCCAACTAGTGGGCCTCAAAACGCCATCTCGTGGGCCGCTGCCAAATGGTTAGATTAAAGGTGCTAAATGCAAGATTGGAGCATTTCTATTGCCTCCGCACGGCTCTCAACATGACGACGGCTGAGTCGGCAGCTCGCAGCTAACGGTGCTAACAGCGCTAACGGTGAAATCAAATCAAAATTTAAATGTTTGGTAATTTACAAAGCTAGCTATTTTTTTATATCTAAATATGCTCAAGAATTCAGTGACCAGTTACGTTTGAATATCACCACGCCAATCAAGACGCATCATCAGGTAGAGACAAACGTGTTTTGTCACTGTTAGCTAGCTAATGCCCTGACACGCACTAAATGATAGTCAAGCCGATTTTGGGTCCGATCCCCCCTCCCGACAATCAGCAAAGCCCCGATTTTTTGATGGTTCTAAAGATTATCTTTCCAGATATTCCTGTGGTTTGAGGTATGTTAAGAACATTTTTTACCTCCCTCGATCGGCATGGAAGTCCATCCTGGCTGCCATGTCTCCATGACCTCATCCATTATTTTTCTTTTTTCTTTGTGAATTTACAGTACAAAGTAGTGCAAAAACTAACATCGCTAATTCTTCCTGTCCGTTGTCAGCCATATTTGTTTCACGTTTGATTGCGAGAGACTTTGCGAGACTTCCGTTTTCTTTAGTCGGGACTCTTGTTGTTCATGAATGGAATCTGTTAGTGTGTGCTGTGCTGTTTCGGCCAAATCGTTGCTCTCCACACACTATAGGAGCAAAACTGTTAGATATAACATGTCATTATGTGTGGGGGTCTCTCACATTTTCAACATCTGTTACGCTTTAAAATATCATTTAGTGTGGGTCAACCTTAACGTTCCCTCGGATGCAGCAGTGACACAAAATTGATCGGTTTATGAAACGAAAAAGGGATGTGTGAGTCAACCCTGCACCAGTAAGTGTGTGGTAAGGAAAAATGACCCTGAATACATTAAATTTGGATTCATAATTTATTTTGGCCAAACAGCTGACAGTGGCATAACATATTTACAGCCCAGTTTATTTTATTTATTTTTTGCCCTTTTTTATTTATTTATTTGGGACAGTAGTCCTTGGAAATGTTTTAACAATCAGAAGTGGGACTTAAGTTACTAAAGGTTGAGAGCGTCTGGTGTAGAGGATCCTGAATCAGGGCAAAAACACACGAGAAGAGAAGCACGAAAACTAGAATCACTTGCAGCAGCCTGAAACGTAGTAACTATCACTGTAGCTGATGGAACGATCTGGCAACGAGTGGATGAAAGACCAGGCTTGATGCTGCAGAGTGATGAGCCTGATGAAAGGCAGGTGTGGGTAATCAGTGGTAACTGGAGGCCAGGAGAGGAGCGCCACGCCCACGGCACACAGACAAAGACAAGAATACACAGGGGAAGGGAAAAACACAGGGAAACACACGGCCGTGACCGTGAAGGCTTAAGGACACAGAATTCCTGCAAATAGATCAATGTCTCCCTTGGTCATTGTTACATTTAATAAGATATGTAATTTAGTCTTGAGTTGGTCTCAGTCTTGACACCCCTAGGACCTGGTCTGGTCTTCACCTTTACTGGCTCAATCTGGGGGCTGACTTGGACTTTGCTTGATTTCAGATTATGGCTGGATGATACTCAGTATTATCTTTTAGCAATGAAATGGTGTTAAAATTAAAATGATCTTACTATTTCATTGTTTTACAAATCTCTGTTTCCAAACAGTATGTACGCTGTTGCCTAGTACAGTATACACAGAAGATTGTGCAGCGTAATCATTTGATCCAAAAACAAACTAGCCCTCCCAGAGCATGAAGGTGGATGGGTCAAACAATCACCAGACTTCCACCAGACCGGACCGGCGTTTGTGCCCCTTGTGAAACCAAAGGTCGAGTTATTATCACTGACAACGGCCGGTTCACATGGGGCTATACGTCACTGACTCACACGACGTTACGTCCGTAGCTTAAGTTACGTAACACATAGTTATTTTAACCCAAATCATGATGTTTTTTCTAACACTAACCAAGTAGTTTTGTTGCTTAAACTTAAACCGCTTTACAACGTTAACCACGCGCAAACCTTCTGCATCAAGATACTACACCAAAGGCAAAATATGACGAGTATGGATGAGATCATGCAAGAGCTAAACATTGGCTAATAATTCAGACCTTCATTCGCTGATATTGTACTGTAAAGGCCTTTACACACAGGGGTATTTTTTTTTTTGGTGCAAATAATTCACACGTCAAAATATTTTTTCGAACGGTTGTTTTTGTCATGAATACTTTCGCACAGAATGCAAATATTACACAGCAAAAAAGCAACATTTCTTTTTTCGGAACAAGGTAGAATTTTCGCACCATGAATAAAAGCATCAACCAATCACGTTGCGCAGAACGGGCTGAGTTATTACTCCTGGTAGCCTTAACAAAGGTAGCGCAGACCAGATTCACTCTTTCCGTTCTTACCTTTCACAATAAAAACCCGTAGATAAATAATAATCGCAGGCGAGTATTTCACATTTTCGTGTCGTCTATTCTCCACGCCCCCCCCGGTATGTAAAGGCTTTAGGTGAAAATTGACTAACACATTTGCAATTAATCATGTAACCAAAAACCAACTGAACTTGGGGCTTTGGATCTGGAAGAAAGCTGTGTGTCTATGAGTTAGGCAGACGCAGTCGAACATCCCACTGGCTGGAATAAACATTTTTATTAAGTTATAGTTTTAGAAAAAAATCCAACACAAATTCACAAACAATGATTAACATGCACAATTTTAGTATACAAGACAAAACAGTTACTTTTCAATATGAAAATGCCATTCTACATGTCAGTATCTCACAGAGATCATTGATTAATACACCAGTATTAAGGTCGGAGAACACACTATATAAAAGCAGTAAGGTTGTCTTTGATGGCCATGTTTAAAAAATATATGCAAGCTATTTACACTGCACCAGGTAAACTCCTCATTAGCAATAATAACCACGGAAACCAATCTAACCAAACAGACCTTGTGGATATAAATAGATATGTTGTTGTTCTGTGATCAGTACACTTCAACCATTCCAGCCGATGCCTGTGATCACTTCCATTAGATTGTACTTTGTAGTATTTATTAAAGCACAAGGCCAGAAACAATAGTTTTGTTTTCTTATGTGAACATGAGCAGAGGTAAGAAACATTAGGCTGAAGTACAACTATGGCAAAAATTAAGAAAGCTCCGAGAAACTGCCAGACATTTAAGCACTGTAAATGAACAACCTAGGAGTCTGCCATCTTGCGATGAGGTTAAGTTATTTGGATATTAACGGAAATATTAACACCACTCGGATCAAGTATTTGCACACACAAGCTGCTTTGAGGCCCGGTCACACCAGAAAGTGGCACAGCGATATTCATCCGCACGTCTTTGTGAAACGGGCGATGCTAGAGGCTTGGTGACATAGTGAATACTCGCAGGGCTAGTTGGTGAACTAATGTAGCTGTCGAGCTAACGGCTAAACGTGATAGACAGCCGGGAACATGCTAGTGCTAGTCGGTCTTTTAGGTCTTTGTTCTCTATCTTTAAAAAAAATAATAAAAAACTCCCCAAACTAGCTCGCTTGCTAGCACTGTTGCTCATTAGCTTGGTAAATAACAGGACATTAATTTCACACAGTTTATTCCATAGACATTTTCGTACCATCAAAACCTGTCTCATAACAACGTCTAAAAACTTCTTTGTGGAGCAGGTTATACTCCGACAGAGGAGGGTTAAATAAAAGTGGTTAGTGCCAGTCCGGTCTCATTCTCGGGGGGGGTCAAATACCGGCGTTTTCACGGCCCTCGGTGTCTGATACCAACGAACAAATCATCGGTTAACGTCTGTATGAGACGCACCGGGCTGTAAACCCCTCCGCTGCAATATTTGACGCTCAGAGCAAGAGTTCCGGCCATCCATGATGGCGTAGTATAACGAGCGACAAGGCCGAGAGGGGTTGCGGTCGGGGGCCACAGGGGTCAAACAAACACAGGACTTTTACCCAGGATACCGCTGTTTGTGTACCGTGTGTAACCAAAAGTCAACTTTGACTCATTTTAAGTTGCGTAAGTTGCGTAAGTTGGCTACGTTACGTAATTTACGTCACGTAACGTAGGCTACGTAATTTACTGAAGTTGCGTAATTTTAACCCAAACCATGGTCTTTTACTACAATGGTTCTCAACCTGGGGGTCGGTTAAGATAATTTTGGGGGTCGCCAGATGGTTCTAGAGAAAAAAATAAAATAACAAATAAAAAAACATATTTTAGACTGGGGAATGTTTTTCTACATTACATCGCCTGTACCAGTGATATAATTTGCCTCAGAATAGATTTTATTGAGTGTATTTGTGAACGTCAAAGTGTGCGCGCACATGAGTTTTGGTGGGGGATTTCCGGCGGGTTGGGGGGAGAGAAAAAGTCACAAACGCATCAAAAATCCACAGTGTCTGTAGCACATTGGACAACGCCTAGGTGCTAGCTGTTCAAACCAAACAAAACTGAACAAAGCATTATTTATTTAGCCTACTTTTATTAATCAGAATACTCACAATAATCACTCAAAATCAGCAGGGGGAGGTGCGTAGAAACAGCTGTTTATGCCGGGTCGCGAACACCAACCTGATTATTCTGGGAGGTCGTGACCCGAAAAGGTTAAGTAGTTTTGTTACCTAAACCTAAGTGACGCCAAGGGATCCTGACCAAGCGTCCGTATGTGACTAGTTGGAAATGAGAACGGATTAATGCAACACTGCTGATAAGCTAAGTTAGCTTCCTCCATTTTGGATTATCTAGTTTGTCAAGACGGTTTGCTAGTGGTTAACGGCACAAAAAAAGTTCACCGAAATTGAAATTTACACAGATAAACTTCACCCCATTGAAATGATTTCACCATGATTCATTCACATTTTAGGCTACTGTTTTAAATGCTGGTGTGACTGGGCTTTTATGTTGGAAAGAAATACACATTAATACTTTGACGTGTAACTCAAAAGAAATCAACCAGCCAATCAATTTCAGCTCACTGCTCCAATGCAAAATCACAAAATCTACCACTACACAACTAAATACTTGTAAAATCTGTGAAAAAGAAACTGAGCAAATACAGTGAGATTTCTAGTAAAAACAAACCAAAACACAACAGAGAAAAGAATGCCTTTGAAGTTGTCTGATTAGAAGTTAAGCAGTTCTGAAACACCGTTGCCTGTAACACAAAAGTGTGATAAGAACACGGCCATAAGTCAATCAAGCAGCTGAATTGTGACAGCTGTAATAATGGGGCAGGAAAATCAATATCCCATTGACTGGTCTGCAGCCGTCTAATCAAAGAGCACAGAGCTTTATGAAACCAGTAAAGTAGCAGATAGGACAGCCTGATTATGTCGGCCGTTTGGACTTTTTACGAGGCCTCTGGGGACTGCACACCTGTTCAGACGGCTAAGTGAGGACATCCAGTCACCTTGCATCAATTCCTTGTGCTTTCATTCGACTTTGGGGAAGTGGGGGGGGGGGGGGGGGGAGTGCAAAATACAGACGACGACAGCCTCCGAGCTAATGACCGTACACAGCCCCATGTTCGGCAAAGGCACAGTAATGCGTAGCAGTTCAGTTGACTGTATCCTTCCACGTCCACATGAACATTGTCAGGACCCCGGTAATCACACCTCGGCTCTTTCTTGGGTGGCTTTTGACAGACTCATCCACATGATAAAAGGGCGTGAAAAGTTGCTCCCTCAGCAGATGCTCTTTTGTTGCTGTTCAGTCTGGTGTGTGTCCAATAGGCGGTGATGGGGTGTGTGGGGGGGAAAAATGACAGCCGTGCCTTTCGCTCCATTTCCAGTCAGGGCACTTTCACCGCAGTATTGGCATCAATTATTCTGATGCCTTAATAGCCCATAAATTATGCTTCGGATGGAGTCATACATTTATTATACCACAGACCATAAATACTGGGACCAAAATTATACCTCAATCCATTGCGGCTTTTCCTAAAGCTTCCAACCCTTTTTGTCTTAAGTAAACCCGGTGTCTCAATGAAAATTTAATCAACACACACTTTTCCAATAATGGGCTCCCTCTACATTCTGAGTTTCCTGTCCTTCCTAACGAACGTCTTCGGAAAGAAAAGCAAACAAAGCCTCTTCTTCTGCAACATGAATCTTTCCCCAAAGCTATTTGAAAAGGATAAATAAAAATCAGAGTGAGCTCTAGTGAAGGCACTGTTATCCTGCAGTCCATTGTGCACTGGGCCAGCTGGTCATCTGGGGTGTAGATGGTAACATGTTCCGTGATATGATATACGTATCTAGAACACAGGTCGTCTAAATGTAGAGGAGGAACAGCACACATGGGATCTGACACCACGCGTCTCTATCTTCTGCAATCCTGGCTTTTTAAGCCAGACTGAGAATGTGTAAGAGTGTGATAGGCATTTATTATTTAGAGGAGCAAGAGATGGCAAAATGCCAAGATCTATCAGAGTATTGTAGGGGGGGGGGGGGGGGGGGGACGTTAAGCTCAGGAGACTGTGGCTCTCCAACAGAGCTAATATTATTTCAATATGCAGAGATAAGTGGGTTTGAGGCACAGTTGATCAATTTGCTATGCATCTTTCATATATCTGTCAAAGCCTGGTGAAAATTTTAAGCCTGCTATGGATGTTTCTTTTGGCAAAAGCTGCAAAAAATGCGATAAGGATATTAGTTGATGTTCTGTCAATGGAACTGGTTTAGTTTAAGATTTTTTCAGACAGTAAAATGTGGATGAAACCAAGGAATATAGGTTAATCACCCATTGAGAAGTTATATTGGGTTAAAGAAACCATAAAGCAAGCAGCCTGTCACCTACTTTGGTATGGACTGCATGTGTAAAATGGGTTTTAAGGCATTAGTATCTCCAAAGACACTAAGAAGATAAGTCATGTAGACATCATAACTTCTAAAATGAAACCTATAGCACGGTGGCACTTATGACGCTGGAAGAAATACTGAAAGATATCATGCACGCAAATCATCTCTATCTGATGGCCCTTTTTAAAAGAAAGCGGCGTGGTCCCTTTAAGAGTTCGGCGGAGTCCGGTCCTTTCCAGTCTTTCCCAGTCCTGCCACTGAGGCCCGGGCCTTGTGCCAGTCCAGTGGACAGGCTGACTGAAGGGGTGGAGGGGGAGGGAGGGCGCTCTGTAGGCTCCGATTAGACATCACCAGGCGGAGCAGAGCAGGCCGCTGATGAGGACTGCAGAGAGGTACAACGGGCCGAGGCGGATCGCTCCGGAGCCCCGCGCTCCCATGCCTGCAACCAAAAACCAGCAGAGCAGCTCGTGAAGAAGCAGAAATACCCCTCAGATCTAAAGAACAAAAACCCACACTCTGCTGTGCCATCCCCTAAAAATTCTGACAAGTCATCATAAATCAAAAGCCAACTGTGAATTTTTTCCATATCTACATTATTACTGGCTTTCAACAGGAGAGGCTATTTAAGTATCCAGGGAAGATAAAGTTCGTATCATATCAAAGAGGAGAGCGGGCAAACTGAGCCGCCTCACAATTTTGCACAGCAGCGGGACGGGAGCACAGAACTGCTTTATATGCTGCAGCGCTGTGCAGCCAGTCAACACGGAATAATAACCCAATGGCAGAGATGGATGACACCGCGCACGCATTTCTAAAAAGGTCGCTTTTCTTGCACTCGAAATAAGTCTATTACACACGGTTGGAAAGGGATGCGATGAAGCCAAATTAAATGTTCTCTCCGAATTATTGAATCCTCAGATTTATCAGTGGCCAAAAAGGCAAATGATGTGAAGGAGAAAAGACAACAGTAAACTCACTTAATTTATGGATGTGGATGGGTTCACTGCCCACACCTTCGCCGCCCTCACTCATGGCCTTGATCTGAATGAGATAGTTGTCATTGGCAGAGAGGCTGAGCTCCACAGTGGTTTTGTTGGTCGAGATAGCGTTGATGTCATTGTATCGATGTCTCTTCAGCAGCACCTGAGGCAGGAGGGGGTGACGCAGAAAAATGAGCTAATGCAGAAACCGTCTCATCCCTGATTCTGAAGATAAATCAGAGCGTTGCAGTGAACTGAGACCTACCAAATACCCAGTGACCTCTGACTCGGTCTCCATAGCTACTACGGGATCCCAGTGCATCGTGAGTGTGGAGCCAATCATGGTCCATTGTATGTTGAGTGGAGCCCGATCGGGAGCTGGAGAAAGAAACGGAGGTAAAGATATACAACAAGTTATGCTGCATAACTATTTCGTGTGGTTATTTTTCTAAATCAGTGCGCGCATATAGAACAATTTACAGATTCCTGCTTTAGCTCCACTTGGAGAGATTTTCATATTAAAAAACTCTCAACTTATCGGTCTGAATAATAAATTGAAGCTGCAGCAGAGCAACCCTCGCTAATTAAGACAGAGTGAATTCTACGGTGGCCCTGAGAGCTCAACACACCGCAACATAGAAAACACAAATAGACAAAACAAAAGCAAATTGACAACACGTGCAGCATTCAGAAACACGTATGGCAAAGTGAGAAAACACAACCAAATACAGAAAAACGCAGCACATGTGTTTCTGTATTTGGTTGTGTGCTGCACGTTTTTTTTCAAATTGGTGAAGACATCTTTATTTGCTTGTGTTTTTATTTATTTGCATGAGTTTTCTTGCGTTGCAGTGCGTCAAGCTTTCACCATAGAATTTGGGGAAGTATGAGTTAAGGCCACCATACAATTCTCACTATTTTCTTTACTATCCTGGTGTCATGAAACACGAGTATGCTATGGTTACATTTACACTCATATTTCAGAATGTCTGAGGGCTTAAATCCCTACATTTCAAGAATCTAGTTTGCGCAGCAGTTGTGTAGATTAGCTTTAAAGGGCCATTTTGTAAAATTTGGCGGCACGTAGCGGTGAGGTTGCAGATTGCAACCAACTGAAACGTCTCCCGTGTGCCAAGCCAACCCGATATCACGCCAAAGCGTGTAATAGACCCGCCTGTCCACCGGAGGACAGCGTGACAGCGTCACGTTTTGCCTCGCAAAGACGTGAATATTACACACCTGCATGAACGTGCAGTACCAGCAGGGGGCAATGAGCTACTCACTTAGGTTTAGGCAACAAAAACAATTAGTTAGGTTAAAGGAAAACGTCATGGTTGGGCTTAAAATAACTGTGTAAATTAAGTAAATAGGAAAAAACGTAACGTCACTACAAAACACATGACAAACGTCACTAACGCAACTTGTAAAACAAAATACTGGTCTCCCGCTTGAAAGTCCTGTGTTTGTTGGACCCATCCACCTTCGAACCTACCCACCATAAGTGGTCTTTCTCACTGTATATACTACGTAACTAGCTCTGAAGTTACACTTCCGTCACTACACAACACGTGACAAACGTCACTTGACAACCATCACTACAAAACACTTCACCTTCATGGAGGCGTGTGATATTCCGGTCTCAGCAAGACAAAACGCGACACTGACGCACTGTCTTCCGCTTGACAGGCGATTCTATTACACCCTTTGCCGCGAAACTGGGCTGGCGAAGCGTGTAGGAGAACTACAGTGGCTGAAAAAATGAATGGATCTAGAGCCAGTGTTTGGTTTGTCCGTTCTTGCATACTGTAGAAACATGGTGGCTGGCTCAGCGAAGAGGACCCACTCCTCCTTATGTAGATATAAACGGCTCATTTTAAGGCAACAAAAACACAACCATTCTTATTTTCAGGTGATTATAAACTAAAGAAAACATACTTATTAATATTATATTCCATTTCTGCCATTAGTTCCCCTAAATGCTGCACACTGTTCCTTTAACATCACTTGTCTATTTTAAATACCTAAATTGTCACTGCAGCTCAACTCAACCCATTGATTACATTTTTTTTGTCCTAAGGTAAATGGAAAGCTCCCTTGTCACATTGAATTTTATGAGCGCAACCAGCAAAGCTGAAGAAATGCTACGCCTGTCATGTTGAGGACAGTACGACGTCATCCGAGAGGGGCTCACACGGTTCATGAACGGGGGCCGTTTGGAAATGATTACAAAGGCCCTCGGGGGACACACTCACGTGGTTTCTTTGTGGTGGCGTTGATGGGCGCCGACTGTGGCCCGGGGCCAGCCGTGTTGAATGCGGCCACACAGAGATAGTAGACTGTGTTCGCTTTCAGCCCCGTGATGTTAACCAGCGTGTAGTTTCCAGATATGCGCACTTTGCCAACAGTGTCAGGCTTGGTGTCGTCTTCCCAGTACATGACCTGTTGGGCGAAAAAAAAGTCACGATCATGGGCACAAACAGCCAGAATCTAGTGGTGCATTTCACTGCATTATTGAAATTCGCATTCCATCATGAAATCTGAAATGCTGTGTATTACAGAGGGGAGGGAGAGATGATGAGTTATACATTTTTCACTAGTGGAGTCTCCATTACTGATGCACATCCTCTCAACCACCCAGGCCATATGAACAGGGCTTTGGCAGGTCATATGATAACTGACCCAGGAAGGAATATTCATGATTATTGTCTTTTTTTCCCCCAATAAAAACAGCCTCCGCTTTTACTTTAGTCTGAGGAAACTGGATATAAAAAGTGAAGAGATTATGGATAAATCTGAATAATTATTTAAAATGCTTTATATGTAGTAACAAATGACCACTTTATACAGCAAAGCAGGAGTCTGTGCTGTGTTAAAGATGCAGAGTTTTAAAGGTGCAGGTGAAGCGATATTTGATAAAACAAATGGACTAATTGGCCGCTTGCTTTGGGTCATCTTCAATTTTCATGTGTCTGGTATTAAGTGACATAAGAGTTCAGTCAATAAATAATTAAACTGAAATGTGAAGTCTTCCCTCGGGGATACTCCGCCTATTGCATCACGTTGAATTATTGTATTGCAAATTTGTTATCAATTAAAGTTGTGTATGATAAGCACGAGGATTTGGTTTACAGTAATGTAATGTTTTCAGCGGTAATAATGATGATTGCATTAAACTGAATTGCATTTGCAATCGTCTAATTAAAGGCTGAGTGCAGTCCACAGCTCCCGATCCATACTGTTGGTGGCCTATTGAGATTCAGCAGCCGAAATCCACTTCAGGACCGCGTTTGGAGAAATGAGCTCTGTTCTGAAAGGACAATGTGGCCACCGCCATGGCAACTAGGGAGCTTTGTGCTGAGGGCCAGAGGTGACAGATATTGAAAGAGCACCAGGGGGGGGGGGACGGGGACGGGACAGCAAAGCCCTCTTTGAATTCTTGAAAGGATGAGGGATTTTATTTTCCTCTTGTGGGTTTGCTGTTGGTGCACCAAAGTGTTGGGGTCATTCCATGATATTATTACAGTAAAAACAAAATCCTCGCAGAGATACATGAGAAGATATATTACAAGTAGAAAAAGAGAGAAAACTAATTTAAAGAACAAGGAAAGGATGGTTATGATCTGATATAAAAGCCACGTGGGAAAAGCTCAATTATCGGTTTATTTGAGAGAAAAAAGAAAATTTGCAGTGAATCACAACGTACCTCGTATCCAAGCACTCTCTCAGAGATGGCAGGGAGAGCTTCCCAGATCACTTCAATTTGCACTGCAGACACACTTCTAGTCCTAACCCTCTTAGGAGCCACGCTGGGGACTGCAGAAAATAGAGCGCTGGTGAGAATCCCAAAGACTCATCCAACACCATCACACACACTAATAGCAATAAGAAAGGCAGAGCATAGACCTGTAGTTTCACTGAAAAGCTATTTCCCCCACTCTCTTTTAATGGGATCTGTGACTGACATAAGGGAAGACTATCTGCCCAGCAAATTCAATTAACAGAATACCTCCCTGACAGCGCGGTGTGGTAAGTGTCTGCTAGGATTTCCTGTAATCTACCAGCATGATAACTAATATCAAGTTGACATTCCCAGCTTGAGAGGGGAGGGAAATAACAGCACTGGAAAAAAAGAGAACTAATTTCATCATTACTATTCAAGGTCATAGTTGTAAGGAGGGAGATTATAGCTTATTTAAGCATCACTCTCTGCTGCCGGGCTCTGAAGTCTGTACGTACCTTCCTCTGCCGAGTACACGGTGCCAATAGTGCTGAAGGGCCCCTCCCCTCGGTTGTTGTACGCCCCCACTTTCACGTCAAACGGCGAGAAGGGCGGGATGGTGTCGTTGCGGAAGACGTAGCGCGCCACGACAGGTGTGGAGATGACCGCTCGCGTCCACGTGACCGTGCCCACGGGCCTGAAGGCGATGATGTAGCCGAAGCCCTCTCCGTTCTGCAGTTCCTCGGGAACAGGCTGGGAGCAAAACACAAAACTATAGTGATATTAAAATGCATACAGACAAAGAAACAGACAGGCCCGTCTCTGCGCTGCACCCCGACAAGGACGTCTGTGATTGGACACTGCCCCTTTCTTTGCCGTTACCACCCAGAACGCTCCGCAATCACCTTTCGCCTTATCTTTTCCTCCTTTGTGGCTATGTAATTGTGGCTAAAGTGCAAAACTCTTCAGAGCGAGTGCTCTCCGTCCCCGCTTTTGGAGGGAGGAATGGGCACTCGGAGGCTGGGCCCCGAGGAGAGGTGTCTCGCTCTAATGTGGGCCATAAAATTGCTCCGTTCAATTCTGCACAATTAAGCAAAACCATTACTCGGCAATGGATAGAACAGTAAAACGTGACAGATGACTTACCTCCCATGTTATCACTAATTCAGACTTTGTGCCGCCTCCTCCTCCGACATCAGTGGGAGCTGTATCAGGAACTGAGAGGTAAAGCCCAGAGGGGAGCAATTAGAACACAGTTTACAAAGCTCAACGACAAGCCTCAACTATACTTGTAGCCTTATGACAAGGCTGCCTGCTGCAGACACTGCCTTCCATTTTACAGCCCACAAATCCCTCACTGTGCAAACACAAACATTTCAGAGAATAGTGAATTACTGATATTGCCCAAATGTCACCGTGCATAGACACCAAGCCAAGATCTGCAGTTCTTTGCAAATGGCACTCAACTCAACCCACTCATTCCTATTCCCACTCAGCTGTTGGAGCACTGCAGTGTGATGGCAGAGCTGATAGTGTAGGTGGAGGAGCACTCGTGCACGTCCTTATAGTATCCTATAGTAAGTGGAGCATCACATTTAATGTGTCATATCAGCAAATGGTTGATGCAGTATTTATATCTGATGCCGATGCATGGTTGTCTGTCAGGGTTGAATGTTGGGAACTGAGATCTAGGTACTTCCTCGGAATTCGAGCCAAACTCTGCTCCTGTTTCCTGGGAAAAATAGCTGAATATTATTATATTATCATAATATTTAAAGTCCTGAGATTAAAGTAGTAAATTTACAAGAAAAAAAACACACAAATTTACGAGAAGAACTTGGTTATTCTCTGGAAAAATACCTGAATGTTATTATATTATCATAATATTTATAGTCCTTAAAGTAGTAAATTTACAAGAAAAAAACTCACAAAACTTGCGAGAAAAAAACTTTTGGTAAAGAACCACATCGCTTCACTTTGCAAGGCTGGATCAACCTCATCACACCACAGACTAGAAGTTAGCATTTATCTATGTTCATGAAAGAACACAGACAAAACTTGAAAGAAAACGTGTATAGTATTTTCAGCACCTTCGCCTCACTAAGAGGCCATCCTTACCATAAGAACACTACTATAGGCGTGACAAAATTCAGACGGCGGCAGATGTTAATACGGTTTTGCACGTTTTTTTCCTTGCAAATTTATGACTTTATAATGTCAGGAATGTTCATGTTTTTTTCTTGAGAATTTGTTAGCTTTTTCTTGTAAATTTACAACTTTGATCTCACAAATTTTTTTTTTTTTTTTTTTTTTTACCTACAATAGCCTTAACCCTCCGTCATATCTTCCAGGTCTGCTAATGCTCATGTTTTCAAACTCTGCCTTATGCTCTAATGCTATGGCACGGTGGTGTCTCAGGTTGTCCCTAGCTCCTGCTGTCCACATGTCAAAGTGTCCTCGGGCGAGACACTGAACCCCAAATTGCTCCCGATGGGCAGGCCAGCGCTTTGCATGGCAGCTCCCTCGCCATCGTTGTGAGAGTGTGTGTGTGTGTGAATGGGAGAATGAGAGGCCAAGTGTAAAGTGTTTTGTCCGTTAAGGTAGCAAAGAGCTATATAAGTGCAGTCCATTCCCCATTTACCCTGACAAATGTGACGCCAAGTGAGAGGAATCTATTACAGCTTGAAATGTCAATTAATATGCAGTCTTACCAATAATGTTGTTCACTGTGGTTAAAATATTATAATATATAATTATATAATATAATATATGATGAATTTCATTTTAGAAATCCCAAGAAAAGTGTTCCTGATAATTAATCCTCTTTAAATCACTGCAAATCCGTCAACGCTATTGTCAATGTGTGTGTTCAGTGATTTGTTTCACATACTGGCATCCTCTGTCCTGGTCTTGGCTGAGGCCGGACTGGGCTCTCCCAGGCCTACGGTATTGCGGGCCACCACCCTGAACTCGTACTCCACCCAGGCGTTCAGACCCACCACCGTAGCTGTCAGCATGTTACCGTTGACCACCTCCGGCACTGCGAAGTGGAAATGAGTTCTTTAGAAAATCAGATTGTCGCACAAATGGCCTCAAATTGAATGATGAATAAATAAAAACCCACATAAGAACTACAAGGGGGGACAGGAGGAGTGTTTGATGGTACCTGTGTCCACAGCCTGCCAGCCCACAGTGAACGGCGTCCGGGCCTGGACGATGTAGCCGGTGATGGGGCTGCCGTTGTCCCTTCCGGGAGTCCAGGAAAGCTGGGCCGTGCTGTCTGTGATCTCCTCCACTGCCACCTTGTCCGGAGGACCTGGCGGACCTGAATCAATCAGACAGTGAGGAGGGTGAGCCTGAGGTGATCACCCATTCCAAGAAGCCTCCCCCTCATCAAACCCATTAAGACTTCTGCACCTTGTTACATATCAAGGCCATCGTGCTCCCCTTCAATTAAGGGCTACGTCCTTGGTGTGAGCAAGCGGGGACTTTTCATTCACCGCGTGTTTCATGTGCAGGGCTACGGAGTGATTACTGAACTGGATGGGATCATTTATGAGAAAAGGAAAGAGGGGCTGGATGGGAGCAGACATTAGAGCGAAGAATAAAAGAAGAGATAATACAGAGGGAGGAAGACAGCAGCGAGTGTCGGTGACTGTTACGCGCTCTGGCTTTACCATGTTGCTGTTGTTTGCTCAACTGCTCAATTATTTAAATGCTTGCCGTGATATTTTGCCGATGTGTAAATGAGCCAATTATAGTCATTTTCTGTGATAAACATTGCCTTCTCAAAGCACCTGGGACCGCTATTACAGTTTGTTAAGGGCATGAATACCAATGTAAATCACCAGAGATAAGCCCGCACAGTGAGCCAAATACAGCGAGCACATAGCAACAAAGCATGCCAGTGTGAGTGTGTGCCATTTTTAAAATGTCAGCAACACATACTCTATAATGTAAACAGAAGCTGACATAACTCTGAGGTACTGTAGCATCCATCCATTTGCAGCACTGTATATTTACAGGAAGCCTCGAGCGTTTTTCACATATTTCTCTGTCAAACTTCTTTCTCTTTGAGTTCTTGTGCAGAGGCTTCAATGCCACATTATTTTACAGTAAGTATAGAAGAGTATTCATGCATTAGCATATAAATACAAGCTCTTGAAATCAATTGGATTGCTTACCTTTGACAACCAAGATGGCAGAGGTTGACAGGTTCTCCACATCGGTGTCAATAACGCAGACATATTTCCCTCCGTGGTTCAGCTGGATGTTACGAATCATCAGATCCCCTGATATACTCTAGAGGGGAATGTGATCGTTGAAAAAATATGGCTAAGTAAGAGATGCAGCGTTATTTCATCACTCAGCTTTTGGCTGTGGGATGTTTGAAACATTTATAATGCTTTGCACAATCACATCGTCTCCAGGCCACAGATTTTTGCATCTCTTCAAACAACAACAGCAGACATGGCAGATGTACTCTGCACAAATAATGCTTTTGGCTGTCCTTCAGGCGCAACCCGACCACCAAGCTCCCCCAACAACCCCCTACAAACAGCTACCAGCTATACACAGGACACACTAAACAAACATAGTCTAGTTAATTGGCAAGACAATCCTAATTATTCTGTAATTACATAAGCTCAAGCAAGATATGAGTATAACTCCCAGTGTAAAGAGCAAATATTATCTTACATAAGCTGGATGCATGTGGTGACCATGAGGGAACACAACAAAACATCACAACAAATATTGTTATCTTCCTCATCTGTATAAGGACAGTTGTATTATTTGTGGCTGCATGAAAGACATTTTTTAAAGGAGAAGGCTGGTGTTTTTTTTTCTATATTTTTGTTATTGTCAACAAATCTCTTTAAAAGACCAAAACCAACAATACCCTCGTCCGTCTCTCAACATCCTCCCTACCCTGTTTGTGACACTCAGTCCCAAGCCAATTTATTCCAAATGAAGATATAAATATATATTTTCAAAAAAAATAAATAAGAAACACTGTATATACTCATTTAAAATAAAGGCTGAATAATGTCGTATAACAGCTGGGCACTGTAGTTTTTAGCAAACAATACTCAAACAGGAATAAATGGTTCATTTGTTAGGGACTATTTTCAGTCGTGGATTAATACACATTTGGTGCTCTCGGTCTACTCCAGTATCTCCAGCAGCAGGACGGTGTATGTGGGACTGACTCAAAATAAACTACAGTGCCAAGGTCATACAGTGTGACACATTTTGGACAAAAATGTCGCTCAACAGCACAGACGAATAAGCTATATCAGGCTTTAGATACAAAAACAATACTTGTTATGACCCCTCTACACTGTACAATTTTGGGTTCATGTCCCAAACTAAAGTTGAGACATTGTGAGAAACGTGGCAAAATCTTTGGTTGTCAATCCACAGCGGACGTCCTAAATCATGGTCCCCTAAAAATGACGTTCCCAAACAACGAAACCGCATTGTGAATTACGTTTCGAGGGAAACTTATTTTGTTGCTGATTACGAATACAATTACGTTTTAAATGATGGTCCGCAGAAGTTCTCAAAGGGAGGAGGTTCGGGGTGGTGGATGGGTCAACAAACATCGGAGAACCCAGGTCATTTCAGAGAGAGAGAGCGTTCCTATTGGCTGTGCTCCGGTCATGTGACCAGAACTTGGCTTTCTTCAACAGATTTTACAATGGCGGCTGGGTAGCAAACTTTCTCATTTTACAGCTAAACAGTACACTACAAGATGATTCTGAAAACATTTGAGGCGAGAAATAGGCATTACAGTAACAGAATATTGATTCATATTTGATCAGCGCTGCCTAGATTGACCGTTTGGTCGGAGTTTGCGAGTGATTGACACACCAGGGGTGTGACGAATAAACGACACAAAAATGCGAAATACTCGATGGTGAATATTATATGTCTAGGGCTTTTATTGTGAAAGGTAATAACGGAAGAAGTGGATCTGGTCTGTCTTTGTAAAGATTGAAAGGAGTAATAAAGTTTGCAATCTTGGTTCAGACTACGGAGCCTCCTTGTTGTTTTATAATCCTCATAAATCTGGGCGCAACTCAAACCGTTCCACACAATGTGATCGGTTGAAGCCTTTATCTGCGGTGCGAAAAAACTGTGAAAACTGTGTGAAGGTATTCACGACAAAAACAACAGTTCGAAAAAATATATTGACGTGCAACTTAATCCCATGAAGAAAAAATGAAAAAAACGCCACTGGTGTTGAAAGGCCTATATCCTTTAAACTGACATAATGTATGCAAAGGTACAAGGTACATTGCAATGTTGTTATAACACGTTTTATCCAGACATTGTTCTGTTCTCATTTTGACTGCGCGTGGGAGTCCACCTCCTGAAAGTCACCTCTTGAAGAGGTCTGTAACAAAGCACGTCAGCTTGTGAAAAGCAGTGTGTTGCTTTAGAAACGAGTCACCTGGGGAGAGCCAGGTAAGACTTGCTGCAGTCGGAGCAGATTTCATCACCCCCGGCCGCCAGTGATCATAGCTCCCCTCTGCAGCAACCGGGCAGGAACACCCGTGGATCTCCACCTCTCTGAAGCGCCTGACAAAGCAGAGCCGAGCAGAATGGCACTTCTATGCGGCCACGGGCTAAAGAGACTACCTCTCCTGCTTTCTTTTCTCTTTTACCTCTTCCTTTCATCTCCTCTCCTTTCACCTGACAGTTTTTTTTTTTTTAACTCTGCCACGTCTGATTCTCTCTCTAATGTCAACCGCCACCTGGCCAACCTGGGAGCTTGTGCTCCAGAGCAAGGCGTCCTGCCTTGGCAGGAAGGAAGTGATGAGGCAGATTTGCTTTAATTATGTTAATTAATTCATCAGAAGCTGTTGAGCAGGGGGCTGGTAATCTCTCTGGACAGGGGAAACAGATTCTCTGAAAACTACATCTCATTATATTCCTATGCACAGTTCAATGTCATTAGTAATTGCCATTTGCATTCATGAAGATATGAATTTGGCATGTCCACAACACAGTGAGGGCACTGGGATATAACGTCTACCTTTAACACGTGGATGGCAGTAATTTCATACCGACAAGCTCTGAACAATCGACTTTGCCCTTCATCAAAAGGAACAAATATTCGACAAAGCGTCGTCTTATTATTATTATATCCAAGAATAAGGATTTCAAATGGACATTTACTGGTGCCATGCCTGCCCTTGTTGAATGCCAGCTAGCTCATTACTTAATTATTTCAGGGCTCAAGATTCACAAATAGGTATTCAAATTCAATTATGGCAGAGGAAGATGAGAAGAACATGTTCTCCCTTGAGGTAAGAGAAGTAGAAGTTGAAGGGATGAAGCGTATAAAGACTTTATTAATGAAGACCCTCTGTATGGCTGAAATGGCATTTCACCAATATATCTTTAGAAGCGTAACACACGGCAGCTCACACAGACAATTCAAAAGGTAAGGATCCCGATTACTGACCTGCCATTCATTGAGGTTTAACAGCACACGAATGACAGAATATAACTGATATATTTCTATCTTCTTCATGCACCACTGACCACTGTGAAACTTTCGAATGGACGAGTCTTGGCATAAATTCCTCTGCTTGGTGTCTAAGAAGACCTCGGCAGGGCAGTGGAGCATACCCTTGCACATCACACAGTATGTCCCAATTAATCCCAGAATAGCCAGAATGTAGTGTGTAATGCTTGAGATGACTCACCCCGCCCACTCTTTCGAAATGATCGCTGTCTCGCTGGAAGTCGATGAGCTGGCCGTTGAATGCCCACGAGAACGAAACATCCAGAGCTGGATCGCAGGCAATCTGGCAGGGTAACACGATACTCTCGCCAACGATAATCTCCATGTTAGTGGGCCTCATGGTGATCCTGGTGGGCTCTGGCCAGACAACAGACGATGGCGCACGCATGTTAATATCGCTGCCACGGGAACCTTTAACACCACCGCGATCCCCACAACAGCCATCTCACTCCAATTCAAGTCGCCATCATTAAATTACTCATGGATGTGTGCTTTTCCTGATTTTAATAAGCACTTAAATTCCAAGCCTGTCCATTAGCAACATTTAATGACATATCAGGTTTGCACTTTATGTTCTGGGATCAATTTGGAGGGAAATGTTTGAAGCAGGATTACAGGAGATGGGAGCACATTCCCACTGGTGGCTGTGGTGGATTGGAGGCCTCGGAGTATGTTGGGGAAAGGTCACAGTAATTAAATTCTATGACATTAAATGGTTCAGCTGTCAGTGTACGGGAAGAATAGAAGCTAATGAGAAAAATAGGTCAGGTGGCTACGCACACAACAGATTAAACCGGAGGACTACATGTACGTGTTATGTCAGTGCATTCATAAATAATGACCTTTAATGTTTTAATGTTTTGTTGCTTTTTTAACTACTGTTTTGAATTACATATACCAGCCATATTAATTTGATAATAAACTTGGTTGTTAATGTTACACATGCAATATAACTTCAATATAAATTAATATGAATGAGGATATTCTCAAGCCATAGATTGATGAGAATGGCTGACCTTTACTTTGAAAAAATGGGAAGGAAGTTGACTATTTGCTAAACCCCTCCCTTGATAAGAAATGTCCAATCACAGCTTTGCAACCATAACTAGGTACAGCGAGCATGTTAAAGCTTTGGATTTCTACACATCCTGAGACTAAAGAGTTTGGAGGGTACAGTAAACATGGGTGGTGGTAGGTGGATTTTTTTTGTTACTGTTGGATAGAGACAGAATAGCTGTTTCCCCGTTTCCAACGTGGACGTATAAAGACAACTGGATACAGCGTCAGAGGCGGGGCCCCGTTCATTCCTATGAAAGCCGCTCAGTGGCGCTTGAAGCCAAAATGCCACCTCCCAGCCCTCGGTCCAGCTCTCGGGCTCATTTCACATGAACTGAGGAAGGAAATAACTCTGGATTCGGCTATTAGTGCTTTTTACAACTTTCAGGACCTAATGATTTAAATAAGGGATATTCTAGTGTTCGTAAGGGAAGTTGATTTACCTAAAAAAAAAATGATCCGCTGAGTTACAGATGTCTCTTTCCCAATGTAAGTCTATGGGAAAAAGTCTTTTTGGACCCAATGGCATCACGTGATGGACACAGAAGTTGTAATTCCACCGTTTGGCCACTACGAAAATTTGCTTCAAAGCCCGGCGCCCTTCCTGGAAGCCTTGGTTAACAGTCTTTATGCTAATCAAAGTTAGCCGACTGCAGAGCGTAGCTTCATATTTGGTGTACAGACATGCAAGTGGTGTCGATCCTCTCGTCTAACTCTCAGCATGAAAGCACTTTTGGCAAGATATCAAACTTTTCCTTTAAGACCCTCGTGCAAGTTTCATATTTTCATATGAGTCAGCTGGAACCATTGAGAAGTCAGCCAGAGAAGGAGTTCTCAACCAAAGTTAGTTCGCAGGCCACCTACAGAGTGAGGAGCTGTCATTTCAGCTGTCAAACTCGGTGTTTGCCTGTTAGAAACGAGAAGCTGCTTTTGTCTTCTTCTGTTTGAAATCAAGAACCCATTGTTTCAAAAGTCACCACGAATCTTGAGAGGCGAATTTGCCAGTTATCAGTGTAAACTTGCTTGAATGAAAAGCATAACATAAGCATAACATAATAACATTAACAAAAGAGGGCAGGGTGTATAGTGAAGGGTCAATAAAGAGTGAGTTGTTGATGGAGAAGAGCGGGACTCACCGGTGATGAGCAGCCTCCCTGTGTTGCTCGCTGTTCCAAACTGATTCTTAGCGACGCACGTGTAGCTGCCTGCATCCCGTCTGGTCACATTGGCGATCTTTAATGTTCCATTGGGAAGCAAAGTAATCCTGCAGGAAGCAGAGCAGATTTTTACTGTATTGACATAGGTGGAGAGCGTACAGTTGCTGAGCTTTGTATTGCATCAGTCTATAGTCATTATTTTAGTCTTCATGTAAGTCTACTGTACGGTGTTTCTAACTGTATTCTTGTCACAATGGAAACGCCTCTGAAGCACTTTGACCCTCGTGGTACTTTAAAGCTCTCCACTAAAGCCCAGAAAAATGAAATTCTTTGAGGCGGTCAAAGAAGAAGCAGCAGTCAGGGTGACCCATCACCCCGACTCAGTGGGAGGCTAAACTCTGGGGCACATTACTAAATGAAGAAATATTTTACAAACAGCAACACTGAATAAGTCAATGAATAAATAAAATGTGCTTCACAGGCTTTATGTTGCTAAGGTCAGCGAGGAAACTATCACGCTGGGAACCCAATATGTCTCTCTATGATATGATATGATAGAATATGCACACATATTACCCCACAAAATAGTGCACTGATTATAATCACCAGCAAAAAGTGCTCTGGATAATTCATTAAAAAGTCAAAAGCAAAAAAAAACAAACAGCTGAATTAAGTTGAATTGAATTATATCAAATACCATGTGGCAACGTAATGTTTTGCTTGAAAATCGCCACCTTCTGAAAACAGCATCAGATTCCAACTCGTCACATACTGCCGCTTTGTCACTTTAGGATTAGGCAACAAAACCACTGTAGTTAGGATTAGCAAAAAACAACATGGTTGGGCTTAAAAGTACTACGTTTGTACAGTGAAAATGACACTAATCGTTGTGAACGAACAGCTGATTGTATCGTGACGCATGGGACACGAACAGCTTTACTACGTCAACACACTCCGAGCGCACTTTCTCGGAGCGTTTACTCTTACTGCGGATGGGTTTCCAACGGCTGTGACAAAGCCTCGGTATTTAACGCCCTGGGAATGAGAACGGGCTGCAGATTCTGGCATACTGAAGGGTTGGTTCACCTAAAGCGAGACTATGTAACTTTTGCCAAGCAGCAGCTACTGCAGCAACAAGTGACAATTACGTTGTGATGCTAAATGCTAAAAACTACAGCTGAAATGCTGAAGAGTCCTAAAGTCATTGAACTGACTCAGTAATGTCAGTTATACAGTAGGTATAGCCAGTAGGCGATTTGATCATTTTTAATAGGGGGGACGGACGTTTGTTTCGTTCACCTGCGACTAGCGAACCGCCTATTGCGATATAGTTTAGAGAATAGTATAGATCCAAGAAGAAACTGACAGAAGGGCGGGACTCAGAGGAAAAGGCGCAATTGCAAATTCGTCAGCTACTTCAGCACCACGGACAGCGAGTCCGACAATGAGTCGGGCAGACTAGACTACTCTGCCACTGCACTCTCTCTGCTACTAGTGAATGGCAGGTTAACAGGAGGAATGCATTTTGGTCATTTTGCTAACAAAATCGTCTACTGAGTACAGCAACATCTACCTAAACTTTGCTAAGCCACCATAAGCTACTGGTCATACCAGACCAAGTAAGGCTGTAGCAGGGAAACTGTGTGTTAAATTTAGCAAGGGTGCGTTTTATTGCTCATGAAGCAAGCTTTTCATTTGTAAGAGGAATAATGTTTTATTTTTCATTTCATAGGTTTTATAGTCTTGCTTTAAATTACAAAACAACAACAACTACTTTTTTTCACAGTTAGCTCATGTGGTATGTGTTGTTTTTATTTTGTTTGCCCAGGTTTTGAACTAAGATATCTGCTTCTGGGACGTCTGCCTCCATCCCCAATGCAATGAAGGCGAATAGAAATGTTTGTGGTGCTCGAAGAATAATGAAAAAAAATACATAGAAAAAAACTCAACAGCAATGTGTCTTTCCGGAAACAATGTCTGGATGAATCCCAGACCTCAATGTAAACAGTTGTTGTTGGAGCTACACTTTCTACCAAAGAAAAAGTCCTTGTGACAACTGTGGACAGTGTGTTCTCTGTAGATTGTCCAGAGTAACAGAATCAGGTATTTCAGAGATGGATAAAACCTGAAGCTAAAGCTGTCTGCATGGATAGACATCACAAGGAAAATATGTATTGTGAAAGTGTGTTTTTCATAATCTGGTTGGAACTTCCTTTAACTGGTATTAGTGTGTATTTAGTGACAAAAATGTGTACACAAGTTTCTAAACACTGCTCCAATTTACAGCATGACTGCATATATGAGAAAACACATCCAATCTCTGCATACATCAAGTGTTGTGCACCTTGAAAGACTACGTGGGCTTCACACACAGTGTGCTAAATGTCAGTCAGCTTGGGAATTTTTCCAATTTTCTGCAGCTATAGATGCAGCTCCCCATCTGGAGCCAACTAAGGAGCCTCAGTGCTGTTTTGACAAGACGCTCTGCTCGCATTGTTCGCTTACAGACCTCCTTTTGCATAAGCAGCATGGGCGCGATTCAAACAGCACAAAGTTAAGCATTTTTTCAGTGTGCTGTGTTTCAGTTGTTCTTGCATGCCCGTGTGTGTGTGTGTGTGTGTGTGTGTGTGCTACAAATTCTCGTTGTGCTTGCGCTGGCTTGCAGCGGGGTTTAGTCACCGCTTTTCTTCTCCCTCCGATGATGAAAAGTCCGCAGATGGATTGCTCAAATGTGTCATTTCTTGCCTCTGATTTGCTTTTGGATTTCTCCACCTTTTAATTGGTCTTTTAGTATTTGTGCGGAATCTCTGCCGTAGCTCAAATTCGGCTTTTTGGTGAGACAGAGGAGGGCACCAAACTAAATGAAGCAACACTTTATGCCACTTTAAGTGGTGCCTGAAGTTCTCCCATTGTCTGCATCATGTCTGGGTGTGTTTTTAATCTAGTGAGATGTCTCCGCTCTCAAATCTGTGACGAGGCTTTTGTGTTTGCGGCTTCGAAGATTGCCTGAATCAAACACTATTTGTATGTCATGATAAAGTAGATAATCACAGGTGCAACAACAGCTTCAGTTTGACTTCCTCCATCTATCTAAAAGCCTTTATCTTCAGCAGCGACTCCCTTTGCTAATCTTCTTCTCATCCCAACTGGTCACATACCGCCCCTTGGCATCACGCCCCTTGGCATCAAAACCACTATAGTTAGGTTTAGTTAGGCCTTGTGTACTACGTCACCACACTCCTGGCGCACTTTCTTGGAGCATTTACTGTTGCCGCGGATGGGTTTACATTATAGTTAATGGAACGCCCGGTGCGTTTCATACCGACGCTAAAGGGTGCCGTGTGCGGTGAAACCAAACGCCGATGGCTGTGACAAAGCCTCTGTATTTAACACCCTGGGAATGAGAACGGTCTGCAGTTTCGGTATACTGGTATACTGAAGGGTTGGTTCACCTAAAGCCACGCAATGTAACTTTTGCTAAGCAGCTATTGCAGCAACAAGTGACAATTACGTAGTGATGCTAAATGCTAAAAACTACAGCTCAAATCTGTGTGTGTTTCTAATCTAGTGAGATGTCTCGGCTCTCAAATCTGCGACGAGGCTTTTGTCTTTACAGCTTCGGTGATTGCCTGAGTCAAACACTATTTGTATGTCATGTTAAAGTAGATAATTAAAGGTGCAACAACAGCTTCAGTTTGACTTCCTCTATCTTAAAGCCTTTATCTTCAGCAGCGACTCCATTTGCGAATCATTGATGGTCTTAAACATTTCACGCGTGCAGTGTCGATACGACCAGCTGGCATCTTCATCCCTCACCACGAGCTATTTGCACATGCAAACAGTATATTAGCCATGTGCATTTTTCCTAGTGGGGGGGTTTCCTGCTCTCATTCTCCTCATTAGCCTTTCCTCCTATGCATCTGCACACATCTCAAATACACAATTCAAACAAGTCGGCTCGCAGTGAGTGTGAATAAAAGCTGTTAGGAATATGCACTTTTATCCTACCTTTCGGTTCTCTGCAGGATCTCATTCCCTTTCTTCCACAGGCTAATTGCTGGGGGCGAGGCCTGGGGCTTGCATTCAAGAGTGACTTCGCTGCCTGAGCGGGCTTTTAGCAAGGCCCTTAATGGACTTTTGGAGAAACTGGGAGGTGAAGCTGCATGTTGAGGAGCAGAGAAAAGGCATGAGATTAAAACAAATATAGGCAACCTGTACCTTTGCAGATCAGCCGTGCCGTATCGAGATTGACTCTCCTTCAGCTTTCAGCGAGAGCGGCTCAACATCTCAGCGTGAACTCATCAGAAATGCCTATTGGGCTCAAGGCAATATGGACCCACCCTTCAACGCTACACACATTATCCACCACCTCACCAAGCTTCCAACCTGCGCAGTTTTCAGCGGTTGCCCACACTCATCATCACATTTTGTCAGCCATCATTTGGACCCCCAAGTGTCATCACATGTATCAAGACAGAATTGAATTTCTCACCGAGCCAGTCAGACGGAAGTCATCAAAGCTTTGCAAATAAATCAATACCCCATCTACATGAGAAAGCATGCACAATGCCACAAAGCAATGCGTTTGTAGTATCCAAATCAATATGATGAAACGACCGAAAGTAAAATGAGACACTCCATCAGATTCATATTTTTTGCTGGCAGAGCCCATAGTGACATCAAATGAGTCTGCAGACTGATTGCTGAGGAGAGCTATAGCAGGCTGCTGGTTTTTTATCTTAGGAGATGATCAAACGCACAGACAGATAAGCAGGATAAAAGCAGAGGGATGGAATGCAATCTTACCTAACACCATTAGTTGGGCACCGGAATAAATAATGCCATGTTTGTTTTCAGCAACACACTGATACATCCCGGAATCTGACAGGTTTACCGCGGCTATGGAGAGGGCCCCGTTTTCGATTTGTACCCGGCCCTGAGGAGGAAAGAGAAACAGTTCTGCATATCCATTGCAAGGCCAGCCTATTATGTCCAAAAGCGCAGCAGCAATTACTGGTGCACCATGAAGGGAGGAGGACAGCAGCAGAGGAGAAAGAGAGAGGAAAAGCATAAAGAGCCTTGTGGCATTCTACGTATGTTCTGCTTGGAATGGGGGAACGAGATGAAGGGGCAGTGGTGGAAGCTGCTAACCTGCATCTTAGATACACCGAAAAGAAGCAATGTTGACAACAGCACCAGCAGCTTATTAAAAAGTCATTTATTTTCTGTGGTTGTTCAGCTGGAAAAACTATGAAGACAGCTCGGATGATGACTGAGATTGATTTTAACCCGATGAGCAAGTCAGAGATCCTCAAGGCTGCGGGGGGAGTGGCTTCTCGCAGTGCTATCTTAATTATAGACGCAATTTAAAAAACTGGAGCTTAGTGAAATAGAACATATTAGTGAGTAACAAAGTCACCTTACCGCATAAACACTGCTAACCTTCACAGTAAATCAAATCTATTTACATCTGTGTTTCAACAGATAATTACATTTTTTTTCACTGTTTTGCTTCATTTCTTTTACAAAAAACAGTGTCAAAAAAATTGGGGCTGTGGAGTTTGACGGTGTGTTCAGACCATGGGACGTAGTGACCTTGGTATCACCCATTGGTTTGTTGACAACGGTTTTGAAGCCTCGAGTTCGGCATTTTAGCCGTCGCCATTTTAGAGTTAGCTCAAATTTGCATTTTTTTGAAGGAATCAGAAGTGACACGAGAGGGTGGAGCTAAGTACTAAGTAACTGAACGCTGAATAAGACATTTTTAGACAACCCAAATCAAAATGTTTTCGCTCTGGAAGCAACCTGTCGATCACAAGGTAGCCACGCCCTAAAGCATACCCTGTTTTATGGTCTATTTGATTCTAAATGGGACCATAATTTACTAAATGAACATCATGCTGTATTGAAGAAGACTTGAAACTAGCGATTGAGACCATAAACTCATGTTTACAATGTTTACTGAGGTAATAAATCAAGTGAGAAGTAGGGTCATCTTCTCATAGACTTCTATACAATCAGACTTCTTTTTGCAACCAGAAGAGTCGCCCCCTGCTGGCTATTAGAAAGAATGCAAGTTTAAGGCACTTCAGCATTGGCTTCACTTCTCAGACCCCGAGTTTGCCGGCTGGTTCAGACAGAAAGCGAATTTTCACCTCACGTCATTTGTGCAAATTTGACCGCTGGATCATTTGTGTTTATTCATCGCAAATATTACTGTAGTTAGCTGAAAGCTAGCTAGCAACGTATACACCGACCATGTGTATGCGCATCTGGAAGTGCAAGTTTACATTGTGATCAGATCTCAGCCAGGTGCCAATTCAATCCTTACAGCATGACCATTCTGAAGAAAAAAATCTACCCAGGAAGTCGAAAGGTCACCAAACTCCACCACTTCCTGTTAGCTCAAGCAAGCCAAGCAAAAGCTACAAGTAGTAGCAGTAGCTAGCAAGTCTTCCCACACAAAAGGTGATATGAAATTGAATGCATATTGAGATCAGATCACAATGCGGTTAGAATCAACATAACGTGAACGCTTATTAACACCAAGTGTACAGGTGAAGGCCCGTGGATCAGATGTCTTTGTCTACATAATACGTACAGATACAGATACCAGGTGTGAATGGGCCCTAAATGTCACGATTTTCTAAATCTGCCTGCACCATTATGAAAGCACAGGACTAAATCTCTGGAGTACCCCTTGAATTTCATGAACAGTAGTTCTACCTAGCAAGTGGAAAATGGATGAGAGGTTGATTCTAGCCATCAAAAGTCTGATACAGAGCATGCATTCATCCAGAACAGGCTACGTTCACATTCATCTTTTAAACTGTACATTTTTGATTCGGTGTAACTAATTGGAATGGAAACATCTGTATTTATTCTGTTTTTTCTTTGGTTTGTCACCCATCTGTGTTACAGTGAGAAGTCAAACATATCTCCGTACCTCAGCCGACACTTGCTCCCCATTCTTCAGCCAGCTGTAGGACGGTTTAGGCTTTCCGTTGGCCTTACACTCCCACAAGAGGTTCTCCTCGATGGACAGAGCTGTGTCCGTCATTGTCTGGAGCCAGTGAGGTTTAGCTTGGAATAAATGAGAGGATTACCTTCAAACGTGTGTTTTAATTATAGAGGCAGTGGATTAGCAAAGAGTGGTATCGGAAATCATGAAGCCGTTAAAGCAGCCTCGCATTAAATCATCAAAGTTTAAAGTGGATTATCATTCAGTATAATACAGGCTGCTAAACTGATTTGAATATTGACTGGAAATTTGGGGCCTCTGAAATAATATTCACTTTTTACTTTTTTTGTGGATCCATAGCCTGTGCTGTAATTTCATGGTAACATTATGCCCCACACGTTGTAGACAAATATGTTTCCTGTCAAACAAATGAGATTATAGCTGCTGGTCACATGCATGTTTCCAGTACAAACACAGACACACATTTGTTCCAGCATCTCGCTGCGTTCTCTATCAATTTGAAACGGTTCACTAACCATGGAATGAAATACGACCCCGTGCAGCATTTTTGCCTCGCCGATTCTCCGCCACGCACTCGTACGTCCCCGCGTCTTCCTGCTGTAAATTAGGGATTTCAAGGACGGCGTTTGAATTCTTCATTTTCACTTTGCTGGGGAAAGGGACGCCGCTGGTTCTCCTCCAGCTTATTTCTGGGACGGGGCTGCAAGAGGCGAAACAGAAAAAAAAAAAGTTCCCATGATGGCAACTGTCAGTCGCGCTGATCAAAGTGTGATTAAGCGCAGAAGAAAAGTAGTTGAAGCAAAAGCCCTGTGAGTTATTGTTCCCTACAAATCAAACTGTGATTGCCCTGATTTCAGAAGCTCTTAAAAGAACTTTGATTTCCACTCCCTTGTCTTGTCATGCGGTGGCCCTTGCTCTCCTCTGTGGATTGATGAATCTGAGAATGAGTAATGTTACGCTTGTGCTTCCCTAAATCATCTTGAGTAGCACTAATTCATGCACGAATGAGCCTACAGATTATGTCACACACACACACACACACACACACACAACCACACGATGAGGCTGACTTACTTTCCCAGAGCGAAGCATTCCAGTTTCACCACCGATTCCTTCGCAGCTGGAACTGAATCAGGGAAATGAACTTCTATTTTAGGTTCATATTCACCCATTACTCCTGCAAAAGGGAGACAACAGAAGACAAGCTCTTTACATCAATGATTAACGGCACACATTATACACGTTTTGGATCACAGAGAGAGTAGTAACGCAGTGACACAGCAAGTCTTTATGCATAAAAAGCAAGAGTGACCACTGAAGGGCTGGTAAGGCAGTGGCTTATAAAAGATTCAGAGAACACATCAGGGAAAAGACTTGCCTTGGTAGCGATTTATCACCTGTGGCAATGTGACTTCACTTATGACTTTATTTATATTCACATCACTGGAACGGGTCACAGACTCCTTCACAGTGATAGTAGTGTGCCCTTTACTATTACCAAGTACAACCCCGCAGTCTGGCTGCAAGAGCTGATTTGGGGACCTGTGCATGTTTTCAGATTAAAGGTCACTAAAGACTTTGAAAAGTAAGTGTTAGCGTCTTTAAACTCAGCGTGGGAAACATGCAGAATATGGAACGGCATCTCCTTCAACACACTCCCCATACAATATTCATCTCAGTGTTTAGTTGGTAATGATTTGTGACATTTTCCTGTATAGAAACGTCAACAGTAATTCAAACTATAACTCAGCTCATGAAAGATTTGACAGTTTTGCATTTTGTGCTTCAAACCAATGATCGGATAATTCTGACTAATGGCTGAATAGACGCTCACATCTGAAGGACTAAAGTGAACCCTGTACCACGTTCTAATCAATGGCTTTATTAATAGTTAACAAATTATTTGAGGCTTTATTGATTAGTTATAAGCCACTAAAAACAACAACGTCTGGGTTGCCTGACTGTGAAGAATCCATTTGGTTGTTTTCTGTAATAATGCAGTTATAATTGTTGCCAATCCACTGATGCTGTAAATGCTTATTGGGTTCTCATTTTCTAATAAGCCATCAAATCAGCAGTTATAAATGTTAATCATTTATGAACAGATTGTGGTCCAGAAAGTGTCATGCTGGAGGAGGATAAACACCAGCCAACCTGGTAACCCAAAAGTTGTTCTTATGAATCGTTTATAAGTTTGCAAGTTTCTTAACATGTATTAAAGCTAGGGTTGGTATTCTTGGGAGAGTACGCTAGAGTACGCTAGATTTAAAAAAATTATCCGACTGAAAAACCCAGCCCAGTGTTGTCAACTCTTTTCCAATGAAAGTAGCGAGCCGCATTAGCTCCATAAGTTCCTAAATCTAGCGTAAAAGTCGCCAAGTTGGCAGCACGACAGTCCGTCCCTTCAGGCCTACCGTCAAAGCTACTCCCCCAAAATTATTATTGTGACCGTCAACATATCTTAATGAACGTAAACAACAAACATGGCTATTGTTAGCCGTCAAGCTAACAAGCTAGCAGCTTGTGTAACAGTGATGATTTTAGACTCTTTTTAAGGGTGCTCAAGCACACCTAAATTTCATCTCAGCACCCCTTAAAAAGTAATTAGCAAACCCTCTGAGACCCGTGCCATTGCGGCGATCCCGGCCAACATGACTGTCTTTAAGAGGTTTTAGCGGGCTCAGTCTTAAAGCTAGAGTGAAGATACTGGTATCATATGGAACTAGAAAACCTAAGAAGCAATCTATTGGTATAATCCATGTCATGCTAGCATGTCAGGAAGGAGGCTAAATAACGCTTCAAAGTTAGGCTAAATTCTGGAGAGGGAAAACTGGTATTCATATTCACAGGGGTCCCTTGACCTCTGACCTCAAGATATGTGAATGACAATGGATTCTATCCCCTTTACAGACATGCCCACTTTATGCTAATCCCATGCAGTTTTTTGAATGCAGTATAAATGTGTTATTTTCGCCGATTCTAAAATGGTGTGTTTGAATATTTCTGCATACTGGGGTCCCTAAACAGTCTTGGAATTGCATAAATTGGGTATGACTGGAAAGCTGAGACTCTTGTGGATCCAATAAATTGAATTGTCAACTGGCGACTGAATTTTGTGCTTTCCTTCATATAAAGACATTTCCATCCTAACAGTGCAGTAAAAGTGGTGAAATTGGTGCATATTTAATTCACCAGAATGCAGGAAATTAAGTGTTTGACACTCAAAATGTCCTTTCTTTTTTTGTCAGAGGATTTGATTTATGAATTGCTGTCAGGATGTAAAGAGAATTTCAACAAATAAAACAAGTGTTTTTGAAGGGTGTCAAAGTATTACAAAAACACATCACAGTGCTGACCACGTTGTGAGACTGAGAAGAAAAACACAACAGCAATGGTTTTTGGTGATTTGCAAATCAAAAGACGTCTGGGTTAAAATTGGGCTTTTTTTGGTTTAAAAATTGTTGTTTTTTTACCATTTTTTTCAGCAGAATATAAATGAGTGTATGTGAAGCAGGTCCTACCATCTTGTTGAAATATATTCTATGAAATGAAATGCTGTGGCTCAAATTGACACCTCCAATATTTAGAGCTGGGAAGCTGTCTGCTCTGTCAGCATGTTAAGCTAACGTTAACATTAGCTCAAGCAGTTTAAGTGTAGAGCTGTCAACAGTATCGTTCGGTGTCATCAGTCCCATATCAAAACATTGTCAGGTGTGACTTCACATATTAGGCCTTTAATATATTTGAATAGTATTAAATAATGTCAAATAAACCACTAAAAAGGGGGATAAATAGCTAAATATTTCTACATAATATCAGGTAGGTTTACTAAGGTGATGACTTTGCTCTGACTGACTGGTTTGAACAAAAAGCAGTTGTATATAATCTGATTCTATTCATGCAGAAACAAAATGTGTGTGTGATTATGCTTAGCCCAATCATATCTTGTTTAATAGAACACTAATACAGGCCTGGAATTTACCTCATGGACAATAACCACAATTTAAATCGTCATAGCAATATTGGAAAACTGCAATTATGTCATAAAAAGTAACCTAGAGGTCTGAAATACTGATCTCTTTTAAACTAAATTAAGCCCGGTTTTAATCTAGACGTAACACAAGATTGGGCAATGACCACTCGTAACCACAGATGGAAATATGCTGAAATAAAGATGTAACATATATGGATTATTTCTAATGTCAGTTAAGTTGTCAAGTTCTTTACCGTCACTTCTGAGGACCAGCGGTGTGGGAGAGCTGAGCACCTTCTCCCTCGTCACAGTGTTGTTAACCACACAGGTGTAGTTGCCAACGTCTGAGGGCTCCACTTTCGCGATGTACAGACTACCTGTCTCCTGAGAGATGAATCGACGACTGTCTTGTTGGACAAAGTTCGGGTATTCATTGAAGATCCACGCAAATGTCAGCTCTGGAATGGAAAGGAAAACAATAAAACTTAGAGCAGCGTTGGTCCGCTGTCATCGCTCTTTCAAGACTGATTCCACACGTACAGTATTAGATAAATCGACCTCTATGGCTGGGGCGGATGGACTGAAAGAAGATACCTCACTGTGGCCTAAAAATGTTAGCATATCACGTCATTTCCCTTCTCTTATCTCAGTTTCCTTGGGAAGATATACCAGGACATGGCAAATGTAATAGCTATCAGTGCAGAAGCAATGGGAGACCCAAGGAAAGGGAGCGAAACAAAATGGATTACAGCGCGTCAGTGGCCCTCCCCTGACACATGGCCTCCTTTCTCCGGGTCCCTGAGTGACTCGGTCGGTTCATGGGAGGCACGAACGAATGGACGGATGGATTGAGGGATGGATGGATTGACGTGTGTAAGTGGGAACATGTTGTGATGCCCCTTCACAAGCTGCAGGTCTACCATAAGAAAAGAGAGGCCTGCCATGATGAATTACTGTGTCATTTTGAGAGGCGCGCGCTGCACAGATTTGCAAGGAGCGAGGAGATGCTCTGTGTAATCTAGCGCTTCTGAGGTGAGGGGCTCCGAGTCAAAAGGTGTATGCAATGACTGTCAATCATATCCAATGCCCCCCCCCCCCCCCCCGAGGGAGCGAGCCACGCGGCTCTGGATGAGATCGAGCGTCCGAGCTGGGAGCAACGATGCAGATACAAAACTCCATCTGATTAGGCAAGCAGGAGCCACAAAGTTCAGAGTCAGCATAACCTCCATCTGAACTATGTGGCTGTAATGAGCAGTGAGAGTCAAGTGAGCAGTGGAAATACAACATAAGGGCTTTTGTGAAAGTGATTTGTGCACTAAAAAGAAGCCCATTGAGTAAACAAATGTCTACGATGTAGCACAAATGTGACACATGAACAACTGCTTGTGACAAGATTGTATTTAATAGATCATGTCTGGGTGATGTGACGATGAATGTGGCAGTGGAGGAAAAAGCTTTTTGCAGAATTCAAAGTCAACAAAGTGAAATGAGAATGTACTTTTTACAGCAGGTGTTAGATAAAGTTCAGCGTAGTTCAAGGTTACGAAGCAAATTGATGCTTTCAAAATTCAAGAGAGAAAAAAAAAATGAGAGGGGGAGGAACGGAGGGAGAGCAAGAGAGGGAGCAACAGGGCGAGAGAGGAAGGAAGGGACAGCAGGCTCGATCTGCTTTACTTTCATTCACTTCTGAATATGTGAAAAAAAAAAAAAAACACAATAGTGCTACGGTTACAGCAGCCAACCGCATATAAGCCTGGGCCTATGTCAGAGGAAAGCTGTCAAACTGTATTTCACACAGAGTACTCTGACCCATTATCCCATAGACCAGCTGTACAATGCACTGCGCTACAAACTGTTCTCTTGTGAAGGGAATTGGTTGTTCCAATGTGCAAGCTACTGTATCAAGAGGGAGACAAGATAGGCAGCAGCCATTGTCCATGTCCTCAGAGAGGTGGGGCTGAGCAGGCTGCGTCTTTATCTCCTATTTGTGGCCTCTTATTTAAAGAATACATTTCTGGCTTCTCAGTTGAACAATTAAACCATCTTTCTTTGAATGTTTAGTGCATGATTATAAGGCTACAGCCAGCTGCTGGTTAGCTTTGCATAAAGACTGGGAACAGCTAACCTGGCTCTGTCTAAAGAAAATCCTCCTATTAGCACCTCTAAAACTCACTAATTGACACTGAAGCCTTTTGTGTGCTGCTTTTGCGTTGCTGAGCGCCCCACGTTTATCCAATACAGGAGCGCCCTGAATGCCTCGACTTGAAAAAAATTCAACTCGGAAAGGCGGAAAAGCGCCCGACGTCTTTAGCGTTTTTTCTCATTGTGGTGACTTTTGATGAATACCTGGAGCTTTATGACTTTACAAACCATAGTTATCATGATCTGAACAGAAAAGAGCAGGAGGCAAATTAGTGCAGTTCTTTAGATTTCGGGTAAGTTGTTGTCATTCATTTAAACTGTACTATTACCTATTTGGGTCGCGTACACTTCATGGTTTGTAATAAGGTAATGTTAGCACTCATTTGGTGGTTGCCTAGCAACATATAAAATAAAAAGACGCAGCAAACTGCAAAACGCGCTCTATCTGATCAGGACCTTATGCAGATATTGTCAGGCTAGCTGTTTCCCCTTGTTTACAGTCTTTGTGCTATGCTAAGCTAGTCGGCTACAGGCTGAAGCTTCATTTAACGGACAGACATGAGAAAGGTATCAATCTTCTCATCTAACTCTCAGCAACAAACCAAATAAGCTCATACCAAAATGTCAAACTAGTCCTTTCACACTAGTTTGTGAAACACACGGCTTTAACTATAAAAGTGCACTTAGTAGAGTGCAGATCTCCACCAGGTGTTTCTCCCTCTCTCCTTCCAAACAAAGAAGAGTTGAATCTCACTCAATTGTCCATCTTGGCTCCCTTACAGTCAAGATGGCGGTGAAGATAACAAAAACAAGGATTTATTCATCTTGTATTGTGCCTAACTTTAGTGGATCATAACATATTGGGGGTATGGAATTAATCTGCAGATACTTCGGTTCAAAATAAGACCAAACATTTCTATGGATGTCAGTTTTAGAGCCACGACAAAGGCCAAAATGTGGCCTGCAACAGACTAGGTGAGGCTTGTTTTTAGCCTATAGCCAATTGCCGGAAACGCCCTTTGCTACTGAAGCAGTTGTTGATCACTTACGGCCCCTACCGGACAGTTAAGAGGAGTGAGGAGTCAGCAGTCAATGACGGTATAAAACAGTCAATGAAATAGGTTTTTCAAAATTGTGAATCACCACAACCACAAAAGGTCTTTGAGCATACAATCTTAAATGTGGTTAAAAATATATTAGGCTGATGGGTGCAGTAGTATGCAAGATTAGCCGTGGACAGACAGACAGATACACACACACACACACACACACACACACACACACACACACACACACACACACACACACACGACCGAACGCATGATCTCCCCACAGGCTTAGGCATGGCGGAGATAATTTGAAAAATAGACAGAATAAGGAAAAGAAACACCCAAGTAGGGATTTACTTAGTAGTAGTATTCAGTATGAAATACATAAGGAGATGATTATTAAGAGCATATTTACTGTACACATAAATGGGTGTAAAAACAGATTAAGTTAGGAGTAAGGGAGTAATCCTTTATCAAAGGTTGCCATGTGAAACGAGGGGAGGGATTTATACTACTCGTTATGAGTCATGTTCAAATAAGAGGCACAAAAGCGGCATACTCGGAGAGAGAGAGCAAACTTACCTCCAGAATGTGCAGGTGGTCCACATAACAGAACCACCCCCTGGCCCTCGCGGACGTTGACAGCGCTCCTCACCGTCTGAGTTTTGAAGTTATCAAGATCTGATGAGTCAAATAAGATCGAAATGAAATTAGACTGCAGCCGAAAAGAGCCGAATATCAGACAGAAAGTATGTTTTAATGTAGTCTACAGTATATTGTCAATTTTCTTTGAAAAGGATAGTTCTGAAAGTAGAAGATATACGTTTTCCCAGACTCCCTTCACTGATTTACTGAGGCATGTTTTTGATGTTACATTTTGAGCACTGGGACTTTAATAGGGCATCATTGATTGCCCTGGGACACCTCCTGACAGCCTCCGACACTTTCAAAGGCATCCGGGGTGCTGATGAATTAGATGGACCTGACTTGGTGATGTTTACACTGCAACACCACACTTTAGCACTGGGAAGAGATTAGGCTGAAATGGGATAAAATGAGCGGGGGGGGCAACGTTGTGCGCGGACTGAGCAAACACGGGGGTGTGTGCATGACAAATGACAGTTTGCGGTGCCAGCAGCAGCAATAAGTATCATCATTATTAAATGTGGTGTAATCTTGCACTTAAAAGCATTAGCTTACCCATCAATACTCTCAGCACAATCTATCCCTTTGCAAATGAATGAGCAGTTGCTGGCAGACAAAACCTAAACCTGGGATGATAAACCACCCCTGGCTTCATGACTGATGGAGGGAAGCTGCCGCAGTTCGCTCTGTACTCTGTCTGCACCCTCTGGCTAACAGCCTAGAGTAAGCCTTCCAAACACAAACAAAAGAAAGTCAGTGTGACCGATAAGGGAAATTAGGAGGAGGAAGATTATGGAGAGAAGTGGGACAGAGTGTTGGTAAGATTAATGAGCAGCTCTCTGATGACCGCAGTGGAATCAAACAGAGCCAAGTCACGGTAGGACACCAAGGAGGCCACAGGAGGAGATGGCTGATTTCAAAATACAGACGGAGACAACGTCCCTCTGATCTCATCAGGCTGCGTTAGTAAATACAGAGTCCTGAAGATTCAGAGGAGGAGGAGCGAGATACATATATCCGGGGGATTGAAAAAGCACCGGCATAAGAGGAGTTAATAATTATTGAATCGGAGAGCTAATAATGACTTAGTGTATGAGGAAAAGATGACTACTTCACTTAGATCGTGCAAAATGGCACCGCAGAGGGCAGAGTGCTGGAGGGGATACACTTCTGTCTTCTCTGGCCTCTGAGCAGAAGAATAATGGGCTTCACTGGAGTGAACTGACCACACACTGTAACTCTGAGAGCTGGAGGCCAAACTCACTGTAGCTGCAGTGATTCTTTTGTAAGCAGAATCCGTCTCTTCCCTAAAAGAATGGCTGGCCTAGAGATTACAGAGAGCAACCATTACGGCTCGAAGATGATTGGTCTGGGCAATGGCGCCGCCGTATAGACATTCCCTGTTATATATTGTGACCAACAGTGTTCTTGAGCAAAGCTGCAGCAGCCACACAATGCAGCAGTCTCAATTTATGTTTGTTATCTTTAAAAAAAAAAAGGTTTATTACAACTAGGGTGTTATTTTCTGCCTTTTATTTTTTATTGTTTCCATCCCTTATGATGACATTGTACTCAATAAAGCAATTACTGAGGATTGGGAACTGGATGACATCATTGAGCAAAATTGAGCAGTCAAATGACAAGACAGGTTGTAAACAAGCCAACAGCCTATTCAAAGCAGTATTCATTAATTTTTTGGCCTCTAAAGAGCTGCTGTTAGCACAACAGTGACACATTATCACCTTGAAAAAGCTGATATGGCATTTATTATGGTGTTACAGTCAGATGGTGTTTGCAAACAGTTGCTTATTTAGACATCCAGCAGTACATGCAGCAACACTATCATTTATTTTTGGAGTTGTGTTTCTGGCAACAAATATAAATCCAATATTCACTCTCTTTTAGCTCTGATTTTGGTCTCCACCGATACTCCAAGGAAATATCTGGCTCTTTTTCCTCCTAAAATGTTCCACTATGTTCACCAGCTAGTGACTAACTGTGTCTGTCTGCTGTTTGGTGCTGATGCAGGTGGTGTTCAGTGGGTTTATCATCACTAACACAGCTGCCAGCTGCTGGCGATGACACTGATGAGAGCGCAGAGACTGAAGCAAACAGGACAGTTGAGGGCCATACGACAAAACCAAACAGCGAGCTGAAAGATGCTAAAGGGCTCCACCGAGCTGAGGTGAACTGCACAGTCAGGTGAATTTGACCTATTGTTAATATAAAAGAATTATGAATGCAGCTTTCAACACATTTATTTAAAGGTAAAACTTAAAGCGAATGCATCCAAATTGTTGCTTATTATTCCTCACTACACCAGCAAACTGTCCGCAGTAGATCAAAGTTGAACCAGGAAGTTGGTCTGTAAACTGTTTGGATGTTTTAAGAGAGCTAGATACTGCGTGGCAACTCATTCAACATTTCCATTTCATGGTACGTCACGGCATGATCACTCAGCTCGACTCATTCTTTTTTGAATTTCCATTAGCAACAGTTGTGGATAGTACCTGGTACTTGTTTTGGTACCATCTCGGTCGAGGTTCCATGTGAGCTGAGCCGATACTAGAAGGTGGACATAAAACACTGCAGACCACTGATTAGTTAGAGAGTATCGTCACTAGCATGACGTGGGACAAGACTTCCAATTTTAAATAGCCAAGCCGTGGTCAATAACGACTCCAATTTTTTATTGACTCGAACCAAATTTAAAAAAAATGATGGCCCGCAAAACTATGCCATAACCTATTCCGTACAATTGACTAAGTGCAGATGTTTCTCGGTTTGGTTGCTGATGAACGAATTCAGTGAGTATCGTGTTGAAGATGATGTCACAGCAGTTTCACGCGGCGTCGCTACAGCAATCAGCTGAGAATCCCGCATACACTGAGGGGCTACTTTCTGCAGTGGAAAAAGAGATAGAGAAAAAGACCTGGTACCAAAAGTGAGTTGAGTCGAGTTGAAAGATGCAGTAGATATTTGGCGTTAGTCTTGCTGCTAATTTGCCCTAGTGGCCACTCGTGGTACTGTATGAAACAATCCTGTTGCCTAAAAAGCATTTTTAAATCTTTTACTCTTTGTATTACGAGTTTTCTTTTAATGATGAAAGTTTCGATAAAGAATAGATATTTCTATGTGCCTGACGTTGTCCCAATGTAGTCTGGGCTGAGCGGGACTGAGAGGAGAGGGCCAGCAGAAATATAATGATGTGCATTTGCAGAAGGCCAATGTTGCCACGTTCCCGGCTCTCAGCAATCATCTTGATGAGTACAATGCTAACACTACCGATGACGATTACGAAAACTATGAAAATAAGACCCAGATTGTATGAAATTGAAATTCTCTTCAAGGCGGTATGAAAAAGATGAACTCATCAGTAATACAGTGTATTTATGTATTGATGCAGTCGATTGCAATTTTGTGTTTCATTCTATGCATTATTTCAGGCGTTTTTATTGTGAGCTGTGGGAGGACAAGTGAGCTTATAGTGGTTGCAGCTGAATTTTGAAGGCAGGCAAAGCAGCAAGGAAGGCATGACATTTCTATCTTAGGGCAGTGGCCTCATTACACGGAAAAGCAGAGTATCAGCCATGCTGATCTCCGAGACCTCCCTCACTGCGCATTAGGCAAGACAATAAATGTCAAGCAGCTCGGCTCTTCACCCGGTCCCCACAAGTAAGATTCATTACTGGCTATAGGGATAATGGCAGTCCATCTCCTGAGAGGAAGTGAAATGCTCTCTATCCTTGGGACATGATCAATAGTCAGCAGGCTTGATCAAGAGAGGAGAGGTGCCTCTACAGTGCCTGTCTGGAAGGTACTGTATAGGATCCCACTCTGCGGCATCACTTTCCAGCCCGGCCTTTTGTCTTCTGAGCGGTAGGCTGACAGAGCAGCACACAGCCTGTCACTCTCTGATCCACTCACAATCTGCTGTATATATTATGCATAAAGAAGTGGCTGGTGATTACAAAGATGCAAACACTTCTTACGCATTATTTGCGTTCGCCTCCTTTTAAAGTGTGGATCACAGGGGCTGGCGTATCACTTGGCAAAATATGAGTCAATTCGGACTGAGCATAGATGCTGTCAGAGCTGGAACCGCTAATGAGAATCAATGGAGTTCAGAGGAAGTCAGAAGCCGCCTCACCCACTGTGAGTGTTTGTTGCATCTGACATTTCATTCGATTACCATCTCCCCTCTCGAAAAATCTATTCTCAGGCAATCTAAATGAGAAATCAGAATAGTGAATGAAAAAAAAAGGTAGGCCTTGGCCAGAACCGTGTTACACACTCGTCAGACTGATATACAGCAGATACAAAGACATGCCAGAATGTCATAACTGCGCCAGAGTCGTGCCAGAAGCGTGTTAGCGATTGCAGGATCACTTACATGCAAATTGCAGGCTGGCTCTGCGGCTGAGGATGGACCCCCACGCGTTGAAGGCCGTGCACTGGTACGCCCCGGTGTCTTGGTCCTTGTCCAGGTTGCTAATGATCAGGCTGCCCCCAGACATGTGACGCCGGTAGTCATTCCCCAGATCAATGAGTGTTCCGTTTAGTGACCATCTGGAGAAACGCAAACACAATCAGTGGCTGAGCCCCCTGGAGATGCACGCTCACAGTGTTTATCACAGAGATCGATTTGATCGGTCGCATCATGCTGAGGAGATAAAAGGTGAGTAATAAGAGAAGCATTCTGTATTGTTAAAAGAGGAATCAGAATGTTGTAAATATCCCTTATAGCGAGCTGGGAAGAAAGAAAACATTTCTTGATAGTGAGGACAGCTATGGCTCCCAGCTTTCACCAGTTTGACTTCATTCATGTGTATGTGTATATGTTTTCTACTAATGTAGGCAAAATTCCAAAACTGAGCAAATCTGCTGTGGTGAATATTGATTTTTCTCCCACTTGCATGGTGAAGTGGGTTTTATTTCATCTCAGTTTTAATTACTTCCACTATGGAGGTTTTGTTTCTGGTCCAGTTTGTAAGTCTGCTAGCGGAATATGTGAAAACTGTTAACAGATTCCAATGACACTTGTTAGGCAATGGGCAAGGAACAAGTGGTTTTGTGCAAGTAAGAATACACAAAATTAAGTGACAAAACATACGGAGAGCAGCAGCATTTTGAAGATTTTTCAGTTTTTTGCCACACTAGAGGAATCGCAATGTCGATCTGTCGGTTGGTCCATCACTTTGTACAGAAGATTTATGGTAATCCATCCAATAGTTGTTGAGATGTTTCAGACAGACATTCATGTTCCCCAGAGGATGTATCCTAACGCCTTTGGTAATCTCCTGACTTCTCTTTTAGCGCCACTATGAGGTTGATATGTGGTTTAGAGTGAAATATCGTGATTCATCGCCCTGCAGAGCCGGAGAGCCCGCCCCCCCGCGCCACAGAACCACAGTTTTAAACGTACGCATGCGCCAGTTTAAACGGCAACAGATGAAAATGGCGGTACAGTGAACGGTATCAAGTAAAAAATTAACAAGACATTATTTTGAAATGCAGCACTTACTAAAATTATATTTTAACGTTATGTCGTTACATGTTGATGATGTTATACCTAACAAGGCATCATGTTTGTGTATATAGATGTATATATCTATGTATCTGTGTGTGTGTGTGTAACAGACTGTACAGTCTATGGTTTGTAGGCATACAGCTGTTTTAGATGGTTACACAGTATTGATAAAAAAAATCCCTCATTTAGTACAATATACACATTTTTTATTTAATAAAATGGACTATTATTTCAATAATGTTGGCGGCATTGATAAGAGTTTAGAAATCTCCGTCCGTCATGGATGTATCTGTTGTCCCTTGTCTGTTTGTAACATTTTGAATTGCCCTTGTGTGTTTTTTACATGCTTTATTATATAATTTTTGTAACATTGGTTAAAGAACGCCATCTGTACATCTTACTGTGGTTCTGGTACTGCTGCATGCATACGTCTAAAACTGTGAGTTGAGAGGCTGGGGCTCTCCGGCTCTGCAGGGCGATGATATTGGAAATATTTCAACAACTGTTGGGTGGATTGTCGTGAAATTTGGGTCAGATATTAATGGCGCCCAGATGATGAATCCTAATGACTTTGGTTATCCGCTGACTTTTTATCCAGCACCACAATAGCGGGTCAGATTTTTCACTAAACATCTAAACTTTAGCACAACAGACATTAATGGTTCCTTAGATGTATCCAACGGATTTGGTGATCCCTGACTTTTCCTCTAGCGCCTCCATGAGGTTCACATTTGTGGTTTTCAGTGTAATTTCTTAACAACAATTAGATGGATCGGCATGTAATTTGGTACACACATGCATGTCTCCCTCAGGATAAATTCTCATACTTTCGGTGATCCCCTGACTTTTCAGATCTTCACTTTGTCCAAATCTTTGGTTTATGAAATACCTGCGAAACTAAAGACATTCCCATCAGCCTCAGCCATATTTTGTGTTTAGCGCTAATTAGCAAAAGTTTTCATGCTAACACAGCGGTGGAAGAAGTAATCCAATTTTCTTCTCAAGTAAAAGAAGCAAAATCATAATTTAAAAATACTCTCTTTCAAGTAAAAGTCCTGCCTTTAAAATATTACGAAAGTAAACCTACGTTAGTATGATCGGAAAAATGTACTCAAAGTATAAAAGTAAAAGTACTCACTATGCAGTCAATATGGTCTCTGTCACTGTTACCTTATTACATATTATACTATTGTATTATTATTATTGATGTAGTTACATTTAAGCAGCATTTTAATGTTTTAGCTGGCTGTTGCGGAGCTAGCACACTAAACTAACAAGGTTAATGGCAAACATTATACCTGCTAAACATCCGAATTTTAGCATTGACATTAAGAGCATGTTAGCATGCTGACGTTAGCATTTAGCTCAAAGCACCACTGTGCCAAAATACAGCCTCACAGAGCTGCTAGCATGGCTGTAGACTCGTATTGAATTACTTGACTTACTTGAATAAAAAAGTGAAAACAAATTAACATTTCGATGCAGATTTTGATCCAGATTAGAAACGCTTTAACATTTTGTGCTATTACAATTACAAATCTAAAGGACTGTGCCGCCTTGCCAGAGTTATGCGCTCTCTGAGTGCTTTCTAATTAGTTCATGTT
Organism: Sebastolobus alascanus; assembly: GCA_916701645.2. Classification (NCBI taxonomy): domain Eukaryota; kingdom Metazoa; phylum Chordata; class Actinopteri; order Perciformes; family Sebastidae; genus Sebastolobus; species Sebastolobus alascanus. Next base: position 626,875 of record CAKAOJ020000220.1, on the reverse strand, counting down.
TGTGCCTTTGTGTTTCTGACTTATTGCTTTCTGACACCTTCATTTTTGCATTGTCTACAGACCATTTTCTTCAAAGAAAGGTCACGCGATACTTTGTCATGCGAGCGCGTTTCAGGAAGTGACAGCTATTAATCACAGCTACCAACAGAGACAAAACACTGAATAATGTTCTTGCTGAACGATGAAAACACTTTATGCGTTATTCACTGAAATCTACAGCCGGTCGGCCTGACAGACGCGTACTTGGAGGAGATGCAAACTGAGTGATACCTATGAGAGCGTGGAGGGTAACAGGACTTTATCTCAGAACATTAATACAGATGAAAAATTACTTTTCCGGGTTCCTTATAGAATTTGAAAAACAAAGAATTATTACAAGTCTGCCTTTGTGACAGGACTGTGAAATGACAATTCCAATGATAAAGAGAAAAAAAATCAATATCATTCTTTCTCCCCTCCCAGGCAAACTAACAGGCTGTTAGAATGATGCTTCATGCAGTCTTAAAGCCAGTCATGGCTCTCCCCAGTCTCCTGCCTGACAGACTACAAAAGACGAAGCCGTCTTTCATCTTGTAGCTTGCATTATTCATCTAACAGTCTGTGCCAGTCACTTAATCTGACTGATTTTGTCACTGTTCCAACAATGATATTACTTATGCACAATACTTGTCATGACAAAGCTTATGTTTCTAAGAATATACTGTATATGAAAACACAAACTCTGATTGAATGCAGAATGAACATTTTGAATAAAACACACTTAATGATGACATTTTAAGTGTTTTTTGATGAAGTCCATTTGAATTCTCCATTGTCCTTTCCCTGTTTGTGCCAAAAAAGGGAGGATTATTGTGTGTGCAATAGAGGAGGAGGTTAAATGGAAAAGGATGGGAAGCTAGTTACACTTGCAGCCACCCAGCATGATTGAACGTAATGGGAGAGGAAGGTGGGCAGCCTGGACAGATCACACACCCCTGGAGCCGACAGCTGGTCGGGTGTGATGGTGTGTCTCCGAATCACAGACACAATCAGTAAGCCACCTACCTACTCCTGCTGCGGAAAGACATGAGACAGGCTCTGCTATTACAGTAGAAGACATGGGGAAGCTTGTTAGGCTTTTTCATGTGCACCCAGAAAAGGTGGATGTGAAGATCAAAAGGAGTAATAAGAGGTAAAGCAAAGGGCCTCATAGTTAACTGAACTACTTAAAGGATGATTTAATCACAGCTATGTCACTCGTCGTCGTCGTTATTAGCCAGGTGTGAAAAAAATAACAAACTCGCCCTGGCAATTTCCTACATGGTGACAGTGATAGGCAAGTGAAAAAATGTGAGCCTTCACACTCAGAAGACGTGAAGAAACATCAGCACAACACACTGTACACAGCATCTTTATAAACCTAGCTGGGCTGTAATCTCTTTATACCAAAGGGGCAAAACAGAAAACACGAGCGAGAAATGCAGCCTTCTCTTAATGGAATTTTGTGCACTTGTTCAAATTTGCCGCTTCCTCTTCTAACAGGTGGAAAATATTTCCCCACCAGTTATAATTGTGATTGACCTCCTACCTATAAATGTTAGTAAGTTATTCATAAAGGCTTCTTACAATAATCTAAGTCTGAAGTTGTAAATGTTTATGTCGTTAGGGAGGGACTAACGCAATAACAAACAGTCGCAATAACAAATCCGTCTGCTACCTCAGCACCACGGACAGTGCCGTGGATCTATCAATACACAGCACAGAGAGAGCCGTTGCCGGGGCCATAGATTGTAACTTGCTGAGATTTCGGAGCCATGGTCGGGGCCATAGATTGTAACGGGCTGATATTTCAGAGCCATGGTCGGGGCCATAGATTGTAGCTTGCTGATATTTCAGAGCCATGGTCGGGGCCATAGATTATAACTTGCTGATATTTCAGAGCCATGGTCGGGGCCATATATTGTAACTTGCTGATATTTCAGAGCCATGGTCGGGGCCATAGATTATAACTTGCTGATATTTCAGAGCCATGGTCGGGGCCATAGATTATAACTTGCTGATATTTCAGAGCCATGGTCGGGGCCATAGATTGTAACTTGCTGATATTTCAGAGCCATGGTCGGGGCTATAGATTCTAACTTGCACAAACAGGCAGGCAGACTAGACTAACATATTCAACTAAACAACCTCTCTGGCCCCTGCACTCTCTCTGCTGCTAAGAGATGGTGAGAGGGAAGACAGGTATGGCAGGTTAACAAAGGGAATGGCATCCCCCCTCACATCGCCTACTGATTCACTACACTTCTTGGGATAGTGAGTCCACTATGAAGGGTAAAATAATTATCATGACATTCAAACAACAAAAAACAACTATGTAATGAAAGGTGAACGATTTCACAGGGTATGAGTCTATATACCAACCACCGACTGTATGATATTTCTCTAATTTTGCTCGTGCTTTTTTTCTTCTGAAATACTGGATATTTTTCCAGCCCAGCCTCACGGGAAAGCATGTAACAGACCCGCCTCTCCACCGGAAGAAAGCATGTCAGTGTCACGTTTTGTGTCACCGAGAAGTGAATATTACACGCCTGAATAAAGGTGAAGTGTTTTGCACACGTGTTTCTGTACACGTTTTACTTAGTTTATGTACTTATTTTAAGCCCAACCATGATGTTTTCCCTTAACCTAACTAAGTGGTTTTCTTACCTACACCTAAGTCAGGGGCTTTGTTGCCCCTTGCTGGTAATGCATGTTAATACAGGCTTGAAATATTCACGTCTCTGCCCTCTTAAAATTATTTAAATTACACAATCTGAGAGGGAAATATATTATTGGTAGAGCTGCTCACAACATACTAATGCCATAACCTGTAATGGGGGTCACAAGTAGACATTGCTTTGTTTTAAGCGGTCACAAGCAACAAAACCACAATCCATACCTACTCATTTGGATAGAGGAAATTCAACTTTAGCATTAATTGATAAGTAGTTTTCTACTTGTGGCTACTGCTAATGAGCACAAGCCATCATAGCAATATATCTGTGTGTGTGTATCCTCTATTATAATTCTCCCTCACACTGCATCAGTAAAACAGAGAGGTGACGCAGCAGGCAGAGCAGAGGTCTTAGTGTTAGCGCAGCCCAAAGTGAATCCTACTGAATCTAACTCCACATCAGGTGGAGGGGAGCTTACAGTAAGTCCGACAGACTCCAGGAGTACAGTGCTATTTGCTGCGGTGTGCTGCAGGCGTGGGTTGATCTGAGCATGCTCTGAATGAACTCCCCGTGACCTTGAGGTTCACATCAATTTTGCATGAGGTCTCCTCATCAAATAGACTGGGGATTGTACTGCAGCACTGGCTCACCTGCCTTTTCCTTCAGGCCAGACACCCACAGAGACGGCAGTGACCACACAGACCGCATACTGTTCGCACACACACACACACACACGCACACACAAGCACACACGCAGAGCTAAGAGCTGATAATGGAAATTCAACTGCTGACCAGGGTACTCTCTACAATTATGTTTAGTAGGTTATTGCTGCTGCTTTTTAATAAATTGATGTTCATTTGGCTTTCAAGCCAAATGTAACACGATAAATATTCCTACAACCAGCCTGTATCAGTGTGAGTGTGAGTGTGTGTATGTGTGTGTGAATCAGCTTAAAAAGTACTATAGAGTTACTGAAATATTAACAGTAATATAGTACATGTTCACACACATATACACACAGTCATAAACCCTTACCAGCAGATATAATACCATTTACAATTGCAATTTATAGTCTAGATATATGATGCTGTTATTCAAAGTAAAAGTCAAATATGTAAATAAAAGCAAATTCATCAAGCGCCAACAGAGTAAATAATTCAATGTCCATATATCTGCTTTTATTTAAAGGACCAGTGTGTAGCATTTAGGGGGATCTATTGGCAGAAACGGAATATAGTTGCTGCAGAGATGTCCTGGCCAACACATCATATTCTAGACTTAAGAAAACATCTTTGTTTGGTACAGATCCCTTCCAAAATCACACCATAATCATTTTAATAGGTTTTTCAATGAAAATGAGAATAATGATGTAAAAATTATCGTACCCTCTAATATCGCAGATCATATCACAATTGAAATATCAGTCAAAATAATCGCAATTAGACAATTAGATATTTTTTTCTTAATCACGCAGCCCTAAATATAATATTAATATATGTTTTCTATAGTGTATAATCACCTGAAAATAATAATCATTGTGTTTTCATTACGTTAGACTGAGCCGTTTATATCTACATAGAAGCGGGTCCTCTCTTTACAGAGCCGGCTGCCATGTTTCTACAATAGCTCAGAATGGTCAAACCACTGTGTTAACTTTTCCTGCTTGGGCTTGAGTCGATGACGTTACTCGCTCCGGAGTAAACCCCTGTCACTCCACTCAGCTGCCGGGAAACAAGACACGGGAAACCTCTGTTGGTCTTGAGGAGCCGCAGCATTTATTTCTGAACAAAACCTCCACTGTACATTCCCTGATCTTCTCAGAGCAAAACTAACTCTGTCTCCTGCTCCGCTAGCTCACTTGTTCGATCACAACATCACACATCCGCTCTCTCTCTTGCTTCACCACTCACCAACCCGTTCTCACTCCCAACTCGTCAAATACCGCCGTTTGGTAAGTGCCCCTCGGCATCGGAAACCAACGCACGCCAGGCCAACCGGGCACCCTTTAGCAACAGTGTGTGAGGAACCGGGCTTTCAGCTAACTCCAATGTAAAACCACCCACGGCGTTATTCAACGGTCGGAGCAAATGACGTAGTATTAATAGCGTGAGAGTCCGCTATGGGCGGGCGGGAGTGGTGGTGGATGGGTCAAACAAACTCATGGCTTTCAACCAGGAGACCGGTGTTTGTGTCCAGTGTGAAACTAAAAGTGAATTTAAAGTCAACCGTGACCGTTTCCTAACCCTAACTAAGTGGTTGTGTTGCCTAAACCTATAACTTCCTGTGAAAACAGAAGTTTATTTTGAAAGGACACTACGCATGTAACAAGCATATACATTGCGTCAGTCTCCGATGCCGAGGGACACCGACCAAACGGCGGTAATTGACGAGATGGGAGTGAGAATGTGTTGACCACTCACTTCCCACGTACACACTAAATGACCTACACTACTCTTCCAACAGCTCTAGGGCCATATCGCGTTTTCACATCGGCAACCGTAGTTCTCTACACGCTTGCCACACCACTAGATGCAGCCAGATGTCACACACTGCTCCTTTAAAACCACATGCTGGCCTTCTTCCAGTTTATCCCATTGGCCCAAGGGTCATAGGATTTTTTCACCCTGTAAAAGGTCATGTAACCCTCCAAAAGATAAAAATCCATTCCATTTGAAACAATTTCCAGATTCAGTCCTGTTATCTGGCTCTATGCCGCGACTGAAAAAAAAAAATAACATCTTCTAATCACGCCCTCCCAGTTCTATTTATGTTCCTGTTACCCTGAACCAACCCGTAAACAAAGGTAGAGTCATACATCTGCCCAAAGTCACATTACATGATAGCAGACACCAGCCAGAGCACTTTTTTATTCCCCCTTTCCAATCACTGCTGTGCCCTTGATCCTGTGTTACAGCAGATTCATAGTAAACACAGTGACAGGTGTATTCATAAAGCACCGCTCGGAGCCCTGGAGTGTGCTCTGGCGCTACACTGGACTATTTGTCAACTGAACAACTGTCAGGGTTTCCGTTCATATATTCATGGTATCTGCGAGTGGGCGAGGTGGAGGGGAGCATCGACGTGATGGAAACAAAACCAGACGATACGAAGCTAACTAGCAAGGGTTATGAGCTTAAACACAAACGGCAACCTGGTATTCTCTACTCTAATATTTAATATCAATGTTAAATGTCACTATATTTCAGTATTACAGGAGAAATATATGTGAGGAAGTTTCTATTTTACATTTTAGGTGTTTCCACTCTCCTTTGTCCTGCCTTTTTCAGTTAGCTGTTCTCTGCTTTTTCCTGAATGCCCGTCTGCATCACATTCTAGTCTGCTGGGTCTTTTTTTATGATAGATTGTGATGCGTCTGTAAAGCCTATAAAGCACTTGACAGTCTCTGACACAGTTCCTGGTAATGATTTATAGGATAAGGTTGGTGACATTCTTTTTACTGTCAATCAATCCCATTAAAAGACCAGAACCAACAATGAATCAATCCCACTATACTAACAGGTACTATGTTTTGTGCAACCAAATCCTGATATATCTGAATTCCTCTGTGCTCGAGCTATATTGTTAAAAATACATGAATGAGTCACTGTGCCACACTGAGTGACATGTTCCTTTATTACTTTGAACATGAGCACTGCAGTTTATTTTGACTCAATCCCACATACACCATCTAGCATCTGTAAATATATTCACTAGAGCATCAAATGTGTATTTAATCCGCTGCTGAAAATAGTCCCCAACAAATGTGCTATTTACTCCTGTTTGCGATGTGTTTGCTAAAAACTACATTGTCCAGCTGTTTTAGGGAATTACTGAGCCTTTTTTTTTATACCAATGAAACTATATATACGTGAGCCATTTTTAAATATTAACATCTTCAGGAGGAACCAGTGGGCTTGGAAGTGAGAGTCACACAAGACTTGGAAATCAGCTAGTATTCACAGACGGACTGATGTTCTGTTAGTTGTTTTTTTCATGGGATTTGACAATGAGAAAAAATATAGAATTACACCAGCCTCATCCTTTATGCTTTTTTTTCTTTTTGCTATTTATATATACAAAATAACACTTTAAATATACACTATACAACCTATCCTCATTCAACGGTTCGTATGATTTCTTCGTACGAAAAGTTATTCCTCATTTTTCGTGCGTTTTCCTTCAAATGTCGAGCAACACATGACGCACGTGTCAATTTCCACTCCAATCTTTTCAAAAGAAAAGTTAGGTTTTGGAAAAGATCGACTTGGTTAGGTTAAGGCAACAAAACTACTTAGTTAGGTTTAGGAAAATATTTTGGTTTGGGTTCAAATAACATCAGAAGTGACGTTACGTAAGTACTGAAGTTACGTGACAAATAAATCAAAGTTGGCTTCTTGTTTCACAAGGGATACAAACAGCTCCTGGCAAAAGTCTGGTGTTTTTTGACCCACCCATCCACCACAACCACCTCTCTATGCAGCGTTTGTCGCTCTTTATATTTCCTGGTTCACAATAACGTGGATTACATACATATTACAGTGCATTACTTTTCACCGTTGGTAGCCACAAACGGTGTATGAGAACAGCCTGCACTATACTGTGTACTATACTAAGTACTATAAAGATCTTTAATTGGGATTTTTGACATGGACATCCCCAGACAACTGAGGAAAAATCATTATTTTGTATAAAAATTAAAATGCATATTTTGTTTTTTAACTTTATTTTTCAAAACACGTAGTATAATGTAATATTTAATGACACATTTCCTCTTTACATATAAATAAAGACGGTCTGTTAATGTATTGAAACCTACATTATTAACATGTGGGCTGGGCAGCTGTATGTTTATGACACAAATAAACAACTACTTTACCATATTGTACCTGGTATTATTACATTCTATTCTATAGTTCATTGCAGCTGTGCTGTAAAATCCAATACATATTTGGCCACTATCCACTAGATTCACATAATATGTGAAGAATAATTTCAATATTTTATTTACATTTCATCACTGTAGGATATGCAGGAAAGCTGAAACCCCCCTACTGCAGGAGAACTGATATCCTCGATGCTAGAGTGGCTCCCTGACAAGGGTTAACATCATCTTCTCTGACAAATTCAATATTGTCTGACCTAATTTTTTCCATGGATATTAAACCAAATGGATGATTTTTTCTTAATAGCTGCGGTAACTGAGGAAATTAAGTGTGGAGCTCTGAATGTAATACCCTCTCTCGCTTGGCACATCTAATTATACAAATACTGTTCATTTGCAGGGTCTGGGCCCACAGTTTGCAGACTGGTGAAAGTCACAGCGTGACCATTTCCTAAAGGCATTTTTTTTTTCCAGTCCGCAAAGGACATTGTGAGGTTCTAATTTCAGTGTTGGGGAAATAAATTGCCAATAATTTATGCTTTCTATTTTATCATCAGGACAAAAAAAAAGTCCTCTCCTCGCCCGCAGGGAAACACGCCAAGGAAGATCAGCATCAGAAAAAATGATGCAACCAAAATGACGCTGAAAAAATAAGAGTCCTTCGTCAAAGTAAGATTAAGGTTAGAAGTCTAGTGTCTTTAAAAGCATTACCAGAAATGTCAATCCACAGTGGTGACTTTGCTCACTGAAACATCAATTCTTGCTTTTAAACCTGGTTTCAGATTTTTTTTATTCATAAGTGAGGGCTCTGACTCCCAACAGTGGATCTACTGACCTAGATGAATATCGCCAGAGTGGGATATATGTGTTTTTTTGCACTCCAAGCAGAAGCTGAGTGTTCGGAAATGGTGGAAAGTTAGTGAACTCCAGGTACTACAGCTCTGAGGATACATTAAAAATGGACAAAATAAGAGGGGAGCCACACAAGGTTCACGAGAGAAGCGGGATGAAGTTAAACAATAGCTTTACATAAAATCAGAGCGATAGAAAGGGCAATAAAAATGTATTTTATCACCACATCTACTTGAGAGTGGATGGTGCGTATCTTATAGTGTGTTTTAATTAAAATCATACAAAAACAAATGCTATGGTTGTATCCTAATAAACATCTTACTGTATACTGGACTGCATCACATTTTGAAATTTAAAATCAAAGTCTGAACGTTGTGAACATGGGACACAAACAAACAACATGATGCACGGAACACGAACAGCGGCCTCCTGGATGGAAGTTTGTTGGAGCCAACCACCTCCCCTCCCGCCCGCCCGGTGTGTCTCTTTTCGCTCTTAAAGCTACATCATCACACTCCCAGCGCACTTTCTCTGAGCGTTTAAAATTGACGCGGATGGGTTTACATTGTAGTTCATGGAAAGCTCAGTGCGTCCCATACCGACGCTAAATCAGTATCAGTATTCAACGCCCTGGGAATGAGAACGCACTGGCACAGGAGGTTGCCGCTCGGTCTCCACCTACTCCTGACAATATCTCGCATTTAAGCTGCAATATGCTCCACTAGTTAATTCAAGTCAAATTCATTTTATTGAATATCACAAATCACAAAGCCTTAGATCCTTGATCCAGATAAGGAACAACTCCTAAAAAAAAACCTTTAACAGGGAAAAATTGGGGAAAAAAAAGGAAGAGCAACAGAATACGGATGGAAGGGGAATCACAATGTTCACTCGCTAGTCGCTAATGTCGTCTGTTGCAGTTTGGTGCTGGGCAAGTAGCCTAAAGTCCGTTTAACAGAGCTGCCTTCTGCCACACAAAGAACCTGAAAGAGAAACCCTCTTCCACAACACAAGTGAACGTCAGAATGCTTTAAGTTGCGGGTGAAATAATGCAAGTGACGGTTTCGACTTCAATTTCGACTGACTTTCCCGAGATAGCTCGGGTTGCACAACAAGTATAATGATACCCCGCCGCTGCTGTGCCTGGACCATGTTTTCAGCGCAGACACATTATAGGAAATGTAAGCATTTAACAGAATGTCACTCACAAGGTTATTGCCTCTCTTGCCTGCTTGCTGTGCATCTACATGGTGCTGACCAAGCTCCGAAACACAATCTACCACAGAAAAACACCGCCAGCTGCCATTTTCAGGCAGGCTCCCTTCACCGCGGGGGAATAGCCGGGGAGATATCAAAGGATCTGTGGTGCAAATGAGTCGCTGGAATCTCCTTTTCTCTCCTAATGATTTCTTAAGCCGTGGACCATATCATAAATCATCAGCTTTAGCCGCACCGTGGCTTAAATCTTATCATTAATAAAGTTAACCTCACTCGTATCTGAGGAGATGGCATATTCATCAACCACAGTGGCCCCGACTCTAACTCTACATCATAGCCTAGGCTGAGATAGATAAGCTTTTTTTCAATTAGAAATGGATGCTCAATTAAGCAGTCGCTCTTTGAAGCCTGTCTTTTTGTCGGATGGTGCGTGATCTCTCTCCAGCATTTATGTCCAGAAAACGTTGTTCTTTAACGAATCAATAGCAATCAACGCTATCAGTGCCGTCTTTGATTTCCATGGAAGCGAGCAATGAAGATTCACAAGCACTTACAAGCAATAGATTTTCACCATGTGATGTGGATGCGGAGCCGAAGCGCGTAGACTGTTGAGCCGAGGAGGCTTGTGGGGGATGTAACTTTGATGTGCTAATTTACCTGTACTGCGGAGGAGGGCTCCCTTCCGCCTCGCACGTGATGGTAGCCTGCTGGTCTGGGGAGTTGATCGGTAAAATGAGGTCACTCGGCTCCGTCCTCCATCTTGGCCCTTGGAATATGACATCCTCTGTACAGGCTGGGGAAAGGGGAGAAAGTCTAATGGTAGTACAAGCCAGAGAAATTGTCTCTTTGACCTTAAGAGAAAATACTGTGAGAATACAGCAAAAGCAGACACTGTGAGGACAAATAGTTCATCTGGCTGAAATACTGCAATATTCTGACACTCAGTGTACATTACTTTTTCAATATCTCTTTCCAAAGAAATGCATTAGGACAATCCCTGAGATGTGTTGTGTACACCCGTTGCATATCTTGCATTAAGAAGAGCAAATCCCCCTTACCCTTGTTAGGCATTAACTGCTAATGCTGACATATTTGACATCCGTCTTTTCAGCTGAACCTGACCTTGGAATAGTGAAGAAAAAACACTGACCATGACGCTTATGTGTATTTACTAGGGCTGTCAAACGATTAAAATAGTTAATCACGATTAATTACAAATTAATAGCACATTTTTTATCTGTTCAAAATGTACCTTAAAGAGAAATTGATCAAGTATTTAATACTCTTAACAACATGGGAGTGGGCAAATATGCTGCTTTATGCAAATTTGTGTAAATATTTATTATTGTAAATCAAATAACAACACAAAGCAATGACAAATATTGTCCAGAAACCCTCAGAGGTGCTGCATTTAGCATAAAAAATATGCTCAAATCATAACATGGCAAACTGCAGCCCAACAGGCAACAACAGCTGTCAGTGTGTCAGTGTGCTGACTTGACTATGACTTGCCCCAAACTGCATGTGATTATCATAAAGTGGGCATGTCTGTAAAGGGGAGACTCGTGGGTACCCATAGAACCCCTTTTCATTCACATATCTTGAGGTCAGAGGTCAAGGGACCCCTCTGAAAATGGCCATAACAGTTTTCCTCACCAGAATTTTGCGCAATTTTGGAGCGTTATTTAACCTCCTTCGCGACAAGCTAGTATGGCATGGTTTGTACCAATGGATTCCTTAGGTGTTCTAGTTTCATGATGATGAAGTATCTTCACTCTAGCTTTAAAATTGAGCCCGCTACAACCTAAAAATTGCAAGTTGTGTTAATGCGTTAAAGAAATTAATGGTGTTAAAACTAATTTGTGTTACGCATTATTATCGCGTTAACTTTGACAGTCCTATTTACACAAATTTTGCATGCAGGGTCTGTTTTCCATAGTGCCAGGTCTCACTGTGTCACTTTATCATCATGATGAATCATCATATTGTTGCTACTGTCCAATATAATTAATGTCCCTGCTTCAAAACTCCCATGTAAAAATGCAACGAAATAAAAAGACTGCAACCATGTCATATAATGCTTTGATTACTGTGTAAATATTTATCCGGCTGAGGGGTTTGAGAAGGTTTAATGCAGTTTATCTCAAATATACTGAGTGATACAACTAAACTGAGGTGTTCAGTGTTAATTACTTGCTGTAAACAACATCATAATAATACTAGTTGAGGACTAAAGTTGAGCGCTAAAGTCTACAGTAGTTGACCCCTGACGTAGAAAGTCAGTTTTCAAGTAATTATTTCCTCAATAATTAATGATTTCCTGCAAGTGACAGGGTTGTTGATAAATAAAGCAGAGTGATCTATTTTCAGAACATCTATGTCATACGATGCATGCACCGGTTAATTGAGGCCATAAGGATGCACTCATCTGCCAGCAGCTTAAAAGGAGAGGATGTGGAACACAATCTGGTACTAAATGAAAGCAGAGCCAACAGACGGCCGGAGTAGGCCTAATTAATATCCTACTGCTAACAGATTGCAGCATGCGGCTAGCAGTTCTACACGTGGTTTTAACCGGTAGTAACATATCAAGGAATCAACACATATTTCACTGTGATAGATTAGAAAACAAGACATGACAACGAATCACTGCAATAACGAATTAGCTTCAAACCAAACTACAGCAAAAACAAATGTTACATTTGGGATAAATCTGAAACTGTCACATTTCCAAAACATTGTTGTGGAACGATCTATTCATAAATGATCAAACAGCTAGCGTCACATCGAATTCATTCACCTCGCAGTTCGGTTTAACAAGCTCTCCCTAATTTGAATTTGAATGAAATGCCATGCAGGCTATCGCTAAGGTGTCTTTTGTGAGGATCCAGACAACATGTCACTTCAGATGTCATAATGATTGTTATCAGCTGTAGTGATTTTCAAGGGTTTCCATCACAACAATGAATAAAAAATAGCACCTATAGTCAGCAACCGAGGCCTTGTTAAAAAACACTTGTCCGCTAGGAAGGTGAGACTGCTTGGATCTGGCTCCCTCGAGCACTGGGGCGTGAATTACCCATGAGCCAATTTGAATAACATTCATTGGGATTTACAATGTCATTTGAACAAGGGTTGACATTCTGGTGGAGTGTCTGTGCTTCTCCTGCTCAAATCCCAGGCGGCCACACAAGGGCAGAATGAGGCGCGGTGGCAAGTAGATTGTGCTAAAATGCGGGGCTGGATTCATTGCATGGATCCTGATAATGATCTGGACAGGCCATAAACAGGGACGGGGATCGGACTCCCAGTCGTGCCTGACAGTGTGCAGTAGATGTGCAGCGGGACACCGCTCTAGGGAGCGGTGAAGGACATCATGCTGGAACGCTGTACATGTAATGACTGCAACTTAATCAGTGTAACCTTTTTGTTCGAGAAGAAGAAGGTATTTTTTTTCTGAGGTTATTTACAACTGTTCTGATTCTGTCTCTTCCTCACTAATGGATGAAACTCCATATTTTATATAAACACTGCTTCCTAAAAATGAAATGCTATTTATAACCTCCAACCTTACGGATATGCATTCAGTCTGTTGTGAGATAAAGAGCACAACGGTAACATTATCCTGTAATGAATATGCATTAGAAAAACAAATTTATTAGAAGAGATGTTGTCGTGACATAAACAAGTGCAGTGAGACTCAAATATAATAAGTGTTAAAATAGCTCACCTGCAAGGCATCCAGTGATTGATAGCAGAACAATTTGTTTCCATGGTAACATCATCTTTAGTTGCCGAGGGCTAATAAGACTCTCATCCAGTTGCTTGTGAGCCCTCTCCCTTGAATACAAGAATTTTAATCTGAGGGGAAAGTAATTATGCATGTGATTAAAATATGACATTTTGATCCAAATACGACAAGCATTCATCAGCAAAAAACATGATTATAGCACTGCTACGTTACATAATCGCTTCTTATTATTTGGGAGATACTGAAAGTGAATGTTGAGGAAGTGAGAAGTGATGGGGGGGGGGGGGAACAGCAGCAGACAGAAAACTTGAGGATACAGCCCGGCGGAGCGATTTTTCAGGTGGCACAGAAGAAGAAACAGCTGCTAAATGGGAATGTTTTCATCCCGCCTAACAAGCTCAATTCTGCAGCTTTAAAGAGAAATGAGGAAGGAAATGATTGACCTCAAAAGATACTTCTCTCTTGACTATTAATAGGAGCTGGCAGACTGTGTACCAGCAATCCACAAAACGCCACTTCATACTTTCACAAAGGTTCATGTGGCCGACTAAATGTAAGCAAACTGACTGTTCTCATTTTCATATGCATGCATCATTTCCTTAGATCAACAGATAATACAAGAAGGCCACATACTAAAACAAATGAACATTTCATTGTCAGCTGCTGACGTAACGATGTGCTCTGTAATTTGTGAGCCTATACCTTTTCTACCAGGGTATTTATCCCTTTAAAAGGAGCACTCCAGCATTTTTACACATCATGCTCGGTTTACTGTGAAAACAGTTGCATGTCTTCTGTCTGAGACATTGGGCCTTATGCAGCAACATTCTCTTAAATTTATCCTATATTTTCTCTTAATTTTCTGTTAAGGAAAAAATGATGGAAGTCAACTCCAGATGCACCAAACGTTCCTAATTGCCGAAATCTGCTCTTACCCAGGTGTGCTGAATGATAAGTCACACTTTATCATAAATTGGAGGCGTGTGGCCGATTGTTTTAATATTAGCATATGTAACACCCCCTTAACACTATATAAGGGCAGGCAATTGCAATGGCAACGCCCCCAAACACTATATAAAGGCAGGTAATTGCATAGGTAACACCCCCCAAACAAGGTTCAAGGTTCTTTATTTGTCATATGTCAATTCCAGCAAAGCAGTCATTGGCAATGACAATCTTTGGTCTCAGGTTCCTTCAACAATGCTCATAAAATATGTATCTATAAAAGGGGAAATCACACAAGTAAATGTAAAAGCAAAATGATAATCTAAGGCATAAAATAAATATAAACACAAGTAAGTATAAAATAGTAAAGTAAATGTAAATTTGTAATTTTGTGGACGACACTATTTCCGATGGGAAAACTGAATGTAAACAGGATGTAGTATGTATATGCATGATGAGAAGTAATGTACACAGAGGTGTAAATGGGAATGTAGTATGTAATAATGAGAAGTACTAAAAATGCACTATACTGCATATGGGCATGTATTAGCATTGGTAATGTCCCCTAAACACTATAGGGCAGGTGTTGCGCCATGTGAAAATACTCTGGCACATGCTTAAAAATTGTAGAGAAAAAAATGCTGTAAGAAGAAGAACTTAGCTAACATAAGAACAGATAAAGCAGTATGTAAGCCATTCAGAAGCTGAACACACGTGATAACATCCAAGGGTTTTTCTTGTCTTAATTGGGATCGTTGGTCAAATAGTATTTATTTATCCAACAAATTTAATAATCCAATCATCATAATTACTCTAATTCATGTGTTTTTTTATGCTCCTCAAATTTAAACTCATATTTCCTTGCGTTGGACAAGCAATTTGTGGACTGTGAAAAAAAGATGTTTTTTTCTTGTCTTGGTAAGAGTGCTCTCGGCACACTAGTGCACTCGTAAATTTTTCTCTTCCCTAAGAGAAGAGCAACAATAAGAAAACATTGGTGAATCCCAGAAATCAACGGGTACTAACAAAATCCGAACAAATGGATATGGATATGAACAAAAAAATAAGAGAAAATTTGTCTTTATATCGCTTCCTGCATGAGGCCCATTGACTCTGACTATGTCACTGGCATTATAGTCATCAGGAGAATACAATGTTGGGCTGTAATGATTTCCTGAGTAATGCATTACAGCACTGTGTTTGTGAGTAACACAATGTATTTGAAATTCAGTAATTACATTGCAGTTACTAATCTCAGTAATTAAGTTACTTTGACATTTTGCGGGTGGACTTGTTTGCTGTTTAACAAGAAGCATTTTGAGTTCAACATTGCAGACGGAAAAAAATCATGGATAAAGGGGTAAGGCTGTTTGTTGATTCTATAAAGTGCAGCTGTCTTACATCCACGTTAGCTTGTCACTCACAGTAAGGCAGCAGAGACATGGCAAATAAGTGGAACAAAATAAATTGTAAAACATGCAATATTAAGCTACTTTGGTTGCGTTCAGATTAATAAAATAATATATAAATAAATAAAATGTTAGTTCAAATTGCTTGTCCCAGTAGGACCAAACTGCTAAATATATCTGTGCATGTGGTGGCTTTGGAGTTGTTGAAGGAGATGTGCTGAGTTAAGGAGAGTTATCTAACAAGTAAAGTCACAAATTACTTTTGTTGTTGAGTAATTGACAAAGTAATGTACTTACTTTGTCAATGAGTAATAAGTAATTCATTAGGAGAGTAACTTCCCCAACACTTCTTAAAAGAAAATGCCTGTGTTACTTGCTGCTGGTGCACCCATTTCGAATGTTATCAGCCGATTGAATGGCCGTTATCAGCGGTTGTCACTACCATTCGAATGCTTCAGACGGGCCAAACTGCACCTACCCACACTTTGTAAAAGTGAAAGTGAAACTTGACGTTGTGGATTGAAACAAAACAACTTTAGGTTAAGGGAACAAAACTACTTGGTTAGGTTTAGGAAAAGATTGTGGTTTGGGTTCAAATTAAGTACTAAATAAGTACGACCAAAGAACGTATATGAAATGAATGTCAGTTGTTCATTCCATTGCAACATCAGCGCCCAAAGCAACTACCGGACGCCAGTAAAACGTCTGCCTACAAAGTGCCATACAAAAGTAAAACAACATTATTTCTAATCTATATATTTAATGTCTCTACCGAAATGGCCTGTGTTGAACAGTTAAATATAATAAATAAATATTTAAGTAAATAAATAAATAAGTAAGTAATAAGCCACTGCCGTCCAAAATGGAGGCAGTGACTTATTACTGAGTTTCCACCAGAACACGGGAGTTTCGTCTCTTTGCTTCTATACTCTTTGGTACGACTCTGTCGCTCTTTATTCTCTGTCACCTGACTTCCTCCTTTGCTCCGTCATAATTACTACAGCCACTAGAGGTTGGTGTCGTCTTCTTGTACTCGTATCGGTGACCAACCATGTGAATAGATGATGATGACCTTCTGAACCTACTAGTAGATGTAGCAGGTCCCTTCTAACCCATATCTATGAGGCTGATAAGCACTTAGAAACACCCATTCAATCGGCTGATGACGGCTAACATCTGATCCGGGGGTTTTGGAGCTTGACCCATACGAGTATGATAAAAGTCAGTGTATCTCGGTCTCTGACGCACTGATTTTGACCATTCTTTTTTAAAATCTGACTCTTCTGAGTGCCCCTTTAATATGTGTGGTTGTATTAGGCCATTGCTGGCAATATTGCATAAATTAACAGAACTGCTTTGTATACGACTTCTGCATCAATATATGATGGCAGGTATTTAATTCCCTGGACTAACCAAAAACAGACATTCCAATCTTTTATACTGATGATATTGTGATAAAATATCTTATCCTTACAGGTATCTACCATCCCCATCACCTATTCATGTCGCAAGGACCTACACTCAAAGGTTGATCATCCACAAATTTCTGCATCAGATATCCCGTCTAACCAGTGATCGATTACCCAAATGTGCATTAAATTTTCTGATGAAGAGGTGGAACGAAGAGCCCTGAGACTGTAATTGTAGTATCAGTGGCACAGGAGGGGCTTTGCTCGAGCCCTGACCTACATCACAGCGAGTGGAAACTGATACGCCTCTCAGGATTAAGAATTCAACCCAACCCCTCATCCTTACAACACAACCCTGTTATGTGGATTAACCCAGGGCTATCTTTAGGATTCTTCGTACATACTAACCACTCACTTGTTTCACCAACTTGTAACTGTAGGATTGTGGCTGGGGTTTGACATGAAGGGCACATAATCTTATGGAGGATGAAGCAGCATCGTGGTGCTGAGCAGACACAGTGGAATCAATAGGGGGGGAATCATCCCATTTGCCTGATCACATCTTAATGGCCAGCGTTGGCTTAACTGGCCTGCCCTGGTGCCAGTAATTGTTCCTCATCTGGTGTAATTGTAGGCACAGTGAGATCAGAGTGGATTTCCTGGTGTCTTTCAAAATTTAGGGGGCGTTTTTCCACTCTAAAATCCCATCACAGTGGATTATATGGTTTGAGATTCTACTGGAGCAAAAAAAAAAAAAATGTGTGCTGCATTTTTTCCGTTTGAGCTCAGTATTAACTGCCATTCGCTTTCTGGAGGATCCAACCTCGTCATCCCAGCCCATCAGTCCAAAAAGCCTCCAACATCCTGAGAAGAAAATCTCCTGGAAAAGACTTTCTTTGCAAGTTGGGTGTTACACAGCTCATGGCACAGTGTCTCTGCTGATATGATGGATGTTTGCCCCTGAGCACAGCTTCATTCTGCAGTCTGTAAAACCTGCAGTGACATTTTCATTTTTGGAGCGTTATTCTTCGTAGTTGATTTGTGTCTGAATTAATGGTTCATTAAAAGGCTCAAAGTATGCCAGACTTTTTTCCCAGCCACTGTGTGAGAAGGGTGTGTCACCCTGCCTTGAAGAATTTCATTTTCAGCGGACAGCTTTGCAGTGGCTCTCGGCGGAGAGCTTAAGTGCCTCATGATGCTCCAAAAGCCATTTCAGAGCTGCTAAAATTGAAGAAAGAATTGTATCACTTTTGACCTTCAAAAAGCTGCGCCAGTGTCAAACCTTCAGGAGCTGCATATAGGCCGAAGAAAATCCAAAAGAAACACAAGAATAAACTGGACACAAGGAAAACTGAAAAGAACTTTGTGGCGATGGAGGTGAGATGGCATTTTCTTTCTCGGCTGAAATGATGAGCAAAAGATTGGTCTGCCAAATGTAATGAGGCGTCACACTTTCACCTCCACAGAAGCTAAACCTAATGGAAGTCATTGGCTAAATGCATTCCAGAGTAAATGAGATGACTTCTTGGTTAGTGGGGCTGTTGTTTGGCACATAATTGATAGGAAAGGTGGTTAAAGGCATCCATTCCCCCCCCGAGGGCAGCATAATTGCAAAAGAATCCAATAAGGGAGGGAGGGAAGGAGAGTTTCTCTATCACAGGGGTGTGCTCGCTCAAGGTCTGTATTCAAATCACAAGCGGTACACAGAGCAGGGAGACCGAGATATATCAAATCATGCAAAAAAAAAATAAAAGCCTCACTCTGTCAGAATTAAACACCAGTGGCACAATGGGTATGAATTCACTACAGTATATGATGCATTCATTTCCACTTATTGTCTTTATGACTATCTGCTGCCATCTCCATTAAATCACTCAGCAAGAGAACCTGGGAGACGAGGATCCGCCACCGGGGACGGACTCAATCTGAATACACAGCTGCTCTGTGCTTTCGCCAATGAATGAAGAATTCACAATCAACTGTGCACTGGAGCCTCCTAATTTACTCTGAAGACCTGCACAAGTCTATTTCACATGAGCCAGGGAGGATACAAAAAAATAATAATAAGTGAAGTGATTAACAAATAAAAGCAGAGCTTAATGTCTGTATCTCACGGCTTAGGATGCAGTCAAATACTTGTGAAATGAAAAGAAGAAGCAAAGTAGGGGTAATTGTTCGGCATCGATTGCGTCATAACTGTGCATTATCTAAGGTGAGCGAGTGAGTAATGATTCCCATGGCGAATTAAGTATTAAGGTTTCAAACAAACCCAATCTCAACAGCTGTTACATTAACATTCATGAAAGAATTGGTCGAACGCATATTCTCTCCTGAGATGCTTCCATTTCATTTCAAGCACAGCCTGAAAAGTAGCCACTTCAAACATGTGAGTGTGTGTGCATGTATGAATAAGACAGCATGATTAGAACCGTGGCTAAGGGCACGATTGAATGCTGGGGGACATCATATAGAAATGAATAGATGAGGAAGCTCCATGGAAAGAAATATATGAAATGTCACTCAAGTGAAAAGCAGGGGCATTATCAGGGTTTTCACACAAAACGCATAAAAACTGTAATTTCACATTCACTTATAACCTCTTCTGACATCTTTTTTTTGCATAATAAATATCTGTTTCCCACAGTAGAAGAAAACATCTGGGCAGGATGCTGTGCAGACGTTACAGCTGTGTATTTTCATGCGAAAAAAAAAAAAAATATCACTGAATCCCTGGAAGGACAGCAGGACGCCCCCGGTGACTCCCTCCTATGTTAAACACGGCTGCATTCCTCAGCTGCTGCCTAACGCAGGGGCAGGAGAGTAAGTGCACTTAAAAGAGAAGGGAGCAGCGATCCATTTCTCAACCCCATCATCAGCCAGGCACATCATCCCCCAGATCCCTATCCTAGATACAGCCACAAACACATGGCTGGAGGTCAAGGATGAGGAGCAGGAGACACTCTGGCAGGCTCTTTACATTTTGCTATTCAATCCATTTCACAGCCTTTCCGGAAAAGCTGGCTGTACAGTAATTGCCACTCTGGTTCAATCAAAAGGGGTTTTCGAGGCAAATGGTGCTACAAATGGTGCGTTATGGAATAACTCGCTGCATGGCTTCAAAGACATGTTTCACCTCTCATTTGGCTACGGCTCAAAATATGTGCAAAGGATCTATAAATAAACATGAATAGAGGGGAGAACGATTACAATCCCTCCTGAATAGTAGCATACTTTGAAGATGGAGCAGGCTGAGCATTTTTCTCTCACTGTTGGGTCTGTCCTTTTGCAGTCAGGGTGGAGGGAAAAAAGATTGTGAAGACCACTGGTGGCCAAATATTTGCTTTTCCAGAAGAAGAGAAATATTGAAGCTGAGCTGTTGCATTAATTTCTCCAATAACACTCCCCTGTAGGCTGCAACATAATCCTGTGAGATCTTTCTTAAAAATGCTATACAAATATAGAATATTATGCTGTTATATGACATATAACACCACAATTTAAAAAAAGCCACAAGCTCAGACTCTTTTCCTCTGCAGAGACTGAAATAATTGCCTTAAACAAGTTGGAGAGAGAGCTGTCCTCCCGTCCTGCTGCTGTTTCTCTGTGTGACTGAGCAGAGCAGCACCATATGGACTTTGTCCTAGATGAGGGAAATGAGCCCCAACAGTAGAAATCCCAGTAGGACCATTCAAACCATTCGAGACTCGTCTAGAAACGCAATCATCAGCATCACGCATGTGTGCCCACGATCGGCATGCACAATGTCTCACAGTGAACCCTTTTCTCCGATTTTAGAACATTAGATGAAGACATCTCGCCACAGGGATGGGGTTTTATTTTGCTCTGATTCAAATTAACTTACATTTGCGGTTATTTTTCTGCAAAGAAAAGAACTTAGCAGCACACATGTACAAAATGAAAAGGCAGGAAAATAACGTGCAAACGTGCCAGTGATGATCTCTGATCGGATACTTACTTGTTCTAGGATGCAATCTTTTTCCTCTTCATTAAACTGCTTTGATTGTAATTCCAGTGTCCGTTAGATGTGTTGTCTGCTGCTCTAGTGAGCGGATAACATTGCTCACAGCAACTCTTGTCCTCTCACAAGCCAAAAGAAGAGGTCGCTCTGTGCTCCAGCAGTGTTTGCGCTCTGCACTTAATTTCTGCTCCGTCTAAGTGCGTCTCTCGGTCCTTTATGGATGGGACTACTAACAGCAAAGCCTCGGTTAATTCCACAATCAGTGAGTTTTGGCTATACGCGCTGCACCGGGGAAGCTCCTCGACCTCCTCGTATTACACTCCACGAGATGTTGCCAAGAAGCAGAGAGAGAGAGAGAGAGAGAGCGAGAGAGAGAGAGAGAGAGAGAAAGAGAGGGAGAGAGAGAGAGGGAGAGGACAGCGGTGCCTCTGAGCGGAGAGACTCACATTGTGCGCATCCCCGGGCTCTGTTCTCTTTGTACGCAGGAAGAAGCGCCCACTGGTGACGCGTGAAAACACCCATCGCAGCACAGTAATGCGCCACCAGCCTATGGGCACCTGCCATTCCTCTGCTGGAGTGAGAGCACATTTGATCTCGGGAAATTTGTCGTTATGAGGAACAGAGATCAAGAGGGAATTTATAGGAATATGTTGGGAATCATGACGTTAAAAAAAAGAGAAGAAACGCTTAGGAGGACATTCTGAAATGAACAAAAAAATAATAACCA
The DNA here is from genome assembly GCA_916701645.2 of Sebastolobus alascanus. Taxonomy (NCBI): domain Eukaryota; kingdom Metazoa; phylum Chordata; class Actinopteri; order Perciformes; family Sebastidae; genus Sebastolobus; species Sebastolobus alascanus. The sequence goes on along the minus strand of CAKAOJ020000220.1, from coordinate 605,006 downwards.
AAATAAAAAAACAATAACCAAACTGACTAATGTATCATCTTAGTAAACGTTGTGTAGTGTTTTGGTGCTAAATTGATGCAGGGATTTTGCAGTAGGCTTATTTGTAGTGAATTGCAGCTTCTGCTGATCAATGAAAGAAGAGGGAGAGGATGAAAAAAAAGTGAAACTGACCCGCAAGAGGTTTTTTTATACATCGAATAAAAACATCAAGAGTCTTCTTTATTAGATGTGGAATGAGCCCATATATTGTATTTTTCAGCCAGAGCCTTCATAGAGTGTAAGAGGGTTTCATCCTGAAGCACTGCTGCACTGAAAACTGCAGCAGATGTGCAGTAGAGGACCACACAGGAGACTTTTGGCCTACAAATATGGTGTCACCGAAATTAAATTTGAATTGATTTCATGATGCATCTATACTAAAACATAGTTATTTCTTTTTACAGACTTTGCAAAGTGCAGTTCTGCAATGGTAATCGGTCACATGCTCAGTATAAACACGCTAATAATATGGGATTCTTGTTACACATCTGGGCTACATTCTTGTTTTGTTTTTTTAAAAACAGGTCCTGTGACTTTAAAACTGTTACCAGGTCCTCTTTGTTTAAAGCTGCACTTTTCAATATTTTCGTATGAACACTGGATCAAACTACTATTTGTAATTTGAAAGGAGTTGCTTATAGTGATGAACCTACAGAGAATTGTCACCTGAGTTTTTCTTTCAGCTCGATTGAGCGTTTTAGCATCTTTCAGCTCTTTGTTTTGGTTTGAACTGTTTGGTTCACTCACCAGCAGGGGGCGTAGTATTGGGGGGGATTAAAAGTCTGTTTTTATATGCAATTTTGAAAGTTTCTGTTATTAACATTATGAGTAAACTATTGCTATTGGCTGAATAAATAGCTTGACTGACTATCTATACAGCCTGGTCTCCTAAAAATGACGTTCCCATGCAAAGAAACTGCATTGTCGATGAGCCTACATTTCGAGGAAACTTTTATTTTCTCCCGGATTAAGTTTGTATTTTGTACAAATACGTTTAATCAAAGTCTGTGGAAGTCCGTGTTCAACGTATCCCTGATTTGCAGAAACGCACAATGCTAACATTGTATTCTGGCGACTGGGTTGGTATATAGGGATTGTGCCTTCAGTTTTATTATGCTTCTTCTGTGTTGCAACACAAACATGATTCCAGTGATGTCTTATTTGGTTGTCTTTTATTAAGAAATACAGCAATACAGTAAACCCTCCTCTGTGTACAGTAGGTGGTAGAGTAGGATGTCCATTGTCTTATGAATAATGAAGACCTGACTGCAACTGATGCATGTTTACTTGTTGATTCTGTTATTTGTACAGGGGCGACAGTGGATTATTAAAACAGAAAGGGGGTCCACTGAGGCTGCAAATGTACGGGACCCGGATTGTTGTGCTACGCCATTGCTCACCAGACTCATCAGTCTTGTTTCCAGCAGCAACAATACTGATATGAAAACATATCAATGTTGTGTTGCGCTGCCCCAAGTGGCCAAAAAATATCATTGCTTTAAGTTTGTACAGTAGGTTCCTTATTTAATCCACCATATATCGTGTATATCCTTGATTTATAATCGTAAGGAAGTGAACCAGACATTTCACCATCAATACAGATGCTGAAATACATCTGATACTGCTAACCAATATCATTCATCATTATACTGAATAATTGATTGAGCCCATTCTTTTCGGGGTCAATTGACAAAATTGACCAAGATTTCCTCCCAGTGGAGATATCTTACATCCTCTCACAGGAGAAGAAGCACACACAATTGGAATATCTGGCTTTGATTTATGAAATGTGAAGAAATTCAGAGGTAATGCAACATTACCGCCTTTTTTCCTGATATACAGTAGTGCGGTCTGTATACAAGTAGCCCAAACAATAGTGGAATAGTGAAGCTCATTATCATTAAATCTCAATGAAAATAGATCCACCACTTTAGCTCTTATAACCATTTTATCCACAACAATCTGATGGCACTCCAGTTTGTAATTCTTACGCTGTCAGCCACTGTGAAAGGGTCCGTGTCACTTTTTGTTAAAAGTGGATATCTCTTTTTCAAAACTGTTGAGCTGCGCCAGCGATTCTCTTTTAAGTTAAGGGAAGCCTTGAAAGACGTCGTCGTCAAAAAAAAAAGAAAAAAGAAAGAAAAATAGGCAAAGAAGAGGGAGAGCGGCAGACACTCAGCCTCATGCTTCACCAACTGTCACTCATCACACTAAATAAATCTCCCTATCACTGCATAGATAATTGCTGTTAGTTTTATCTGCTGCGATCCATTTGATTGACTTAAATATTAAAATGATGGAGATATGAATATTTAATGTTTCTTGGCACAGGAGAACTCCAGGGGGGTGTTCAGAGAGACTGATGGAAAATACGGAGGAGGTGAAAAGCCATTAATTAAGGTCATTTGGTGTCTTATTGGTTGTGGAGAGGTGTGTAGGAGCGGGAGGGTTTGTGTTAGAAAAAAAAATGACAGTTCAAGGTCAGCAGAGATACGAGGCTGCCACATACACTGTCACTGCAGATAATCCACCTTCACCCACGGGTAACTAAGGCGCTGAAATGAGTAATGAGACCATTCTGCATGTACAAGCATCCGTTTCAGAGAGCACAAGTCCTGCTGAAGTGTCCTGGAGAAAGACACTGTGGGACGACCAGGTCTACCGCTTCTATATAGCTGAAACTGAACTCTGACCTCCCGGGGGAGGAAGACAAGAAAATGAATGCTCTGGTTTGGGTTAATGCTTCAGTTACATCTAAAGTTTCTAAACCAGTTTTGAAACTTAATAGACCTTAAAAATTAATATTTAGTCAGTTTTTTTCAAAGTATGCCATTTTTTTGGCTTGATTCAAGTGTCAGATTTCAGCTTTTGACGAAGGGCAGGAAAGAGTGTGGCTTGTTATTAACCCTTTGAACCCTACGTTGGTTTTCCAAGTGTTCACTCCCTTTATTTACAGGCTCACGGCGTAGTCATTACTGTATGTGTCATTGGCACGTCACATATTGCTATTTTCAGAATAAATGAGGCTGTATGCCACAATCTGCCATGTCAGTGGTACTATACATATTCTAGTTTTTTATATATAAAAAAAAAAACATTTACACAAAACACATTTACAGAATATGAAATAAATCTTTTTTTTTTGCCTGCTTGAGCACAGGGTTTCAAACACAGCAGATATCTGTATATGAATGGATAGAGGAGAATATCAGTTTTTCAGGGAAAACTGTGTAGATAGGACATTGCATGACTAAGTACTGTTAAAAATGTTTGATAGTGTAAAACCAGTGGGCAACTCCGGGGTCGGAAAAGTGAAGCCAATGCCGAAGTGCATTCGTAAACTTGCATTCTTGCACCGGGACTTGAAGCCAATTTTCGTAGTGGTCAAACCGTGGAGTTCCAATTTCTAGGTCGGTCACGTGACGCCATTGGGCCCAAAAATACTTTTTCCCACAGACTTAACTTTGGGAAAGAGACATCTGTAAATCAGTGGATATTTTTTTTGTGAGGTAAATCATCTTGCCAGTACGAACACTTCAACAGCCCTTATTTAAATCATTAGGTCTTAAAAGTTGTAAAATACACTAATAGCCGAATCCAGAGTTATTGCCCTAGCAATAATGAACTGCTGAGACCGAGGCTGGACCGAGGGCTGAGAGGCGGGGTTAAAGGAAACGCTTGTGCGCCTGTTCTATGGGCCCCATAAGATCGCTGGAATCTGGGTAATTTTATACTCGGAAGTCAAACTTATTTGGCTTCATGCGCCATTGAGCAACTTTCATAGGAATGATCGGGGCCCCGCCTCCAACGCTGTATCCAGTTCTCTTTATATATCCATGGATTCACCAAGTTGAATTTAAAATCTTTTTAATATCACATAGAATGCGAGAATTCAATACATGTTTCATGATCATTACATCCTAAGTATGAAATAATGATGGGAACCAGTAGGGAAAATAGGGCCTCCAATTATTTATTATTATCACCTTTTTTTAGTACTTCCCAGCACAATCATTTCTATAAGATATAATTAAGTTCATTTAAAAGCTAAATGAGACAATGAGCTTCCTATCTACTGTAGCTAGCAGTGGTGACAGTGTTTGCTGTAGGTGTGATGATGCCGACTGAAAGTCCACAAAAAAGGATTAAACTGCGCGTGCAGCACAATCCACTGTCACAACAGTCCCTCTTTTAGTTTATAGGTGTGTAGCTCACAATCACATACAAAAACATGTTCTACATTAGCAGACAGATTTAAGTTGTTTGTCAAAGACTTTTTATTACACTCTAAGGCATTTTTTAAAAAACTGAATTTAATGCTTTTCAAGACCTGCGGATACCCTGGCTTGTGTGGGATGGAGCGTCTGTCCTAATACCCACACTTCCATCTTAACAACATAAGTTCAGATTCACGCACCCCTCGGGGTGGTAGACAAGGGTGTCCATGCACGTCTGAAAAATGGCAAAGCACAGTACACTTTAGCTCACACTTGCACCGGTATATCTAATACCACAATATTTAGAGCTAAGTAAATCCCACAATTCATCACCAGTCCAGCTGTTGGTTTAGGACTGAGAATCAACAGACATCAAGGAGTTGAAGTTCCAGAAACCATTCGAAATAATATCATGTAATGTTCCTTTTTATGTAGACGTATGTGCTTCTAAATGTAATTGCTTCATTAACTTATTTTTTTCTGTTGAAATACACAAAACCAACACATCATCCGAGCTCAAGTGAACCATATATTTGTATTTGCGTGAGTGACGGGATGTCCTCATTAACCAAGGTGCTCTTGGGCACTGCTGGCAGGGACCAGAAATACGTCACACACTTGACCACTGGCAAATACTGTGTGTGGGTATTGGCAACAAAGTCTCACTCCACTCAAAATACGGCAGCTTGGTGAGTGGCCCTATGATTCAAACTCTCGGTACCCCTCTAGCGTCAGTTTTGGACGTGTCAG